>NESQ01000567.1:0-41206 GCA_003070745.1 Tuber borchii | reverse complement strand
ATTGAGTCTCGCAGCAAAGGCGTCGAAAAATGGGGCGTAGCAGGAGGCGGAACGGGGGATCAGCCACGGTAAGAGAGACGGCACCCTTCGGGCTGACCGAGACTCTAAAAGACTTCGGGAGATCTGAGCCCGCTTCCCGTAGGACAGAAGCAGCGATATCAGGGAAACGAGATGGAGGATTCCTGAGAGTGGGGACAGTGGGTCGAACGGGGGGTGAAAAACCTTCTAGCAGCGCTGGGGAAGGGGCAGGACCTTGGGGGAGGCGTCCTGTGCGGCCACCGCGACTTTGTTAGCAGAGTGCTATTGGGGAATTCTTACCCTTTGCCTTGGATTTGGCCTTATTGGCTCTAACCGCGGCATTGAACTCAGATGTACCACCGTGAATTATTTGGGCGTATGATTTTGCCTGTGGAGGGGGTGAGTAGGGGGGGGGCCAGGCTTGGGAGGAGGAAACGAAGAGGGAGGGCCAGAAGGGCCAGTGTGAGTGGGAGGGGGGCTGGGGGAGGGCGACCCCCTTTCTGAGGGGCACCGGTGGGAGGTGTGGCGACTATCCTGTCTGATAGGTCCGGATGGCATCCCGGATTTCACGGAGTTGCTCGTTTGGGGAGGTGTTGGCGACCTGAGACTGCAGGTCGTGCACTGATGACCGGAGCTCCTCCAACTGGGAGCCGAGTGAGTTGACTGCATGGAGGGAGGCGCACAGCAGGGGGAGAAGGGAACTTTCACCAATCGAGAGGTTGTCGCATTCCTGAGGGGTCAGGGAAGGCAACTGCTCTGGGGTGAAGCTGATGAGGGAACGAGTTCGCGAGAAGAGCGAGGCCAGAAAACGGGCTTCCGAGGAGATCTCAGAGGTAGAAGGGGTAACAGAAGAGGGCCCGGACTGGGGCTGGAAGAGCGAGATGGGGGGCCAAGGGGCTCCATGGCTGGTAGAAAGGGGGCGTGAGGCCCGACGTAAGTGGAAAGATGGGTGAGGATGGGGATCGTGCACTAGAAACTGTGGTGTTGTAAAAGCTATGGTCAGGAAAATAGAGGGCGCGGAGCGTGTTGCATAGGTTAGAGGAAGGCACCCTCTCATATATCCTGCGAACAGTAACCAGTCGGACAGACGGCCGCGACGTATTCGGTGTTACAAGATGGGTCATCTTGACTGTGGGTTTTGGTGAAGGGACACAACTCCCGCGGCGACCAGTGTTGACCTAGTGGTCCAACATCGGGGCCGGAGGGGTGTGAGTTGTATTTTTCCAAAGGAGATTTCTGCGCAAGGTAGGGTAACTTGTTCCTAATAATGTACCGGAGAGCTCTGTGCCTAACAGGCAACCAACGTTTACTGCACTCAAAATCTTGACGCTTGCGAGTCGCCTGACCCTGACTCTGCCCTGGGATGTGTAGTTCCTGATTTTGAAGAGCGCAATGAGCTTTGCTGGGAGATGACCCTCCGGGCACCATACATCTCTTCTCCTGCAGCCTGCACCGAAATCCAATCTTTCCGACTCCCCTCATTTCTGAATAGTCGACCGCCAGTGCTGCGTGCAGGATGGATATTGTAAACTTCAGTTTCTTGGCATGCGGGAACCGGATTTCAACCTGAGTTATTAGTTTAACTGGAAGAGATAGAAGTATCGCTGGGTCTTCGGAAAGGTGATGCTCAGTCAGTAGGCTACGCCGGCTATAGCGAATCAATTCACGATAGATGCTCTCTGGGAATACCCTATGACCTAGTAAAAATCCATAACATCGGTCATATCGTAACAACGTCCCTTCCAGATCCTGCCACGTGGGGCTGGTATGGTATTGGTACCTGTTCTATCTAAATATCCCAAGATGTCGGCAGGGAGATCGGCTCCCCAGAGTCGAATGGAGTCCAATGTCAAATGTCTTATCTGGATCTTATGCCGACGACCGTAGCTGTGTATGATTTGTCGTGCGGGATTGTTTTTATTAGATTGCCGCTATCCATACTTAATTTGATCCTTATATGCAAGATCCCCATAATCTGTGGAATACATCAGAATATTCCCGAACTAGTGTATATGATCACAATAGTGACCTAGAAGATACATCTTGTTACAGTTGAAATGAGACTCGGTATGGATCAATTCCATAGGTTAGTCGTTCTCCTCCTTATGATCGTTATCATGGATCTAGGGCTGTTTAGAGGGGGCAACCGGCCCGCTCATCTGTGCCCGTTGGCATGACAGTTTCCTTCGCTGTTCATCAATCTCAATCTGTGTGTATTTGGATACTCGAAACTCTAAGAAGATATCTTTCATCTTGTAAAACTGGTCCAGATAATCTTCCATATAAGTTACTCTATTAGGTTTATGGCTTCAGTATTGTGTGATCATATTGAGGTCGACAAGTGCCCTGACACACAATAGAGCACGTTTGAAAGATATAACCTAGGTGCTGTTTGGCTGTCGCAGTGCCACAGTGAAAACTCCCAAAATACAATGTCCTAGATTCCTTATCTCTTTTCCTTGCCACTGTGTTACCTCATGGTAGGCTTTTTTAGGAATAAAAAGCTCAGGGTACGGTAGTAATGCCTTCTAGATGTCGTCAAAAGCCTGCAGTTATACGTGTTTCTTGAGAAAGCCTTGAATCTAGTTGATTATATGCTTGAATAATCCAAGATAAGTGGAATGGAGCAAATCCGGCATGTGCAAATCAGCAGCCGAAACCCGGTTGAGCTTGTGTAAAACTCTATGCCACATATTGTCCTGACTGTGTTAGACATCACGTGGGCGTCATCCAACTCTGGCCTAGGCAACTGATACCCATTTTCTCATTTGCGATGTTTGTATCTGGCAAAATCTCTTGCTAGATACTTGTTCCTGGCGTCAGTTCCTAATTCTCCTGGAGGAACCTCACATTTAGGGCAAGCATTTGATTTTATCCTGTGTAAGGCAAAGTTTTCCATATGGTCTGCAATCCACACAGATAAGATTGGGAAGTACCTCCGACCTTTTCTATCGTCACAGTTAATATTGACGCCCTCGAGCGCCATATGGTGTAAGGACTCACATAAGAGTTTGAGTATACCATGTAGTGTGTTGGCATTGATTTGTCTCTACCGGGTATTTGCTGAGGAGAATATTGGGAATTTGGGGGAGACGGGCAATAGTGCAAGAAGGACAACAGCCATTGATCCAGGAATGTTGCGCTGGGTTGACGGAAGATTTCAGAGGGTCATATAGACAGGGCACACTTTCTTGTCACTAGAGAAGTTGCTGAGATTAGACTGATCTGACATCCCAATCACCGGAACTACAGTCGCACCTGGTGGAGGTGTCTTCTATAATCGGTCAGCAAATACTTCCGTAAAGCTGGTTGGGATGATGCACTTAAACATCTCACCACTAATCTGCTGTATGCATTTCTGCATATATCAGTTTTCCGCTATAGTTATATTTACGAACCTGTATGTAGACTAAGTCGTCTTAGTATGCGATCTGGCGAATGAGATACCTGACACAGTCTAGGGTATTGCGATGGAAGAATAGTAATGTTCTCTGGGAATCTTCAACCTGTCCTTCGAACTATTGCAGATATGCACTATGCCAATCCAAGTACCGAAGATGGTTCTCCAGCATATGCATAGAGTTATAGTGGATTGACGTAGAGTTACCAAGGCCATTTGAGAAGTATTTGTTGATTTGTGACTTAGATACTTTATTGTGAATGAGCCAAGAGACCAGTTTGGAACTATGCACACTGGTGAATAGTGCCCATGAGTTGGCGCACAGATTGCGGTTTTTTACATCCAAATCCATTGAAGTCCGCAATAGCTTCCCCGGAGCGTTCAAAATACTCCTGCCTGACAGGTAATAAAGGTGTAGAGTCGTCCAGTATCTCACTATCAGACTCGTGACCAATGTCATCAGTAGACTCTGGTTGAGATTCATAGTCAAAATCTGAGTACTCTTGCCCTTCGTGGTGTAAGAAGTCTATTTCAGCGTCGTCATTAGTATTTGTGGATGATGTATATTGTATGGTAGATGCTAGTATAATGTCTAGATTTGTATGCCCAGTTCACAGGTGTTTCTTGTATGGACCAGCCTGGGTATATTTTGTGCGGCAGAATGAACATTTGATAGGCATGTTGGGAGGCAGCACAATCTTAGATAACCTGTTATTTAGATTCTAGAGTACGGGTATTGTTTAGTGTTGATTCTAATGATTGCATCAGCAAAAAAAAATTCTCCCTCATGTATTACCTATATATCTCCCTGTATCTGCGAGTAATACTACCTCTCCCGGTCCCTCCTGTCCCTCATTCATTTACCGCCTTTCCTAAAGACCCAACAGGCCTTCTGAAAGTGTTAGGCACAGGGCTTCCTGGTACATTATTGGGGGCAAGTTACCCTACCTTGCGCAAAAACCTCCTTTGGAAAAATAGAACTCACCCCCCTCAGGCCCCGATGTTGGACCGCCAGGTCAACACTGGTCACCGCGGGAGTTGTGTCCCCTCACCAAAACCCACAGTCAAGATGACCCATCTTGTAACACCGAATACGTCGCGGCCGTCCGTCCGACCGGTTCCTGTTTGCAGGATATATGAGAGGAGGTCTTCCTCTACCTTATGCACCACGCTCCGCGCCCTCTATTTTCCTGACCATAACTTCTACAACACCACAGTTTCTAGTGCACGATCCCCACCCTCACCCATTTTTTCCAAACTACGTCGGGCTTCAAGCCCCTTCGGCCTGCCATGGAACCTCTTGGTCCCCCCATCTCGCTCTTTCAGCCCCATCAAGGGCCCTCCTCTGTCACCCCCTCTACCTCCGAAATCTCCTCTGAGGCCCGCTTCCTTGCCTCGCTTTTCTCACGAACCCGTTCCCTCATCAGCTTCACTCCCGATCAACTGCCCTCTCTGACTCCCCAGGAATGCGACAACCTCTCGATCGGCGAAAGCTCCCTGCTCCCCTTGTTGTGCGCCTCCCTCCATGCTGTCAACTCACTCGGCTCCCAAGTGGAGGAGCTCCGCTCATCAGTCCATGACCTGCAGTCTCAGGTCGCTAACTCCTCCCCCAACGACCAACTCCGGGAAGTCCGGGACGCTATCCGGGACCTATCACACAGGATGGTCGCCACACCTTCGGCTGGGGCCTACAGAAAGGGGCTCGCCCCCCTCCCCCACCTTCTACTCACTCTCACCCTGGCCCCCCGGCCCTCCCTCCTCGCTCCCTCCTCCCAACCTGCCCCCCCCCTCACGCCCCTCCCCAATCAAAATCATATGCCAGGTCATTCACGGTGGCACCTCTGAGTTTAATGCCGCGGTTAGAGCCAATAAGGCTAAAACCAAAGCGAAGGGTAAGAATTCCCCCCTGGCACCTCTGCTAACAAAGTCGCGAGCGCCGCGCAGGACGCCTCCCCAAAGGGTCCCGCCCCTCTCCCCAGCGCCGCCAGAAGGTTTTTCGCTCCCCGATCGACCCATTGTCCCCACCCTCAGGAATCCTCAATCCGCGTTCGCTTTCCTGATATTGCTGCCTCTGTCCTACGGGAAGCTGGCTCTGATCTCCCAAGGTCCTTCAGAGTCTCGGTTAGCCCTAAAGGCGCCGTCTCCCTCACCGTCGCTGATCCCCTTGTCCCTGCTTCCTGCTACGCCCCCTTTTTTGACGCCTTCGCCGCGAGGCTTAACCAGTCCTTCCCGGTTAACAATAACCCCTGGGAACACTTCCGCTACGCTCCCACTGACGTTCAGTTTGCCATCCATGGTATTCCCATGGACGCCCACCCTGACACGGATGAGGAACTTCACCCTCTACTCCGCGCTGGGGTTGACAACGCCAAGAACCTGATAATCACCCGTTCCCGCTTCCTAAATGCTGACCGAGAGGCCAGAACCGATGGAAAAAAAGCTTTCTCAGTCGTCGTCCACGTCCCAGCGGACTAGCATGACGCATGACAGATCCTCCCCGCATCCTTCTTTTTGGCGACAATCGCGAAGTCAAGAGGGCCTACTCCTCCAACGCCCAAACCCAGTGCTTCAATTGCTGGAAGTTCGGGCATCTAAAACCGCTGTGCAAGGAATCAACCGTCTGCCAGCTCTGTGGCGGCCCTCACTCCAAGGCCGATCACCGCTGCTCCAACCCCACCTGCCCCAAGGAGGGCAACCTTCGCCCCATCCTCGGCTGCTGCATAGCCTCCCCGGCCAAGTGCCCAAACTGCCATGGCCCTCACTCCGCCAGGGACAGAGACTGCCCCGAACGCCCCCTCGTTAGCCCCGCCCCTGTAGACCCATCCGGTGACTCCGACCCATGGATACCTCCGACACAGCTCCCCCTCCCCCTCCCCGAGTCCCAGTGCTCAGCACCCCGCAATCCAGGCCTATCCCTTCTGGGGCCGATCCCCTCATCACCCAAAGCCGTTGCCGTCCTTTTCGTCCTACCGTCCTCCCTCCAGGTCTGGTCGCCCACTCCCCGATGTGGACCCCAGCCCCTCCCCTGCCCCAAGAGACACTTCGGCCTCGCGCCGGTAGATGTCTAACACACCATCTGAAAACTTGAGGGGGCTGGCCCCCTCCGCTCGCTTCATCTTGTTCAACACAACTGCTTAGGGAGCGGGAATGTGTTTCTTTCTTTGTTTAATTCTTTTGTGGACTTTCCTAACTGCCCGGCCATTGTGGCCCTACAAGATCCTGCCTTTTGGAAGGGCCGCCTTCCATCCTTTCAAGGTTTCGATAGTTATTTTCCCACTTCGTCATCCCCTAAACCCAAAGTTGCGTTTTATGTTTCTTTGGCTTTCCAGAAAGAAGTTTCGGTCCTCCCCAGCTCTGTGGGGAGGTGTGATGTGTTTTCACTTGATGTGTTTGCAAATGACTTGTTTGGTGTTGGCTTTCCTTCTTTTCGTATTTTGAATTTATACAATCTTCCGGGCAAATGGAAGGGGGACTTTTCTGTGTCGCCTTCTGTTGCTTTCCCTCCCTCAGCACTTCCCCTCCTCGTGGTGGGGGATTTTAACTTACATCATCCGCTTGCCGACCCCTCTCGCCGCCATTCGGCGCAGGAGCTGGCTGGATCCTTTCCTTTTTTCCAGAGAGCCTCGGAACAGGGTTTCTCCCTGCTGAATACCCCGGGGGTCTTCACAAGGTTTCCCCTTGGTGGCTCTGCCAGACCTCTGTTATTGACTTTGCGTTTTCTTCTTCGCTGTTGCGTCCTTTTGTTCAGAGTTGGGACACGCTTTTACCCTCCACTGGTTCAGATCATGTTCCTATTTCTATTTTTTTGCAGCATCCCAAGCTGCACCCTCCTCCCCTGCCCCCAATTGGTTGTTAACGGATTGGTCGTCCCTTTCTCCCCTCCTCAAGGTTCTTTCCTTTCCGCCACCCCCGACTAACCCCCCGCTCTGCCCTCGAGGTTTGGTTTGACTGCGCCCTTCGATCAGTCACCTCGCTCCTGATCTGCCACACCCCGCTCTCTCGTCCCTCCAACAGATCCAAACCGTGGTGGACCCCACTACTCTCAACCCTCCGTCGTGAATAACACTCCGCATCCCGCAAGGCCAGGGCCTCCCTCTCCGCTCAAGACAGGTCCACGGCGAAGATCTCTGTTATGGGGGTAGCGTAATGGAAGAGTGTTATTACGCTATGGCCCTAATCGCTAAACAAGTGTTTTGGAGAATATCGTCAAGGGAGACGAGTGTGTTTAAGATAAAAGTAATCGTGCGATAAGAAATTTAAAGTAGTAACGTGTATATATTGTTAAGGTCTCTTCTCCGTTGCTTGTTGTTTTGTATAAGCTGCGAAGACACCTCGATATTTATATTCCGCGTCTGGGTGTTCGCGGGCTACATAATCTTTCTATATAACTAAGTACCTCTTACTCTTTTCACCGACTTCAATCGAAGTGCGAACCCCATCTGACCCTGAAAATCTCTGCACCCATACGCGACTTGTAGACACGTGAGAACTTTTATTCTACGATGGTGTGGACACCTCTCGTAGTGTTCGTACGATCTTTTATCCGAAGCGAATTAAGTTACGAATAATCACCCACGTTTGTCAACGTAGAGAGACTACCCGCTGAACCGAAGATGGCCAATCTTCTGGTGTCAGCTCCGTCGGAAACCAGACTGCATATGCGTCTTGCGGTTTCGTCTACCGGCATTATACGACTCTTGACTATAAATCGAACCAATGGTTACGAACATAGTTATCGGTCTTATGCTGACAGGTCCTTTGGGGGTTCCCCGACCCCCTTCCTGGGTATAGACTATCCTTCTAGTACTGGGCGACTTTCCAGACTGAAGTGTCTAACTTTCACGCAGTTTTCGTCCCGTTACTTAACGACCACTCTTCGATCCACTATCTTCGAGGGGTTGTAACTTTATGCGACGTCATCCGATTCGGATGCTTCCACTTGCATATGGTAGAGGTTTTTTTTCTTTTTTTTTTTTTTTTTTTATATCATGTATTCATTGTTAAGGTACAAGAACTCGCATGCAGCGCTAGCTATGGCGTAAAGAAAACCTTAATCCCAAAAACCAATAACAAAATAAAACCACAAACAAACATCTCCAAGCTGTGTCAAGTACTCCACACGTTACCAACATACGGAATTCAACCAAAAGTAAAATCAAAGTAACATAAACTCAGCAAGAAAACTCATAAACACAACAATATAAAGAAACTAAAACCAACATTTTAGTTCAAGTAGGGCGTAAAGGAGATGACTCGAAAAAGCCCCTAGCACCGGGGAGGAAGAAAAAACCATTGACGCGGGGGATGACAATACATAGGAGGCCATGGAGGGAGGAAAGTTGGTGCAAGTCTCGTTTATGTAGGAGGCTAGCCCTAGAAGGAGGTTGGCGGAGGACCAAAGTGGGGCGTCGGCTCCAACAGAGAGCACACCTTGGAGGTGGCGGGCTCTAGGGTTCCCTTTGGCTTCGCAGCGGAGGACGGCATGACTGAAAGTCTCGTTCTCCTCGCCACAGAGGGGGCAGAGGGGGGAGAGATCAGGCTGAGACCAGGTAGGGTGGGCGGACAGATAGCTCTTCTGGGCCCGCATTTGATGAATTCGGCCGGCCATGAATTTGCCTAAACCCATGAACGGATGTGGAGTTGTAGTGAGGGGAAAAGAATAGTAACTTGGCCGTGGCGCGTTGGCTTTCCACGAATCCAGCATCATGGCGCGTGCCCTGCGTTGGAGTGACGAGTAGGAGGCCCGCATCAGGGATTCCGAGGGGAGGGGCGGGAGGTCCAGCAGCAAAGCGGAGCCCAGCAGGGGGAGGGGCGACACACCCTCAGTGAAGGGGAGGATAAGATGGGCAAGAGCGTCAACAGGGAGGTGGGTTCTGACTGGGGGTTTTCGTTCGGGAGTAGACCAGAGAAGGGGCCTGACATTGGGGTCGAGACCTGTGCATAGAGCCCTTAGGTTCTCAGCAGATCGGTTGGCGAGGGCCGAAGGGAAAGACGAGTGAAGGCGGGCAGCCGCCGGGTTGATGGAGGAAGGGGAGCAGCAGAGGCGTAGGGCTGCCATGCGGCGCTTGTGAGGGAAAAGTACCGAGAGGGGGGGGAGCGCGGCTTCCGCGGCTAGAATGGTGGTGGGAGTGGCCCTAAAGCAGTTCGTGACCCATCTCTGAACGTGATGCCAGTGGATGTCCATCCTGTAAAGGAGCCCCTTGGTAGGGACAAAGAGGTCGGCCCCATACGAGAGGATAGGGAAAATAAGTGAGTATGCCAGTTTGTGGCAGAGGTGAGGGGAGACTCCCGATCCAGAGCCCGACATCCTCCTGACTGCCGAAAAGGCGGCTTGAGAGAGGGCAAGGCGTCGAGAAAAATGAGCTGTGGTCGAAAGATTAGGAAGAAACCAGTAGCCTAGCCAGCGGAGCTGGGTGGCGGGAAAGAAAACCTGGCCATCCAGGGCAATGGGAGGGGGAGTGGGGTCGCCCGGGCGATCCCTCTGGTGGGGGGTGCGCCAATGTATAAGTTCCGTCTTGGGAATAGAAAAGCCAACTCTGACTGCAGTGGCTTTGGCCTTCATGGTACCAAAAGTCCTCTGAAGCAGCCTAACATTTGTGCGGTAAGAAGAAGAAGCTACAGTAACAGAAAAATCATCCACATAAGACAAAATAACCCCTCTGGGGACTGCCACATGTAAACAAGAAACATAAATAACAAATAACAAAGGAGAAATAGGGGACCCTTGGGGGGTCCCAACAGTAACGGAAGAAAAAACCTTGGGAGAACCTTGAAACAACAGACAACACTGTCTATCAGTTAAAAAGGAAAACACCCAAGAAATTAAATAGCGGTTAACCCCTTTTCTGCGGAGAAGGGAGCAAAGGATAGAAGCGTGACGTTGTCGAAGCCGCCCTTGATGTCGAGAAACAGGGAGGAGACTTTCCTTCGTGACCTTTGCAGCGTTCGGACGGAATCAACCATCGCGGTGCAGGCATCGAAGGAGGAGAGGGTTGGGAGGGAGCCACACTGGTTGGGGGACAGGAGCCCCTGGAAGCGGGCGACAGCCGAGAGGCGAGAGGCGACGATTCTCTCAAGGATTTTTGAAACCGTTTCTAAAAGAACAATAATACGGAAGGAAGCAGGTGAGTCATAGGAGGCCTTCCCCGGCTTGTCGAGGACCACACCATGCGCCCGTTTGAGGGAGGCAGGGTGATGGCCATACAGCAGGAGTGGGGCCAGCAGGGTGGTTAAGATATGTGGGCAGGCCTTGTGAAGGGCCTTCCACACAGAGTAGGGAATAGTGTCTGGTCCAGGAGCGGAGGACGGGGAGCATTTGGATAGAGCAGCAGCGACCTCTTCTGCGGTGAGGGTCGGGGAGTCACTGAAGGCGGAGAGGTTGGCGGGCAGGGAGGGGGTGGGGCGGGTCGGGAAAAAGTGAGCAAGAAGAGAGGAGTTGATGTCCAACGGGGTGACAGCGTCGGGGAAAGATGGAAAGCGCGAGACGGGACGGCCTAGCGAGAATTTCTTGACTGTCCATATGGAGCGTGGAGTGGCATCAGCCAGGAGGGATCTCCAGTGAGAACTCTTAGCGTTTTTGATTGCTTTGAAGTACCCATTCTTAGAGATCTTCGCCGTGGACCTATCTTGAGCGGAGAGGGAGGCCCTGGCCCTGCGGGATGCGGAGTGGTATTCACGACGGAGGGTTGAGAGTAGTGGGGTCCACCACGGTTTGGATCTGTTGGAGGGACGAGAGAGCGGGGTATGGCAGATCAGGAGCGAGGTGACTGATCGAAGGGCGCAGTCAAACCAAACCTCGAGGGCAGAGCGGGGGGGGTTAGTCGGGGGTGGCGGAAAGGAAAGAACCTTGAGGAGGGGAGAAAGGGACGACCAATCCGTTAACAACCAATTGGGGGCAGGGGGAGGAGGGTGCAGCTTGGGATGCTGCAAAAAAATAGAAATGGGAACATGATCTGAACCAGTGGAGGGTAAAAGCGTGTCCCAACTCTGAACAAAAGGACGCAACAGCGAAGAAGAAAACGCAAAGTCAATAACAGAGGGTCTGGCAGAGCCACCAAGGGGAAACCTTGTGAAAACCCCCGGGGTATTCAGCAGGGAGAAACCCTGTTCCGAGGCTCTCTGGAAAAAAGGAAAGGATCCAGCCAGCTCCTGCGCCGAATGGCGGCGAGAGGGGTCGGCAAGCAGATGATGTAAGTTAAAATCCCCCACCACGAGGAGGGGAAGTGCTGAGGGAGGGAAAGCAACAGAAGGCGACACAGAAAAGTCCCCCTTCCATTTGCCCGGAAGATTGTATAAATTCAAAATACGAAAAGAAGGAAAGCCAACACCAAACAAGTCATTTGCAAACACATCAAGTGAAAACACATCACACCTCCCCACAGAGCTGGGGAGGACCGAAACTTCTTTCTGGAAAGCCAAAGAAACATAAAACGCAACTTTGGGTTTAGGGGATGACGAAGTGGGAAAATAACTATCGAAACCTTGAAAGGATGGAAGGCGGCCCTTCCAAAAGGGAGGATCTTGTAGGGCCACAATGGCCGGGCAGTTAGGAAAGTCCACAAAAGAATTAAACAAAGAAAGAAACACATTCCAGCTCCCTAAGCAGTTGTGTTGAACAAGATGAAGCGAGCGGAGGGGGGCCGGCCCCCTCAAGTTTTCAGATGGTGTGTTAGACATCTACCGGCGCGAGGCCGAAGTGTCTCTTGGGGCAGGGGAGGGGCTGGGGTCCACATCGGGGAGTGGGCGACCAGACCTGGAGGGAGGACGGTAGGACGAAAAGGACGGCATCAGCTTTGGGGTGACGAGGGGATCGGCCCCTGAAGGGATAGGCCTGGATTGTGGGGTGCTGAGCACTGGGACTCGGGGAGGGGGAGGGGGAGCTGTGTCGGAGGTATCCATGGCGTCGGAGTCACCGGATGGGTCTACAGGGGCGGGGCTAACGAGGGGCCGTTCGGGGCAGTCTCTGTCCCTGGCGGAGTGAGGGCCATGGCAGTTTGGGCACTTGGCCGGGGAGGCTATGCAGCAGCCGAGGATGGGGCGAAGGTTGCCCTCCTTGGGGCAGGTGGGGTTGGAGCAGCGGTGATCGGCCTTGGAGTGAGGGCCGCCACAGAGTTGGCAGACGGTTGATTCCTTGCACAGCGGTTTTAGATGCCCGAACTTCCAGCAATTGAAGCACTGGGTTTGGGCGTTGGAGGAGTAGGCCCTCTTGACTTCGCGATTGTCGCCAAAGAGAAGGATGCGGGGAGGATCTGTCATGCGCCATGCTAAGTCCGCTGGGACGTGGACGACGACTGAGAAAGCTTTTTTTCCATCGGTTCTGGCCTCTCGGTCAGCATTTAGGAAGCGGGAACGGGTGATTATCAGGTTCTTGGCGTTGTCAACCCCAGCGCGGAGTAGAGGGTGAAGTTCCTCATCCGTGTCAGGGTGGGCGTCCATGGGAATACCATGGATGGCAAACTGAACGTCAGTGGGAGCGTAGCGGAAGTGTTCCCAGGGGTTATTGTTAACCGGGAAGGACTGGTTAAGCCTCGCGGCGAAGGCGTCAAAAAAGGGGGCGTAGCAGGAAGCAGGGACAAGGGGATCAGCGACGGTGAGGGAGACGGCGCCTTTAGGGCTGACCGAGACTCTGAAGGACCTTGGGAGATCAGAGCCAGCTTCCCGTAGGACAGAGGCAGCAATATCAGGAAAGCGAACGCGGATTGAGGATTCCTGAGGGTGGGGACAATGGGTCGATCGTGGAGCGAAAAACCTTCTGGCGGCGCTGGGGAGAGGGGCGGGACCCTTTGGGGAGGCGTCCTGCGCGGCGCTCGCGACTTTGTTAGCAGAGGTGCCAGGGGGGGAATTCTTACCCTTCGCTTTGGTTTTAGCCTTATTGGCTCTAACCGCGGCATTAAACTCAGAGGTGCCACCGTGAATGACCTGGGCATATGATTTTGATTGGGGAGGGGCGTGAGGGGGGGGGCAGGATTGGGAGGAGGGAGCGAGGAGGGAGGGCCGGGGGGGCCCGGGTGAGAGTGAGTAGAAGGTGGGGGAGGGGGGCGAGCCCCTTTCTGTAGGGCCCCAGCCGAAGGTGTGGCGACCATCCTGTGTGATAGGTCCCGGATAGCGTCCCGGACTTCCCGGAGTTGGTCGTTGGGGGAGGAGTTAGCGACCTGAGACTGCAGGTCATGGACTGATGAGCGGAGCTCCTCCACTTGGAAGCCGAGTGAGTTGACAGCATGGAGGGAGGCGCACAACAAGGGGAGCAGGGAGCTTTCGCCGATCGAGAGGTTGTCGCATTCCTCGGGAGTTAGAGAGGGCAGTTGATGAGGAGTGAAGCTGATGAGGGAACGGGTTCGTGAGAAAAGCGAGGCAAGGAAGCGGGCCTCAGAGGAGATATCGGAGGTAGAGGGGGTGACAGAGGAGGGCCCTTGGTGGGGCTGAAAGAGCGAGATGGGGGGACCAAGAGGTTCCATGGCAGGCCGAAGGGGCTTGAAGCCCGACGTAGTTTGGAAAAATGGGTGAGGGTGGGGATCGTGCACTAGAAACTGTGGTGTTGTAAAAGTTATGGTCAGGAAAATAGAGGGCGCGGAGCGTGTTTGCATA
This sequence comes from Tuber borchii, assembly GCA_003070745.1. Classification (NCBI taxonomy): domain Eukaryota; kingdom Fungi; phylum Ascomycota; class Pezizomycetes; order Pezizales; family Tuberaceae; genus Tuber; species Tuber borchii. The sequence continues at coordinate 27,204 of NESQ01000567.1, read as the reverse complement.
AGGTAGAGGAAGACTTCCTCTCATATATCCTGCGAACAGGAACTAGTCGGACTGACGGCCGCGACGTATTCAGTGTTACAACATGGGTCATCTTGACTCCATGTTTTGGTGAGAGGACACAACTCCCGCGGCGACCACTATTGACCTATCCGTCCAACGTCGGGGCCGGAGGGGGGCGCGTTGTATTTCGCCAAAGGTGACTTTTTGAGCAAGGTAGGGTCACTTGTCCCCAATGATGTACTGGGGAGCTCTGTGTCTAACATGAGCTCCCCTCTCCTAAGTTCCGTCCTGGATACTTTCTCAGTCTCCAACTACTAATTTACATTCCTTTTCGAGCTCAGCATGGTAGGGGTAAAAACCACAAGCGTTTACTTGTCCACCCGTGGAAAACCTTTAACATACTACTCAACTTCTTCTAGGCACGGCATCCCCGGGTTTTCCCTATGAGCCTTTTCCACCTCTTCTCTGGCGTTCGCCAACCCCTCCGGTGGCTCCCAGGTATTTTCATCTTCAGCGCAACCCTTCCACTTTACAAAATATCGGAGCTCTTTAAACTTTTTATTTCTGCCTCGAACCTTTCTTGTATATGAGATGACCTCACTTTTTACAATCCTTTCAACTTCTCACTCGAGGTCTCCTTCAATATCCTCGGGCTCGACGGGTCGTTTTACTTGGTTCAGTCGATCAGAAACCCGATAAGGTTCAACAACGCGACGTGGAATACAGGGTGTATTGTCCCACGAGGCGAGATTTCCAACTTCTATGCTCTATTCTCTCTTCTTTCTAAAACTATAAAAGGGCCGTAGAGCTTTGGACTTAACTTCTTCGATGGCCGCTTGGTTCTAATATTTTTTGCGTTCTACATTACCAAATCTGCGACCAGGATGTCTGGCTGGGGAGTCGCTTTTCGGTCGTGGTATTTTTTCATCGCTTCGCGGGTCTCATTTAGCATCTGTTTGGCTTAGTCATGTATTGTCTGCATCCAGTGTTTATACATGGTTGCGCCTGGATTTTGAGCTTCTCTTTCATTCATCCATTCTCTCTGTGGGTGGAAACCATAGTTGGCGAAGAAAGGCGTAATCTTGTTTGCTGCTGCTTTGGCGTTATTGTAGGCGTGTTCAGCTAAAGGTAATAGCTGGTACCAATTGTCCTGGTCATAATTGACGAAGTTTCGCAAGTATCCTTCCAGCACTTGATTGGTTCTTTCCGTCTGTCCATCTGTCTGTGGGTGGTAAGTGGTCGACATTTGCCTCTTGATTCCAAGCGCCTTGCACAACGATTCCCAGAACTCGCCCAAGAATTTTGTATCCATATCCGTAACGATTTCGGTAGGGAGCCCGTGTAGCTTCCAAACTTCTTGAAGGAAGGTATCCGCCACGTCGTTCACGGTCGTGTCTGTCTTTAAGCCGATAAAGTTTCCCATTTTTCTGAAGCGGTTTACTACTAACATAATTTGTGTATGTCCTTCAGACTCAGGGAGCTGGGTAATAAAGTCGGTTGAGTTTGAGGTCCATGCAGCATATGGGACTTCTAGGGGTTGAAGTAACCCATACTTCGCATGTCTTGGGGATTTGTTGTGTTGACAATGGTCGCATGATCTGACATAGTCGTTGACCCAGTCCGTCAGCTTTTCCCAATAGAAATCCCGCGTGATAATCTCGATTGTCTTTTCTTGTCCAAAATGTCCTGCCTCCTTGGAGTTGTGGCATCCTTGTCCCATCTCGGTTAAGATATCTTCGTTCGAGAGGATGAAAAGTCTTCCCTTGTAGTAGAGTAGTCCGTCTTACACTGCCCAATGTTTTAGCATGTCTTTCGCTTTTTCTTTTAATCGGCTTAACTCTTCTTTCCTTCTCGTCCAGTCCTCGTTTTCTTTTCCTGCCAGCCAGACTTGGTTCAGGAGATCGTCATTCATCGTCCGGAGTTGTATCGCCACAACTATTTCTGTCGATAACATGGTCTTCTCTTGAGCCAGGCGGGGATGAGAACCAATGTCTTCCTTGTTAAAGTACTGGTTTTTCCTCTCGATCAGCATATAACATGCTTACCATAACTTTGCTTTCCTTTCCTTTGAAGAGGCTTATAATGGAGAGATCTGTTGATCCGAATCCTTGTTTACCGCGCTCGGTGTCGCTTAGCCGGTCAACTTCCGTGGCTTCGCTTGTCTCAATTAGTTCGACAATGAGTTGTGCTATGCGATCGCCTCTTTGGAACAGGCAGTCTATGTCTATATCGTTTCGGAGGATTACTTTAACTTCTCCCGTATAGTCGGTGTCAATGACTCCTCCTCCTATTGCAATCCCGTTTTTGCTGGCCATTCCACTTCTTGCCGCTAATCTTGCATAGGTTCCTGTGGGCAGTCCAATGGCAATTCTAGTTTCTACCATCATCTGTCCTCGTGCGGGTATGATACCGTCTTTTAACGCGTATATATCATGGCCTGCTGCTAGCTTAGAGCCTTTTGTTGGAGTTATCGCTTCCTTGGACAGCCTTTTTATTCGTAACAGGTTTGTCGCCAATGTCCTTCTTGACAAAAGGTTGATTTCTAGTTTCTTTTTCTGTGATATGATTGAAACTTGGAAGTGTTCTGGCTTTAAAATTGACTGTTCTCGGTGCGTAGCTCCCCCTTCAGGGTGGTACTCCGGCCGCCTGTTTAAAGCATCTGGTTTGCCGCCTTTGGTTCCTGGTTGGTAAACGATTTTAAAATTGAAGTTTGCCAACCACTGGGCCCATCGGATCTAGCGAGGGTTCCAAACTTGTGTGGTTAAGAAATATTCGAGGTTCTGATGATCGGTAAAGACCGTGACTGGCTCCTCAGCTCCCACTAGATAGTGTTTCCATTCCCTAAATGCTGCAAGGATTGATAAGAGTTCTTTGTCGTGGATCTCATAGTTTCTTTCGGCGTCGTTGAGTTTTCGGGAGTGGAACGCCACTGGGTGTAATCGTTTTTCAAGGAATTGTGATAATAGACACCCTAGAGCGAAGTCACTGGCGTCGGTTTCTACCACTGTCTTTCTGTCGGGGTAGAAATGTCCTAGGATTGGTGCTGTCGTGAACCTCCTTTTCAGCTCTTCATATGCTTTGTCCTGCTCTTGCCCCCAGAAAAAGTGTTTTTTCACCCCTTACTCCTGATTCTATAAGGTATCGGTTATTGGTTTACATATTTCAGAGAAGTTTTCTTATGAACCTTCGGTAAAAATTTGCAAACCCAATAAAGATTTGTACCTCTTTTACTGATTTAGGGGCCTTCCATCCCATAATGCTTTCCACTTCTCGCTCACTCATCGTCACCTCTTCCATATTTACAATGTATGCTAGGAATTCCACTGTTTTGATGTGAAACACAGATTTTTTGAGAGAGATTGCAAGATCATGTTGTTCTAATCTTGCGAGCACCTTTTTGACTAAATCCTCGTGTTCCTTAAGGCTGTTCAAGTAAATTAGTATATCGTCCCGATAAACTACTACTCCGTGGTCTACGAAGTCTCTCAGGATTTCATTGATCATAGGTTGAAAGGTGGCGGGTACGTTTACCAGACCGAATGGCATGACCTTATATTTGTAATGGCCGTACCGTGTTCGAAAAGTGGTTTTCCATTCGTCGCCTTTTCGAATTCGTATGAGGTGGTAGCCATCTTTGAGCTCTAGCTTAGTGAAGATCTGGGCTCCGGCGACTCACTCTCTTAGTTCTGTCATGAGCGGTAAGGGATATTTATTCAGGATGGTAACCTTATTGAGCTGTCGGTAGTCGACACATAATCGTAACCTTCCGTCAGGCTTTGGGACAAACAGGATTGGTGCTCCAGCGGGCAATTTGCTATGGACTATTTTTCCCTGTGCCAGCATTTTCTTTAGGTCTTCATCTAACTCCTTTAATTGGTATGCTGACATCGGGAATACTGGTCCCCACGGCGGCGTGGCTCGTTCCTTTAGGTCTATGGGATGATCGTATGTTCGTGTGGGTGCCAGCATCTCTGCTTTTTCTTCTTCAAATAGCTCTTTGTATTGCAAATATGGTTTTGGCAGACTTTCGAGCGATACTTCATCCTTGAAGGTCTTCCCAATTCTTCCGACCATTCGTGCTTCTTCGTCAAATGCTACCGTCTCATCCCATTCGAACATGTCTGCTATTCCTTCATCTTCGACATGGGCAACTCATTTGGAACTGTCAAACCTCCACTGACTTAGAGCTTGGATATTCGAGATGGGGTGTTCCTGGTGCCACCATCCGAATGGTATAATCATGTAATAGTTTCCTGTATCGGCTATTTTGCAGGACACCTCAGTCGTGTGTCCGTATTTTCCAATTTCTAACTTTATTGGATGAGGGAAATATTTTCCTCAGGTAGAGGAGATTTCGCCATTGAAGGCCGTGATTTGTAAGGGGCTATCCCTTACTTCGTAAGGTATTTTGAGCGTTCATGTGGTGTTTTGGTTCAACAAGAAGATATTTGATCCTGAGTCTAACAAAAGTCGTATCTTATGGCGTCGTTTGTTTAGCTATATGAAGGCATTGCCTTCAGGGCAATCGTGATATCTTGGGGTTGGTTTTACTCGCTTAGTGGCTGGGCCCCTTTCTTCGATAAATCATTTCATGATAACTAGAGACGGTTTTTATTGGTAACTAGAGTGGTTTGTTACCGTGCCCACACAGTTTCGGCTCTTTAAGCCTCCTCAGACAAAGTTGTGTAAGAGAGACTATGCTGAACTATCCTATGTACATTGTTGTCCCCTCATTAAATATTTTTGAAAATCTAAATAATTTTGCTAATATTGAGATTTGAACACAAGACCTTCAGTTAACCGCCAAGTTAATACCGATTAGGATATCCTCTCAGCAAGTATTTTGCAACGTAAACAACTTGTTTCTTGGATCAGGCAGCCCACTACTAGCGGTCTTTACCTCCTGCCGAGGAGTTCCCATCCACAGGGGTGGTTCACTTCATCCGGATGCTTCTCTAGGAGTTGTCGCCACTAGAGTGCTCTGCCCTCTATGGTGGTCTTATGTCCCGTGTGTTTCCACACCAGCTTTGGCGAGGAATCCACCGTACCTCCTCCTGTCCTCCAGCCCGAGCCCATTTGTCCCAATGTGACGGGAAGCGGTCCTGACTGACGTACACGCCAATTCTGAGGGTCTATTTGGGGTTGCACGATTCGGCTGACAAGACCACTCGACATTGTATCTTGTTATGGTTTGCCCCTTAGCACTTATGGGGTTTTTCCCTCGTGGGCGGCCCTTTTTGCTTTATCATTTTATCCTACTTCCGGGAACTATTATGCAGTTGACTTGTGCCGGTACCTATTACCCACTCATCGACAGTATCCCGTAAGCGAAAATCCGTGCTTCTTCTTTATAACCATCTGATTCCCTTAAGGATTAATACTATCTTCGATAGTCCATAGGGTCCCCTCGGTTGATACTTGAATTCTCGCGGTTCGCTTGCTGGATATCGAATAACTTCGTCTTTTCTCAATTTTTTCTGGTTTTGACTAAGTACCTTGACCTTCTTCTCGTAGTTTCTATTAACCCACCGGGCTCTAAGTCGGCACTCATACCCTTATGGAGGCTCGCTTTTTAGAGTGTCCCCTTCGAGTTCCATCTCAAGGACGTCCTCAGAAATTTCGGTTCCGGAATTGATTGTGCGACTACCCACTTGCTGTCGCCAGTGGTGCCCGAGAGCTCTCATAGCTCGTTGTCATCGTTAAAGGTCCACGTCAGGGGCCTCTTACTCGCCTGTCGCGAGCTTTCTCCTCAGCTATCGTCTGCCACACAGGCTACCCGAGGTCTATTTGGCCGCGATGGGTGGTTGAATCATTGAGGCGATCTCTTCTTGGATTGGGGTGCTGATCGCCTGATCTTTACTGTGTTGACCTTGATTTCATTCTGACAGTATTTCCACCCGTGGTTTGTCAGTGTACATCTTGTGCATTGGCCCGCAGTTTTTCGTTTGTTGATGGTAGATTGTTCGATTCCTTTATGAGCATCTGCCCACACCCTATGCATAATTTTTTGCCTAGGTGCTGCCCTCTCTTTCGTTTCTTTCCTCTTCGCCGCCTGCCCCTTCTGATACTCTGCTTTTTCTTTAGCTGAGTATTGCTTCTTTGGTTTTTTCGTCGTTGTCTTTGAGGCGTCTCAATCTCGCTTTCGTTTCCCACTTGAGGCCGATCCCGGGCTGCTACCTTTTAGTACTTTTCTTTCTTTGAAATCTTCCTCGGCTCGTGTCGCTGTTCGAACAGCTTCTCACCATTCTGAGTCGAGGATGTATACTTACATTAACAATCGTCGGAGCGCTTCGGCCGGGAGGTGATCTTCAATAATTTTCCTCCATGCGACTCTGGACATCTTGACATGGATATTGAGGTTTTCCATCTCTAAAAGGTACTGGTTTAAGTCGCCCTTATATTTGACATCTTCCATGGATCGGAGAGATTTTTCGGCTTCATCTGTGGGACCAAAGCGTCGCTTGACTTCTTCGGCGAAAACTTCCCAAAGGTCATATCCTTCTTGCTTGGTAGCTCCAAGCTCACCAGGCATTCCTTTTCGGTAGGCGATGGTGAAAGGTGCAACCTGTTTCCCTTCCATTTTGCTAAGAGCATAGGTGATTCGATCTGACTCTTTTTTCCATTGCCACTTGTTTCGCTTGATGTAGTCTTGACAGGCGATTAACCAATGTTCCACATTCTGGTGATCATCGTGTTTGTAAACAAAAGGGGCTTGGGCCAGTCGACTTGATGTTTTTCCTAATGCTGTGCCCATTATTTTGGCGAGTTTTTGGATAGGATTCTCATCGACCTCTTCTGAGTCTTCATCGTCTTCCGACTCATCACTATCATCTGAGGGGGGACCTCCACCTCCACCTCCTTCTCTGTGTTCCCTGCCGTCTCCACCCTGTTGGTCTCCTCCTTCTCTGCCTGCCGGGCTTCCAGATACCCCTTGATCTCTCGGGAGTTGCCGTCCCCCGTTTCCTCCTCCTGCCGCCGCTGTCGTGTCAGGTGTAGGATCTGACTCCTTTTGTTTCCCTTTGACCTGTCTCAACAAGCTTTGGAGTGTCTCTTCCATTTCGGCTAGCTGGGTAGGTTGTCGGCTTCGCGCTCATCTTTCCTCTTCGAGTTGTCGATCAAGGTTGCCAAGCTCTTGTCGGTGTTGAGCTTTTGCCTCTTCCAGGGCTCTGTCTAGCATCTGGTCTCGAGTAAATGAAGCTGAGCCTTCTCCTGCAATAGCACTTGCTAACTGGAAGCTGATATTGTCGTGGCGGGTTTGTCTTTCGTCCTGTGCTGTCAACCTTTCGTTTAAAGCTTGTTGGGCATTGATAGCCTGGCCTTTAACTAGTCCTATAAGGCTGTCGATTTTGGCGAATTCGGCCTCGAGAAATTGTTTCCCCTGAGCTAGTAGTTGTCGAACCTTCCAAAGCTCTTGGGCTGCATGTTGGGCTTCGGGGGTGAGGACATTGAAGGCTAGATCCTGAGCATCTATGCTGTGGGCTAAGTTTGGAAAGAAAATGTTCAAGAGCTTGCTCATTTGAATTAAGCGGACTTCTCCTTCTGCCGTGGGGAGGGGATTTTTTGCTGATCCGAGAAGGCCTGGTTTGGATCTTTGTCCAGCCATGAATCCAGAACCACTTCCTGGATTCTCAGAGGCCTGTCTGGAATGGTGTGGGTTGTCTGTGGTGTCCGTTACCGAAGGGGCGTAGGTCGAGGCTAGTTCATCATCGCCTATATCGATAGGTTGGTCTCCACCTTGTCTTGGGTTAAGACAGGATATGATGTAGGATGAAGAAGGTGTCTGCTTATCTTTCCTGATTATACCACCGTCTTCTGATCTTAGGGGTCAGAGTCTCGTCCCACTCCACTTCGTAATCGTCTTTTGTGCGTGGTTCCCACACGTAGTCGTATCCGGAAAGTATTGGTAGACTACCTCTAGGTGTTCAGTGGTGACTAGATTTCGTGGATCGGTCCACAACTGATATGTCTCAAAATAGGGTTCTGTCCTTACTTCAGACTGCAAGACTTGTGTTATGGATGGTATAGCGATTTCTGGATGGGGTTCGTTAATTGAGTTAAGAGCTATCTCAATTTTATGCTGTCTTTGATCTTCCAAGGTTGAAGATCTTTGGGCGGATAGAGCTGAGCAGTAGAGAGTAATCTGGCTCATTCGTCTCGGTAAAGTAGAGAATAACAATATACTGTTATGGGGGTAGCGTAATGGAAGACTGTTATCAGGCTAAGGCCCTAGTCGCTTTTAAGTCTTTGGAGATAATCGTCTAGGGAGATGAATGGTATTTTAAAGTAAGGTAATCATGCGATAAAATTTTGAAGTAGTAATGTGTATATATTGTTAAGGTCTCTTCTCCGTTGCTTGTTGTTTGTATAAGCTGTGAAGACACCTCGATATTTATATTCCGCGTGTGGGTGTTCGCGGGCTACATCATGCTTTCGTCAAACTAAGTACCTCTTACTCTTTTTTCCGACGTCAACAGAAGTGCGAACCCTTTCTGACCCTGAAAACCTCTGCACCTATACGCTACTTGTAGATACGTAAGAACTTTTATTCTACGATGGTGTGGACTCCTCTCGTAGTGTTCGTACGATCTTTTATCCGAAGCGAATCAAGTTACGAATAATCACCCACGTTTGCTAACGCAGAGAGACTACCCACTGAACCGAAGATGGCCACTCTTCTTTTGTTAGCTCCGTTGGAAACCACACTGCATATGCATCTTGTGGTTTCGTCTACCGGCATTATACGACTCTTGACTATGAATCGAGCCAATAGCTACGATTACAGTTATCGGCCTTATGCTAACAGGTCCTTTAGGGGTTCCCCGACCCCCTTCCTGGGTATAGACTATTCTTCTAGTACTGGGCGACTTTCCAGCCTGAAGTTTGTAACTTTCACTCAGTTTTCGTCCTGTTACTTAACAACCACTCTGTGATTCTATATCTTCGAGGGCCTGTAACTTCGTGCGATGTCGTCCGAATCGGATGCTTTCACCTGCATAAGGTAGAGGAAGACACTCCCTCATATATCCTGCGAACAGGTACCGGTCGGATGGACGGCTGCGACGCATTCGGTGTTACAAGATGGGTCATCTTGACTGTATGTTTTGGTGAGGGGACACAACTCCCGCGCTGACCAGTATTGACCTAGCAGTCCAACGTCGGGGCCGGAGGGGGGTGAGTTGTATTTCGCCAAAGGAGACTTTTCGTGCAAGGTAGGGTAACTTGTCCTCAATGACGTCCCGGGGAGCTCTTTGTCTAACAGACCATATGGTCTGCGAAAGGCAAATGGCTGAGAAGTAGTCGGATACAGTGTAGGATGTTGCCAGAATACAATGTTCCTGTCACAAACGGTGACTAGCAAGAGAGGTTTTCACATGACTCATACTTATGAGTCATAGGTTTAGGTATTTTCACATGACCACGCAATAGCGTGTCATTCCTTTGTTATGATTGGTTTATTGTTTTGACATGACTCACGATTGTGGTCATATGATTATGACTTTTGTACATGACTTGTAATTACGAGTCATGGGTTTTACGCATGTGACGCAAGTCGCGCACATGATAGGTTTATTGTGTTTTGATTGGTTAGTTGTTATTGCGCAGTGACTCATATGAGTCAGCTGATGGATTTCACACTATGACTCACTTATGAGTCATAGGGGCATGTGATGCGAAGGATGAGTCATGGGTTGCGGGAAGAACGGTTATAAAAGAGAGCCCTTACGGCCTCTTAGTTTAGGGTTCTTCACGCAATCATCTAAGTTATTTCCTTACAATATACTCTACCTTATCTTTATACTCTATCGGGCCAGAGACATAGTGTCTCTCACGAGCTTAGCGATATATTGTACGAGACAGGAGTCTGTATACTCAGCTGTCGTTGTTCGTACAAATATAAGATAGTACGATTACTATCGAGAAAGAGGTTACCTGCTGCAAGTATCGCCCGAACGGAAGAGGATTGTAACAGTTCCGGACCCATATGGGAATGCGGACCAGCTTCGGGGCCCAAAACCTTGTTCTACGAGCTCAAACAAAGACCACAGTTCATCTGCACTCTGAAATGATGTGCACCTGTCATCATCCAGTCTGCGCTGTAAATACTCATCGATCAATCCTTTTGTTAAGCCCGACCGCAGCATCCATCATCCTAGCTCAAAGTCTTTTGCACTTCGAAATGGGTGCCTTTGGTTCCAGTCCGTGTCTAGGTATCCGCGGTGAATCCCACTTGCAGTGCCATAGGATCTACCAGCTTCACACGGGCATTACTGTGTTTTGCTGGGGTCAGGCAAACAGGTTAGGTCTAGGTCCTCCGGTTCCGGGCTTCTCGGTTCCTGACTGTTATCTAAGTCTCTACCTTCGAGATCTGTGGGTGGCTGCCATCCAGTGACTTCTCAATGATGTTAGTTTGGGCCGGGGGAGTACTTGATCTAGAATAAAACTTACGGTCCACCCAAGAATTGTCATCTTCGGGATGCCAATTGCTAGCACCCTCTCTTTCGCTCAGCAGACCGCTTGGGTAGGGCCTCTGTTTCTTCTTTGCCTGTGTCTGCCTTTTTGCGCACTGGTTATGGTGGATTGATTGGCCCTTACGTCTCTTGAAGGGCCTTCCGCAGTCCGGGCAGGTGGGATTTGACGTCATCGCGTTGGAATATTGCTACCGCCGTGATGCGATCAATGTGATAGGAGCACAAAGAGTACAGTGTTTGTACAAGTAATATATTTGTTGTATAGGGCAGGGGCTGTTGTGCTGGTTGATTGTAGCTGACTTGTAACAGAATATCTCTCCTGGTTCTTTGTACTAGTACTAGTACAGTACGCACGCGGTGTGCTGGAGGGATGTGCCAAGGCAGACCTACCTCAGATGCTCGGTAGTGCACCCAACACGGATCTTGCTGTACGGACCCAGCTGTACAGACCCTGCGACAACCCACCCCGTCGGTAATAGACTGTACTTGAAAACGAACGTTTGTTCAAGTGTACTGAGCGTACTGTTCCAGATATACATCTTGAAAACCACAGCTTATCTTGAAACAGATGTTTGTTCAAGTACGCAAAATGCACTGTTTCCTGGGGATGGGTGAGACTTGAAAGATCAGTATCGTGAACTCTGAATCTTGAAAGAGTTCCTGGAAGGGATATATAGAGAACGGCTTTCGCCTCCTAGCTAGAAGATCATACACCACTAAGTTTCCAGTACACAACAGTTTATATTAGAACACAGTCTACTCAACACGCCAATACCTGAACCTTTCATTTCAGTCCTATACCCTATCGCAGCCCTGCTTTGAGTTACAGTCTTTCTAAATCGAATTCTTTCCTCCGACCTTACCCTAGACCGCAAATATCAGAACTGGTATGAGATATATATAGACATAGGTACTACGCAGTCCCAAATAGGTACGCAAATCCAATGTTTCCAGACTCCAAGCTTCGATCCTTCTTCAGACCATTTAACATTCTCAACATAGAACAATTGACTTAGCTGACCTAGTAACCCTGCGCACCAATACTCTCCAGCCAAATTAGATATATAATTAGGTAAGCAAAACTCTTACTATTTGCTACCACCGCAGTTACTAACTTAATATTGTGGGGCAGAACACAGACATTCTGAGAATGGCACCCCCCGCGGCAGCTGTTATTTGTGTGAAACTTGGTTATCCCAGTACAGGCAACAAGGAATATCAAACATTTGTTTCGGACTTCAAAAGGACCTGGCTTCGTCAGCAGCATCCGGACCTCATCGTCGGACCAGCGGCTCTTGCAGCTGAGGCAAAGACTGCGGATTGGGAGTCTGGGCTCCTTCGAATGTATACCGACTTTCCAAATCAATGGGCACTGGCAAACTTTGCGAGTCCGGTGGATCGTCGGGTGTGCGCTACACAATTCATGATTCAGCAGGCGAAGAAGGTCCGCGATGATATGAAAAAAGAAAGAGAGAGGGCTGAAGCAGAGATGGCTGAAGCCGCCCGAGCCGCTGCCGCCCAAACTATTGCCAAACGCGCCAAACGCCGTTCAGTGGCCGCGACCTCAGCGACCCCAGTGAGAAACACTGTCCCCGCAACTACCAGCACCCGCAGCACCCCCGGAAGGCCCGCGACTACCAGACCCCGCAGCACCCCCAGAAGCCCCGAGACTACCAGGCCCTGCAGCACCTCCAGAAGCTCTGAGACTACCAGGACCCAGGGCACCCCCAGAAACCTCCCGGGTACCAGCTCCTTGGGTACCAGCAGCCCCTTAAATACCAGCAGCCCCTTGGCCAACAGGAGTGCATTGGCTACCAAGAAGCGGGCAAGGTTTGATGATGATGGTGAGGTTCCTAGGAGCCCATCTAGACCACCTGCAAAGCGGCAGAGACAGGTGGAGCTGCCAGAGTTGCGGTTCAGCTCTTTCAGCGTTTCCTTCCGCGGTCCTGAGAGTAACCGAATCCACTCTACAACCTACGCTAACGTCCACAAGTTTCCCGACCTTGTACTTTGGGCCCGCGAAAAAGCCCCACAACTTAGAACAAAGCCCATGCTGCTCAAGACGACTATTACACTAAGGAATGATGAGTACTTGCATCTCTTTCCCGGCGTAGAGCAGGGTGGAAGAGTGGAATTGGGTATCTTGGACCAAGGATCATGGAATGTGGAATTAATGATGGCCCAAGGCAACCGCCCTAACGTGGAATCCTACACCGGTCTTTTAGTGGTAGCCATAGATGCAGAGAACGATGAGGATCACGGGGTCGAGGAAGAGATTATACCGGACGCTACCGGTGAGGACGAGGATGAGCCGGAGCCGGGAAGGGACAATTGCCCTGGGAACTCGGAGCCAGAAGATAATGGGGAAGGGCCTTCTCAGTCTTCAGGTTTGTCCAGGCCTGAACAGGAGTAAAGGTAAGGAGAGGGCAACGGAGACTGGGGACAACGCGGGTGATGGGGGCCCGAACCAAGGTGATGATAATGGTGATGATGATGATGATGATGGTGATGATGATGGTAATGATGGCGATGGTGATGGTGATGATGGCGATGATGGTAATGATGATGATGATAGTGAGTTTTATCGTCGCTCAAGTATGTGATGGTCCAATGTATTGTCAAACTTTGAGAATTTACGAGCTAATTTACTTTTCCACAATTTGCAGACAGAGTGCCTCCGGAAATACCATCTTCCCTACTTGACACGATAGTCCGCAATGGAACCTATAGGTCGATCTCCCGACATATTAGGGAAAACAACGCCTTGGATGCTGACGATGATGCAACGGCAACTGCGGCCGCGGATCCTACTTCTACTAGCTATGGAGCGCTTCTCGGACTCTGTGGTGACCAGCTCAACAATAACTTTGAGCACCAATGCTTGGAAGATGCCGTGAGAATGTTGGGAGCAGAACTCCTCACCACAGTCGAAGGTGATATTGGGCCCCGTATGCTCAGAATCCCGGGAATCCCCCATGGACGGTTCCTTCCCCATCAGGTCTGGGGTGTCTGGTTTATTGTGGAGGGTATCCTTGTGAACTGTCCCCCTGTGGCACTGATCGCGGATGATATAGGATTGGGGAAGACTCATTGCGCACTCGCATTCACCGGCCTCCTTCCGAATCATCATCCTTCTAGAAACAGTCTCCAAGATCCTCGAAAGGATTGTCGCCTCCCGCCTCTGCGCTGTCGCCCGGTTCCAAGGGCTGTTATCCCCCAACCAATGTAGCTCCCTCCCGTCCCTTTCCTCCTTTGACGCCTGTACTGCAATGGTCGACTCCGTCAGCACTCTGCAGAAGTCCCGCAAGAAAGTTTCCTCTCTTTTTCTTGACATCAAGGGCGGTTTCGACAATGTTGATGCATCTATTCTTTGCTCCCTTCTTCGCAGGAAGATGGTAAATCGTTATTTAATTTCTTAGGTTTTTTCCTTTCTAACAGACAGAAAGTGTTGTTTGTTGTTTCAGGGCTCTCCCAAGGGTTTTTCCTCTGTTACCGTGGGTACTCCTCAAGGGTCCCCTATTTCTCCCTTGTTGTTTGTTATTTATGTTTCGTGTTTACATGTGGCAGTTCCCAGAGGGGTCATTTTGTCCTATGTTGATGATTTTTCTATTACTGTTTCTTCCTCTTCTTATCGTACCAATGTCAGGCTGCTTCAGAGGACCTTTGGGGTCATGAAGGCCAGAGCCACAGCAGTTAAGGTTGGGTTTTCTATCCCCAAGACGGAGCTGATACATTGGCGTACCCCACATCAGGGGGATCACCCGGGTGATCCCAAACCTCCACCTATCGCCCTGGACGGCCAGGTTTTCTTTCCCGCCAACCAGCTCCGCTGGTTGGGCTACTGGTTTCTCCCCAACATTTCGACCACCGCTCACTTCTCCCGCCGTCTTGCCCTCTCCCAGGCTGCCTTCGCTGCCGTTAGGAGAATGTCTGGGGCAGGCTCCGGGGTCTCCCCGCACCTCTGCCATAAGCTGGCATACTCGCTTATTTTCCCTATCCTCTCGTATGGGGCTGACCTCTTCGTCCCTACCAAAGGGCTCCTCCAAAGAATGGACATCCACTGGCATCACGTCCAAAGATGGGTCACAAATTGTTTTAGAGCCACACCCACCACCATTTTGGCCGCGGAAGCTGCGCTGCCCCCCCTCTCGGTCCTCCTGGACCACAAGGGCCGTATGGCCGCCCTACGCCTCTGTTGCTCTCCCCCCACCATCAACCCGGCTGCCGCCCGCCTCCACTCATCCTTCCCCTCGGCACTTCCAGACCGATACGCGGAGAACCTAAGGGCTCTCTGCATGGGCCTTGACCCCAATGTCAGGCCCCTCCTCTGGTCCACCCCTGAACGAAAACCCCCTGTCAGAACTCATGTTCCGGTTGACGCTCTCGCTCATCTCGTCCTCCCCCTCATTGAGGGCCTTTCGCCTCTCCCCCTGCTAGGCTCAAACCTGCTGCCGGACCTCCCGTCTCTCCCCCCAGAGCCCCTCATGCGTGCTTCATATTCCATTCTCCAGCGTAAGGCGCGGGCCATGATGCTAGACTCGTGGAAGTCCAGGGTCCCGCCGTCAGCTTATTATTCTTTTCCTCTCACTACGACTGCACACCAGTTCATGGGCCTAGGCAAGTTCATGGCCGGACGAATTCATCAAATGTGGGCCCAGAAAAGTTACCTGGCCGCCCACCCCACCTGGTCCCAACCTGATCTCTCCCCTCTCTGTCCCCTCTGCGGCGAAGAGCATGAGACTTTCAGCCACCCAATCCTCCGCTGCGAAGCAAAAGCCTTCACTAGGGCCCACCACCTCCAAGGTGTGCTCTCCGTAGGGTCCGACTCCCCACTTTGGTCCTCCGCCCCACTCCTCCTAGGGCTCGGCTCCTATATCAACGAGACGTGCACCAATTTTCCCCCCACTATGGCCTCATATGAGCTATCGTCTCCAGCTTCAATGGTTTTTCCTTCATCCCCAGCGGCTACGGGTTTTTTCGAGTCGTCTCCTTTACGTCCTATCTGAGTTAAAAATGTTGGTTTTTATTTTTTACTTATGTGTTATGATTTTTCTTACTAAGCCTCGGTTGGTTTGATTTTTCTGGTTTGTGAATTCTGTAAGTTGGTACCGTGTCTAGTACTTGACACAGCTTGGAGATGTTTGTTTGAGGTTTTACTTTGTTATTTGGTTTTTGTGATTAAGGTTTTCTTTACGCCATAGCTAGCGCTACATGCGAGTTCTTTTACCTTAACAATAAATACATGATATAAAAAAAAAAAGAAAAAAGAAAAAAAAGAAAAAAAAGAAAAAAAAATCATTGCGCACTCGCCACGCTCCGCGCCCTCTATTTTCCTGACCATAGCTTTTACAACACCACAGTTTCTAGCGCACGATCCCCACCCTCACCCTTTTTTCTACTTACGTCGGGCTTCACCCCCCCCTTTCGACCAACAATGGACCCCCTTGGGCCCCCCATCTCGCTCTTTCAGTCCCATGCTGGACCCTCCTCGGTTACTCCCTCTACCTCTGAGATCTCCCCGGAGGCCCGTTTCCTGGCCTCACTTTTCTCACGAACCCATTCCCTCATCAGCTTCACCTCTGAGCAACTGCCTTCTCTGACTCCCCAGGAATGCGACGGCCTCTCGGTCGGTGAGAGTTCCCTCTTCCCTCTGCTGTGTGCCTACCTCCATGCGGTTAACTCACTCGGCTCCCAGTTGAAGGAGCTCCGCTTGTCAGTCCATGACCTGCAGTCTCAGGTCGCTAACTCCTCCCCAAACGAGCAACTCCATGATGTCCGGGAGGCCATCCGGGACCTTTCACATAGGATGGTCACACCTCCAGCCAATGGGGCCCCTCAGAAAGGGGGCCGCCCCCCTCCCCTAGCTCCTCCCCCTACCCACCCCGGTCCCTCTGGCTCATCTTCCCTGCCCCCTCCCCCCAGGCCTGCCCCCCCCCGTCCCCATGCCCCCCCCAGGCAAAATCATACGCTCAGGTTATTCATGGTAGTACCTCTGAGTTCAACGCTGCGGTTAGAGCCAATAAGGCCAAATCTAAAGCGAAAGGCAAGAACTCCCCCCCTGGCAGTTCTGCTAACAAGGTCGCGGCGGTCGCGCAGGATGCCTTCCCGAAGGTTCCTGCCCCTCTTCCCAGCGCTGCTAGAAGGTTCTTTGCCCCTCGTTCGACCCATTGTCCCCACCACCAGGAATCCTCCATTCACGTTGGCTTCCCTGACATCGCTTCCTCCGTCATACGTGAGGCCGGCTCCAATCTACCAATGTCTTTTAGAGTGTCAGTCAGTCCAAAAGGTGCTGTCTCCCTTACAGTGGCTGACCCCCTCGTCACCGCTTCTTGCTATGCCCCTTTTTTTGATGCCTTCACCGCTAGGCTCAATCAGTCCTTCCCGGTCAATAACAACCCTTGGGAACACTTTCGCTACGCCCCAACTGATGTTCAGTTTGCCATCCACGGTCTTCCCATGGACGCCCACCCCGACACAGATGAGGAACTTCACCCCCTGCTACTCGCCGGCGTTGACAAGGCCAAGAATCTAATTATCACCCGCTCCCGATTCCTCAATGCTGACCCCGAAGCTAGAACCAACGGTAAGAAAGCCTTCTCTGTTGTCGTCCATGTCCCAGCAGATCTGGCATGGTGCATGAGCAATCCTCCCCACATCCTCCTCTTTGGCGACAACCGTGAAGTCAAAAGGGCCTACTCCTCCAACGCTCAAAGCCAGTGTTTCAACTGCTGGAAGTTTTGGCATCTAAAGCCTCTGTGCAAGGAATCAACCGTCTGCCAACTCTGTGGCGGCCCTCACTCCAAGGCCAATCACCGCTGCTCCAACCCCACCTGCCCCAAAGAAGGCAACCTTCACCCCATCCTCGGCTGCTGCATAGCCTCCCCGGTCAGATGCCCAAACTGCCTCGGCCCTCACTCCGCCAGGGACAGAGACTGCCCCGAACGCCCCCCTCCTAGCCCCGTCCACGCAGGACCTCCTGGCGACTCTGATGCCATGGATACCTTGGACACGGCCCCCCCTCCCCCCCCTCAGGACCCGGTGTTTAGCACACCCCAACCTAGACCCATTCCGTCCGTAACCGACCCCCTTGTCACTCCGAAGCCGATGCCCTCCTTTTCGTCCTATCGCCCTCCCTCAAGGTCCGGCCGCTCACTCCCAGATGTGGACCCCAGCCCCTCCCCTGCCCCCAGAGACACTTCGGCCTCGCACCGGTAGATGTCTAACACCCCACCCGTTACCCTGAGGGGGCAGGCCCCCCTCTGCTCGCTTCATTTTGTTCAACAAAACTGCTTAGGGAGCTGGAATGTGTTTCTTTCTCTGTTTAACTCTTTTGCGGACTGCCCCAATTACCCGGCCATTGTTGCCCTACAAGATCCCCCCTTCTGGAAGGGTCACCTTCCGTCTTTTCAAGGTTTTGATAGTTATTTTCCCTCCTCTTCATCCCCGAAACCCAAAGTTGCTTTTTATGTTCCGTTGGATTTTCAGAAACAAGTCTCGGTCCTCCCTGTCTCTGCGGATAGGGCTGATGAGTTTTCGCTTGATGTGTTTGCTAATGACTTGTTTGGTGTTTGTTTTCCTTCCTTTCGCATTTTAAATTTGTACAACCTCCCGAGCAAGAGGAGGGGGGATGTTTCTGTGTCCCCCTCCGTTGCCTTCCCTCCTTCCTCGCTCCCCCTCCTTGTTGTGGGAGACTTCAATCTTCATCATCCCCTCGCGGACCCCTCCCGCCGCCACTCCGCGCAGGAGCTGGCCGTGTCCTTTCCTTTTTTCCAGAGAGCTTCGGAGCAAGGGTTCTCTCTTTTGAATACCCCAGGCGTTTTCACGAGGTTTCCCCTTGGTGGCTCCGCCAGACCCTCTGTTATTGATTTTGCGTTTTCTTCTTTGCTGCTGCGTCCTTTTGTCCAAAGCTGGGATACTTCTTTACCCTCCACTGGCTCAGATCATGTTTCTATTTCTATCCTTTTACAGCACCCCAAACTGCACCCCCCCCCGCCTGCCACCAACTGGCTGCTGACAGATAGGGCATCCCTCACTCCCCCCGTGGAGGCCCTTGCCCTCCCTCCCCCTCCAGTGAACCCTCGCCGATGTGCTCTCGAGGCTTGGTTCGACTGTGCCCTTCGCTCAGTCACCTCGCTCCTGATCAGCCACACTCCTCTCTCTCGACCCTCCAGCAGATCCAAGCCATGGTGGTCTCCGCTACTTTCAACCCTCGGTCGCGAATATCACTCCGCCTCTCGTAAAGCTAGGGCCTCCCTCTCTAATCAAGACAGGATGGCTGCAAAGCTCTCCAAAAATGGGTATTTCAAGGCAATCAAAAATGCTAAGAACTCCCATTGGAGATCCCTCCTGGCTGAAGCCACCCCACGCTCCATATGGACAGTCAAGAAATTCTCCCCGGGCCGTCCCGTCTCCCGCTTTCCATCTTTCCCTGAAGGCGTCACTCCTTCGGACATCAACACCTCGCTCCGAACACACTTCTTTCCAGCACGCCACACACCCTCCCTCCCCGCCAATCTCTCAGCCTTCGGCGAGGCCCCAACCCACACTGCCGAGGAAGTTGCTGCTGCCCTCTCCAAATGCTCCCCGTCCTCCGCGCCTGGTCCTGATGCTATACCCTACTCTGTGTGGAAGACCCTTCACAAAACCTGCCCGCACATTCTAACCTCTCTCCTGGCCCCGCTCCTGACATATGGTCATCACCCCGCCTCCCTCAAGCAGGCACATGGCGTTGTCCTCGATATAAGCCAGGAAAGGCCTCCTACGACTCCCCGGCTTCTTTTCGCATTGTTGTTCTTCTTGAAACCGTCTCCAAAATCCTCGAGAGGATTGTCGCCTCCCGCCTCTCGGCCGTTGCCCGATTCCAGGGGCTTCTATCCACCAACCAGTGTGGCTCCCTCCCATCCCTCTCCTCCTTCGACGCCGGCACTGCCATGGTTGACTCCTTCCGCACGGTGCAGAGGGCTCGCAGGAAAGTTTCCTCCCTCTTCTTGGACATCAAAGGTGGTTTCGACAATGTTGATGCCTCTATCCTCTGCTCCCTTCTTCGCAGGAAGATGGTGAATCGTTACTTAATTTCTTGGATTTTTTCCTTCTTAACTGACAGAAGGTGTTGTTTGTTATTTCAGGGCTCTCCTAAGATTTTTTCCTCTGTTACCATTGGTACTCCTCAAGGGTCCCCGATTTCTCCTTTGTTATTTGTTATTTACGTTTCTTGTTTACATGTGGCAGTCCCCAGAGGGGTTATTTTGTCCTATGTTGATGATTTTTCCATTACTGTTGCTTCTTCCTCCTACCGGACCAATGTTAGGCTTCTTCAGAGGACCTTTGGTGTCAGGAAGGACAAAGCCACAGTAGTCAAGGTTGGCTTTTCCATTCCCAAGACGGAACTCATTCACTGGCGCACCCCTCACCAGAGGGACCTCCCGACTGACCCAAAACCCCCTCCTATCGCCCTGGATGGACAGGTCTTTTTCCCTGCCACTCAGCTCCGTTGGCTGGGCTACTGGTTTCTCCCCAACGTCTCGACCACTGCTCATTTCTCTCGCCGCCTCGCCCTTTCTCAAGCTGCCTTCGCGGCTGTTAGGAGAATGTCGGGCTCTGGCTCCGGGGTCTCTCCACACCTTCGTCATAAGTTGGCATACTCGCTTATCTTCCCCATCCTCTCGTATGGAGCCGACCTCTTCGTTCCAACTAAAGGGCTACTACACAGGATGAACATCCACTGGCATCACGTCCAGAGATGGGTCACGAACTGTTTTAGGGCCACGCCTACCACCATCCTTGCCACGGAAGCTGCTCTCCCCCCCCTCTCGATTCTCCTCGCTTACAAGCGCCTCATGGCCGCCCTTCGACTCTGCTGCTCCTCCCCCACTATCAACCCTGCGGCTGTCCGCCTCCACTCGTCCTTTCCCTCGGCCCTTCCCGATCGGTGTGCAGAGAACCTAAGGGCTCTCTGTGCTGGCCTCGACCCCAATATCAGGCCCCTCCTCAGGTCCACCCCCAAAAGAAAACCTCCTGTCAGAACGCATCTCCCGGTTGGCGCTCTCGCTCACCTAGTCCTCCCCCTTATCGCGGGTACCCCTCCTGGGCCCGGCCTTGCGACCGGATCTCCCATCCCTCCCCCCGGAACCCCTGATGAGGGCTTCCTACGTCACACTCCAGCACAGAGCCCGTGCCATGATGTTACAATCGTGGAAGGAAGCTGCCCCGCCACCTGCCTACTATAGTTTCCCTCTCGGTACGACTCCACACCCGTTCATGGGCTTAGGCAAGTTCATGGCCGGCCGAATTCATCAAATGAGGGCCCAGAAGAGCTATCTGGCCGCCCACCCCACCTGGTCCCAACCTGATCTCTCCCCCTTCTGCCCCCTCTGTGGGGAGGAGAACGAGACCTTCAGCCACGCCGTCCTTCGCTGCGAAGCCAAAGCTGAACCCAGAGCCCGCCACCTTCAAGGCGTTCTCTCCGTCGGGGCTGACTCCCCGCTTTGGTCCTCCGCCCAACTTCTTCTAGGGCTCGCCTCCTACATCAATGAGACATGCACCAACTTTCCTCCCACCATGGCCACCTATGTGATGTCGTCCCCGGTTTCAATGGTTTTTCCCTCCTCCCCAGCTGTTAGGAGTTTTTTTGAATCATCTCCTTTACGTCCTACTTGACTTGACATTGGTTTTAGTGTAGGTTTTTCGTTTTGAGCTCGTGTGGGTTGATTTTTCTTTTTGTTGAATTCCGTATGTTGGTATTGTGTCGAGTACTTGACACAGCTTGGAGAAGACAGTTTGAGGTTTTACTTTGTTATTTTGTTTTGGGATTAAGGTTTTCTTTACGCCTAGCTAGCGCTGCACGCGAGTTCTTGTACCTTAACAATGAATACATGATATAAAAATAAAAATAAAAATAAAAATAACAAAATAAAAAAGTCATTGCGCACTCGCCACGCTACTCTACCTCAAGTATATCGTTAATCAGGCTGGAGCAGGCAGACCCTTGCCATGCTTAGATGGGAAAACGGTGGCACAATTGGAACAAGTTCCGCGGATCTTTAGCACCGAGAGTGAGATATATAGACGACCCTCCATCATCATCGTCCCCGCCAACCTTATCCCTGCCTGGGAGCGAGTAGTCCAGAGTTTGATTCCAAGGACTGGGCTCGACCTAATCAACCTCTATTCTCGATGCCGGCTTAGTCACAACGAACTCAACCTCAGTCCTGACGAACCCAGGCGCGGCAGAGCCATACATCTGATATCCTATAGTGCCTACCGAGTCCGCTATCGCAATCCTGAACGCCTGGAGGGCTGCTAGTGGGGGGTTGGGATCTTCGATGACTCCCATATGGCGAAATCCCGAGCAATACAGACCTTCGACTCTGAGCTCAGATGACTCAGAACTTGCAGATGGAGGAGTCCCCTATCGCCAAAATTGGGATCGCAATAACTTCAATGGCGGGCCTGTGTTCAGATGGCTTTCGGATGTTTTCGTTCCGCAGTTGTTGGGCAGACCTGAAGGAGGGGTACCGAATAAGGTGGTAATTTTTGCCCCGCTGCCAGGTCAAGCATCTTATGTCAATTGGTTCCTCCGGACCTTTCATGCCGGTATTCACTCCCTCTTATATCACTCTGGGATTGTGTCGAGAGACCGGGATAGGCTACTACAAGAGTTTGCTTCAGTCGATAGACCAGCGGCGCTGATCTTCACTCCAGCCCTCGGTGGCACTGGGCTGAACCTAGTTGCAGTGAACCATGTCATAATCTTGCCAAAGTTCTGGAACCCGAATGAGCAACGTCAAGCAGTTGCACAGATTCACCATATCTGCCAAAGGCGGACCCCAAAGGCATGGATCCTACATTGTGAGAGAGGGGTAGATAATAGGGCCGAAGAACTTCACCAGAGCCGTGGAAAGTTTGAGGCACGGAACATGCACGGATTGATTGGGCAGAAATTCTCCTATATGGAGTTAATGGACGCTAGGGCAACTAGAATCCGTGAGCTTGAGGCACAGTCTGCTACACAAGCCAGTGCTGCTGTTCCCGGTGCTTCTGGCACTCAGGGTGGTGATGATGGTACTCCTGATTCTTCTGGAGCCCAGGGAAGTGATGATGGCGCTCCCGGTCCTTCTGGCAATCAGGGTGGTGGTGATGGTGCTTCCAATCCGTTTAGAATCCGGTTTGGAATTCAGGGCAGTGATGATGGCACTCCCAGTCCCCCCAGGGCTGGTCCTTGCAACCCTCGCCCGACTTACCGCTACTAATATGAATTCTGGATTTCCTGGCCAAAGGCTCTTATCTCCGGTATTCGGTTGCTTCTTTTGTTTTTCTCTTTTCTACTTGGGTTGTGAGCATTTCTTTCCTATGTACAGCATGCTATAGATGGTGGTTTCCTCTTGTTTTGGGGTCCGTGTTTGAAGGCTCTTGTTGCCTGGCTTCCATCCGCGGGAGCGTATTGGTTTGTTTCATTTCATCGTTTTTCTAGTTTTCTACTGGGTTAGCATTTATTTTCGGTCTGCAGCATAGGCGGTGGTTTGTTTCTTTTGTCTTGGGTCCGCGTCTCATAGAGCATTAGATTTAGAGTTTACGAGGTCAGTGCGTAGCGGTAGAGTTTGTTTCCTTTTGTCTTTGGGTTTGCATTTTATCGGTCTCAGGGTCAAGGGTTTACATTCGATTAGATGTTAATGGCGGTGCTATTAGCTCCGCGAGATTCCTATCTTTCTCTTCTTTTCGACTGCTGTCTCTTTAGCTATAAAACAATTTTGATTCTGCATCCGCGGACTTAGCTTGAAGTTAACTGAGAATTAGGCAAGCACAGGACACCCTACACCGAGAAGCGATTTCATGCTGCTTGAGGTGCTAGGCGACGCAGACCCGTGTCACAGACCGCGTTTTTGTACTTTCCTCAGGACTTGAAATATCCTTGGCCGCGTCCGAGTTGGGGACCATGCCCTAATGCTTCTTTCAGCTCTAGCTTCAGAGTCAGCTCTAGCGAACCCAGCGCACTTTTCCACCATAAGATCGCTCTTGAGCGAAATTGATCTTGAGACTTCCATCGGAAAGGGCCTACCACAATATTATCTACATGTGGCGTATTTGTTTGAGGAGGCAAAGGCACCCGAATACCTTGTCGAGTTCTGTGACCCGCTGACCCCACAACCGGCCTATATCTTCCGGCCCATACCTCGCACTTTGCACTTCAATCTTCACATCATACACCTATCCGGACAACTAAAGGCATGCCACGTGCAGGAGAGGATACCCAGACTAATCAAACCCAAACTCGAGCTTCTCGCTCTTCTGGTTCTCAGTGTGTTGGCAGGCGACAGGAACGGACCAGGCGTGCCTATTCACCCGAGCATCCCCCTCGTCATTCCGAACCCGAGCATCCCCCTCGTTGTTCCGAACCCGAGCATCCCCCTCGTTGTTCCGAACCCGAGCATCCCCCTCGTTGTTCCGAACCCCAGCATCCCCCTCGTCATTCCGAACCCGAGCATCCCCCTCGTCGTTCCGAACCCGAGCATCCCCCTCGTCGTTCTGAACCCGAGCATATCCCTTGTCGTTCTGAACCCGAGCATATCCCTTGTCGTTCTGAACCTGAGCACCTCTCTCGTCGTTCAGATGGTGAATCTAATGACGAAGACAATGAAGAGGAATACAATGCTGAATTCTCTACCGGTAAAGTACCCAATGTAGTTTGGGAGGCTTCTATCTACTGAACTTTACGCTACCGAAATAGAGCAGCAAGACGCACAGGTTATACCTGGTCTACCTGAACCTTCGAGCGTGGTAGTGGACATAGACCTCTCCTCTGAGTCCGATGTAGTGGAAACACCCCCTCGCAAGCGGACTCACACAAACCCCGAGGTCCCTGCAAATAGCCACGAGAGAACCCTTATTAGAAGACATTCACCAACTGAGAACCGGCGGTCTACAGGCTTGGGGCAGCATTCTGGAATGCAGAACAACCTCCACAAGAGGCTGCGGACTGAGCTGGCTTGGCAACAGCCCCGCTCTCTCGGATATACATCCTCAACATCTGAACCGCAGACTCCATTGGACTCCGCGAGTGCCACATCGGAGGGCAAGCTACCACGCAAGTTCTGGAAAAGAGAGTTTATCCCCCCAGAGAATATTCTTGTTTACGATGCTGCAAAACTTTATTTACAAGCAGAAGTCTATACAGGCCAACCATGGCCTTCCGCGGCTGTAATGGAGAATATGATCAAGAGGGCTTGGGCACTGGCATTGGATCAGAGAAAGCGGGAAAAAGAAGAATACTACCGCCCAGGGGATCAGCGGCCCGCGGAACAGGCACCATCGCTTCTTCCTGATGCAATCTCACTAGAGATGGTAAGTCCCCTAACCCAACCAAGAATGAGAATCACAATTCAGCGGCTAAAAGTTGCATAAGCTGAAACGTCGTATATCAGCTTGTCGTGGCTATCTAGTTTCAGAGGCACGGAAAATGGTGGTGGAGTGGTATAAGTTGCCGATCGCGGACCCACTTGAGTGCCGGACATTGGTGAATAACCTTCTCAAGGATGATTCGTTTCTTAGCCAAAAGGTGGATCTCGGAGCTGGTTCTCTGACTAGCTGGTTTACGGTAGAGGAGATAGTAAACCTGGTGCGTGCCTACTTTTTTGCCAACGAGCGCAGTCTGGGCTGCAAGCCGTATACGCAGAAGTACTTCAGCCCTCTGTGTTGGCCCACAGTTCTTCTCGTGTGCACTGCTCTTTGCTGCACCCTAATGCACTACGAAGATACAGGGTACAAGTCCTTAGCGGTGGGGGATTTCTCTCAGGCAGTGTTTGGTGGTCAGTAAGTGATTTCTTAGGGAGAACCAGGCAGCTAATTGGTTAACAGACTACTACAAGAGGTACTATCAAATATATCAAAAGGTAGTTCCGCGAACAGCCACTCCCCTGGACTCCCCTGGAAATACGCCCCTCCGGTCAATTATGCTAACTCAATCTGGGGTTAGATGGCCGAGTCACGGAAGAACGCGACAATCCGAAAAATAGACAGGCACGTGCAAAAGATCTGGTCACAGCACGGGACAGAACGAATCGAGACTGCTGGGTATGAGGATGAGATGGGGGATAACGTGCGTGACCTCATTGAGAGCGACAACAATACCTAAGCATGGTCTGCCGACCCTGTCTGGTAGTTCAGAGGTGAATGGTAGTCCGGAGGTGAATGGTAGTCCGAGGCGAACGATAGTCCGGTGGGGGATAGGGGTTGGGAGCAGAATTGTGGTCCAAAGGGGAACTGCGAGCACGGCCGAATTGAAGCCGGACACTTTGGGAGTTGCAACCCCCAAGTGTTCAGCTTCAATTCAGCCGCGCCAGTATTTTGTAGATCGATGGCTTTTCCTGTTTTTCACTGTATTTAATTTGCTTGTTATAATTGGCATTGATGGTGAGCACAGTGACATAGACTACACTTTTTGTAGTGGTTAGATCCAGCAGGGGGGATTTTCGTTGGTAATGAGTATTTGTTTATATACGTTATATATCTAGAGTTCATATAGGTTATATATCTAGAGAACAGCAGGGTGTGCTGATGCAATCACCGGGTTAAGTACGACGCGTATATGGTGCAGCAGAATGATGATCGCAGAACCCAGGGAACCCAGAGGGCCTCAGAGCCAAGGCTGTGTGAAACTGGTGAAAATAGGGGTGGACGGAACACTGACTAGGGAAGAGCTGGTCCACGGTTAGACAACTACGGAAGAACCAGTAGAGGGCAGAGACAGAACCAAGACAATCAGGATATTGCCGAGACGAATTGAGAGGCAGACCGCAGGTAAACAGGATGGATAGAAGATCGTGAGCAAGAGCCAGGGGCGACACGGAATGCGCAAAGAGGGTCTGAGGAACACGTGGAGGGGAACCGAAAGGATCAGGTTATATGGGAGGGGGGAGCAAGTAACAGAAGGTGATTGAAATCAAAAACCCGTAAACTGGGGGACGAGGGCGATGGACCTGGATGGGTGTGGGCTGAGGCAGGCAGAGGCCGGGGAGTAGAAGGGGTATGTGAGGGAGGTGTGAGAGAGTATAGAAGAGTCAAAGCAAGGACATGGGATAGCCAGGATAAGGGAAGGGTGGACCAGAGATCACCGGGACGAGGGAAGTGTGGACCAGAGATCGCTGAGACAGGGGAAGCGTAGACCAGGACCGCAGACCCAGGGTCCGAGTAAAACGGCTGGACCTCGGTGCTGGGTGGTGGACCAAGAGGTTCAAGGGGACCAGGGGTAACCAGGTTACTTCAGGACTATCGAAAACATTTTGCTGATGCACGCCAGCGAGCAGAAGCGGATGGAGCTCGGCATCTGTGTCGGGGTGAGCATCCATGGGCAGGCCATGGATGGCAAACTGGACATCTGTAGGGGCTTGGCGAAAGTGTTCCCAAGAGTTATTATTGGCAGGGAAAGATTGATTGGGCCTGGCAGAGAAGGCATCAAAAAAGGGGGCGTAGCAAGAGGCTGGGAGGAGGGGGTCAGCCACAGTGAGAGAAACAGTGCCCATTGGGCTGACTGAGACTCTGAATGACTTTGGAAGTTCAGAGCCGGCTTCCCTCAGGATGGAGGCAGCGATATCTGGGAAACGGACGCGAATAGAGGATTCCTGGGGGTGGGGGCAGTGAGTGGTGCGGGGGGCGAAAAACCTTCTGGCAGTGCTGGAGAGAGGGGCAGGGCCCTTTGGGGAGGCGTCCTGCGCGGCAGCCGCGACTTGGTTAGCAGAGGTGG
>NESQ01000566.1:0-41224 GCA_003070745.1 Tuber borchii | reverse complement strand
TTGCGGACGTACAAGCTTTATGTTATTGTTACTACACGGACTCCTAGTATGACCAAGGTCCGTGAGAATCATTGGCATGGGCTCGGACTATCTACAGCCATTTGGCCTCCGAATATCTCAAAGGCTACATGCACGGATGGCTCTGAGCCGAATAGAGACTGTCTATTCGGGATTGCCGGACAGGATTTCATATGCGTGGCTTGGATGAACATAACTTATCATTTCAAAAGATTGGATTATAATACTAGGATAGGATAAAGGATAAAAGGGACGTTTAGCGTCCCAGAAAAGCTTTCTATTGCACTCAACTAATTCTAAAATAAAAAGACTACTAAAAACATTAAAATCTAAGACTACCGGGTAAAATATAGGAAAGCCGGATGACAGCGCAAACAGGATTAAGACAATGATTAATAGATAGAAGCAAAGCAGAAGCAAAGAAGCAAAGCCCGTAAAACCAAAGAACAATTACCCAAAGGCTCAAAGAAGACGCAGCCCGGCACAAAATGAGTCCCAGAAAACCCAACAAATGGATAGAAATGAGAGCAAAACAAAGTAAGAAAAAACCGTGAAAGAAAGAGAGCCCACCCGAAAGACCCAAGAAGACACTACCCGGCACAAACAAGCCCCAACCCCCCCCCGGGCCGAACCCATGGATAGAAATGAAAGCAAAACCTAAGAAAGCCAGTGAAACAAAAGAAAAAACCACCCAAAAGCCAAAGAAGACGCTGCCCGGCGCAAACAAACCCTAGGCATTGCCCCATTGCCCCATTGCCCCCATTCCCCCATTACCCCCATTACCCCATTACCCCATTACCCCATTACCCCCATTACCCACGTTATCATCAGCGCCTTCCTCAATAGCGTCATGTACTGACACCTCACACCCGGGAGGTGGGATCCCCGGGGGAAGAGCCACCATTGGGACATCTTGTCCTGCATATCGGCTCATATACGCCGGCCCCTGCCTCACTCGAGCGCGCGAAATCAGTTCCCGGGAGTGGGTCTGGAACCTAACAACCCTACGATCATTGCTCAGAATTCTCCTCTGCCAGCCGTTGTGGGACCTAGGAAAAGCCCTTCTGCGCCTTGCATGGCGCTCCACATCGTCCTCCTCATCAGAGTCAGATTCTGGCTCAGTGTAGAACTCGGCGACGTCGAATTGGCCGGGGAAGAGATAGTTCCGGCTGTGCCCAACAAGAGGTGTATTGGGACGAACAGGGTCCCCACCATCAGGAGGGGCAACAGCTGCTCGGTGGAGGAAGCAGGCGACAGTAAGGGTGGAGCACTGGGAGAGACGAAGCCAGGCATTGACCTGATCGTCGTCGATCAATTCGATCTGGTCGGCGCCATCGGGAGTGACATTCAGGCCTTGAATGTCGCGGAGAATTCCAATGAACTGCCGGGGGTGCTCGCCGTCCTCTACGTACCGACAGGCAGCTTCGCCGAGCTCCTGTAAAGTGTAGTGCCTGAGAACCGCCAGCCAACTCTTGTTTGGCATAGCGTTATTACCACGGTTTATCCATGGGAGCTGGCGAGCCTGCCCAGGCTCGGCACCTGTGGTCGAAATGAATATTATTCGTACCGGTTTCTCCTCGTGAACGGTCGGTTGGGGACGAGCAACGGCCCTTTCGTCTCTCGATCCGGATCCAGATGCACCGCCAGCGCCCCCATCTCCCCCCTCTTCCTCGGCATCGGAATTAAGTCTGGCATTCCTACGAGACTCAGCTGCCTTCTTCAGGACGTCCATGATGAGAGCATCCAGAGCAACGTGGAAGGCCCGATGTTGGCCGTTCCGGGGGGAGTTGAATTTGGCTCGGAAGCCTCTGAGAGCAATGTGTGCGACGGTCTCCGTCCTAACTTCGTTCCACAAAGTGTCACCGGCCTGCGTGCGAGAGGTGATATTCCTCTCGTTGCACTTCTGGAGAATGTATGTGCGAACGGCGCGGTATCTCCTCCCTTCAACGGTTCGTCCCTCACCAGTGAGGTTGAGCTCAGTCCGGAAGATGGCAGTGGTGACACGACCACGACCACGAATCGGAGGCATGCTATTAACCAATTAGATTCTCTGTAAAAAAGACTAAATGGGACGCGCAGAAGACTAACCTGAATTAGGCGAGGATGTTCTTGGCGTGCAGAAGAAGACGGGAAATCCCAAAGAAATCTAGCAAATAGCGATCAGTAATCATTCCATCTTGGGAAAGGTGCAAATGAGACAAACAGAAGACTAACTATAGGGGGGATAGCAAGCGAAAACGGGGAGCCGCTAGTGTATCTAGAGAATAGTGGTCAGCTATCGTTTCACATTAAGGCTTTAGAAGAGCTCGTACGAGCCGTGCACAAGTTCATTCAAGAACTTACGCAGCGCTTCATCGTACCCCAGAAGGAAGTGAGAAAGACCAGGCCTCGGGTTGGTATCTCTAGGAGGCCGAGGAAGGAAGGAAAGAGACGAATTGTGGCACAAACTTACTTTTAGGAGGTAGAAGCGATCGAAAAGCTTCGCTTCAATTAACAGTAAGTTACCGGTATTCTATGGATATCAATCAGTATAGCCCACGAAAGGCCTGAGAACGGCTCATTTCGGACGTGAGGAACCGCGGACGAGACTTACCGGTATAGTTGGTGTGAAATGTGAGTGAGACTGTATGATCGCGAAAACAGGTCTCGTTTATATATAACGTATCGTTGTGAAGGGAAAAGCTGCTTTTGGAGGACAAGGAAGGACGATGAGAAGCTGTAGATTGATTAGAAGGTAATAAAGGAGTGGAGAAGGAAAATCGCGGGGTAGCGAGGGGTTTATATAAGGAAGAGCGTACTATTCAAGCTGTTTGTCGAGTATCAAGAGTTCTAACAACTCAGACCAGTCTGAAAGAGACTGTTAAACGTCCCAACTTGAACGTAGAACGTCCTTCTGTGCCTGTACAAAAAAGTACACATGCACAGTTGCCGTGAGGCAAACATGTAACAACGTAACTTGTACACTTGAATAGGTGGGTTGAACAAACATGAACAAGCTTTTCAAGAGTGCTTTAAGGTACAATGATGTAATAGGCAGGCTTGTGACTACCCCTGCTTTCTTGATATGGGTTCGGATAAGGAATATTAGGGTATGGTAGATCAGCGCTTGCCATTAGGTTTGGCCCCTCAAAGTCTGCAATACGCCGAATAAAGCACACCTGAGGTTTAGGGTATAATTCGCGTTGCTTATCATTTTTTAAAAAGTAATCGTAGATATAAGTGTTAAGTAAGGTCTTCTCGAGATTTGTAGGAGTCTGTCGTGGCTCTGGGCCGTCGTTCATGTTCATGCCTGCAGGACCTCTAACGCCCTACCTGGATTTAGTCTGAAAGCTAATGTGAAAAGGGAGTTTTGAGCCGCAGAACGTCATTCAAGTACGAGTACTAGTACAATCCTGCTCAGGGGAAGGTGAGACCGACCCGAACAGTTGGTCTTTGAATTACAAACAGGCCACACAACACACCTTAAAAGTTTTTCAAGTTCTCATATTTTTTCTATCCCTTGAAATATCTCGAATTTACTGAACAGACGGTGTGACAACGAATTTCGTCCTATTTAGCACCTTTTTACGTACAATAACATCTATCTATAGCACAGTTCCGGTCAAGAACTAGTTATTCAATTACCACACGCGTTCAAGCACAGTGAGATCAGTCTCGAAAAGTAAGTTTGATTTTCGCGTCTCTTTTGTGCTGTGTATCAAATCTAATTTCTTGCAGAATAGTACAAGAGTCTCAATGCCCGTACTGCAGAAGAAAATACAAGTCAAGTACCTGG
Organism: Tuber borchii; assembly: GCA_003070745.1. Taxonomy (NCBI): domain Eukaryota; kingdom Fungi; phylum Ascomycota; class Pezizomycetes; order Pezizales; family Tuberaceae; genus Tuber; species Tuber borchii. The sequence continues at coordinate 37,431 of NESQ01000566.1, read as the reverse complement.
TACTGGAAGCATATGGAAACAGCGCATTTTGACTTTGTACAGCCTATTTGCGACGAAGAACGGCATGCACGAATCCTTCAGCTTGCCGACTCTGACCTAACCTCCAATCTACTCGGGGAAGAATTTAGTATGGCTGAAACGAATATTGAAGCAAATGAGTTCGATCTCTACGTAAACGCTGCCGATTCGGACGTGGAAAGTCTTAATTATTCAGTCACTGAGGAAAGCACACCATTGGTTGGACTACGGATACCGACGACGCACCCCACTGCGGGAAGGTCACTACGGGACGTTGTACAGCCCGAAAGATCTGAACATAAGATGTGGTCACCATTCAGAACCAAGAAGGACTTTGAGCTTGCTCGGTGGTTTATCGAAGCAAAGGTACCAAAGGATCACATGGATAGATATTTCAAGAAGGACTGGGGCCTGAGGGCAGTAATATTAACTCTGGTTATCGGCTCCTTGATGCCGTTGATCAGTTGGAATCAGGTATGGGAATGAAGAGCTGGAAAGAGGGGTTTGTATCGCTTAGCGAAGCTGTAAGTAAATGCATCCTACAACGTCCTATTCTAACCGAAAGTAGGAAATTTCGGACGAGGAAGGACCAGACGAAGGTTCCGTAACACAGAAATTCTTTTTCCGCAATCCTATTGATTGTGCTAAATATTTACTTGGTCAAAGATGTTTTGCTCAAGATTTAGTTTACGCCACTGTGAAGGAATGGAATAGCGAAGAACCACCTCAGAGAGTTTATTCGGAGATGCATACCGCTGATTGGTGGTGGGAGACACAGGTAGGTTCAAATACGACGTTCCACGGCGCTTCCATACCGTTTACTAGGACACAAAATTAACAGCCAGCAAAGCATGAATTACCGGATGGAGCAACACTCGTACCAATCATATGTTCCTCAGACGTTACTTGTTTGACCAAGTTCTTGGGAGATAAGAAAGCCTGGCCAATCTACATGACAATTGGAAATATCCTATCGAGTACACAGAACAAACCCTCGAAACATGCAACCGTTCTTTTGGCGCTTTTGCCCGTCCCCCCAAAGATGCTGGGCATAGCAGCAAGAGATGCACGGCAAAGGCAGGTCAACAATGAGATTCTTTGTGATTTGATGGAAGCGATCTTTGCGCCAATTGTTGCACTAGGGAACTCCGGACTTGAGGTTGAATGCGCCGATGGAAGGGTCTGATTGTGTTTCTTACGCCTCTCGGCGTGGATTGCGGATCACCTGGAAAATGTAACATTGCACGGTATTGAACAAAATCAGTGCGCTGTCTGTGACGTTCGACCGGAACAGCTAGAGTCTCAGTTGAGACGTTCTGCAGGCAGACGAGATTATAGGAAATCCCAACATCTCTTCAACAAATACTGTGAAAACGACCAGCAGGCCAAGCAACAACTAACAGATTGTGGTTTCAAATTGCTTCCTAGCGTCTTTTGGGGGCTTCCGAACATTCAGCAATCCGACCTGCCTAAACCAGATATTCTCCATGTCGTGTACCTGGGAATATTCGAAACACACCTTATGAAATGGGTTATCGGATTTCTAAAGAAATACAAATGGCTACAAGCATTTGATGCTATCTGGAAGAGTTTAGATGTTTATCCTGGCTATTCCGCGCCGAACAAAGAGTACAGTCGAATCTCTCAGTGGATCAGAAAAGAGATGAAGAATCTGGTTAAAGTGATACTACCATGTTTTGCAGCCTCCCTACGTCGTCCGAGTGCCGCAGAACGTACCATATTCACCAAAGCTCTAACCTGTGTCCGGTCCATTGTCGACTTTACTCTAATGTCACAATTTACAAGCCATACCGATTAGACGATTCAATACCTCGAACAGTTCCTTAAGGCCTTTCATGATCACAAAGTCGTTTTTAAGGAGTACCGAAAGGATAAGTCCACTGCCAGGAAAGTGAGAGAGGTCACAGCCAGAATTCGAGGTGAGCATAGTGAAGTACTTAATCAACACCACCTTTTGGGAGCTACATTTGCCAAAAGACGTCGCATTGCGGACGAGCAACGTCGCGATTTGGATGGAATTGTTGCAGATATATATGATGAGGATGTAGACTTTAACTTTGTTAAGATACATCTGTTGAGTCACTTCGGGGACCATATACGGCGCTTTGGGAACATTCAAATGTATTCTACCGAGTCGGGTGAAACAAGTCACAAAACAATGATCATGGAGGGCTATCAGTGGTCAAATAAAAACGATGCAAGCCAACAAATACTACGATCATATTCTAGACTTGACAGCTTCAAAATTCATGAAATGAATATCCAAGCGGATCTAGCGCGTCCGATTCAAGACGAAGTACGCGACAAACAGCACAAACGGCAAGTCGGTTCAGTAACTAAACAACCAATGGGTTTCACACCAACCGTGGAAACCATTTCCCAGCTCTACCAGAGTTTGAGAAATTTTCCGGACCTTTTAATGGATTATTATCGACAGAAGTCGTCTGTGAGCCCACATTTTGATGTGGATTCAGTTAAACAGTTTCCAGTTGAGATATGTCGGCTTTTACGTCTCCCGGTAGAGAACTTTCAGGACGAGAGGGAGGTCACTTGGCACCTGCTTCGGTGTACCGGAACCCAGCGTTGGAGGTCAACAGGGCAGAGCAGGAATGATTGGGTATGGGTGGATTCCGGTAATAGAAGTATTTATGGAGCACTAAAAGGCTGTTATCCGGCCCGCTTAGTTTCAATAATGAAAGTTCGAGACCCAAGAACGGGTTTAGTAGATAGACTGGTATTAGTAGATAGACTATATGTTGAGAACTCGGGGAAGCTCAGCGATATCATGGGACTTGTTACCGTTACTTTGGGGACGGAGAAAGGCACAAATGGAACAACTGAGATAGTCGTTAGTATCAAACGGATCATGGGCATAGTGCATTTAGTGCCCGAGACTAGTGGTATGGATAACAACCGCTGGTATGTAAATAGTAGGATTGATTTAGAAACATTTAATAGAATTTATTGAAAACTTTACAGTAGAAAGAAAGAAACAAAAAATGGTATGAAGGGGACGCGTAGCGGTGTATTTTGAGACACCTAATGATATCGATGGTGAACTAACCGAGGCGACAAATAGGAGAGGTACAGAAAGGCAAAGCTAATCATGAATGTCAGGAGAAGGACGAGAGGAGGCACAAAAGATACGGGCTTCAGTGAAATAAAACAGATTTGGCATGCATACTTTGGAAACAGAAGGGTGTGTGGGGCCGGTACAGGGCTAGAGAGTAGATGTTATGACCTGAAGAACGTCCCCCAGGGGACGAAATCCATAACGGAGAAATCAAGGGAAGAGAGAGTGAGCAAAGTGCGATATGGGACCCTGAGAGAGACGAGGATGTTCCGGACGCGCACCAGGGGTAGAGAGTGCATGTTATGCCTTGAAGAACGTCCCCAGGGGGACGAATTCCATAACGGAGAAATCAAGGGGAAGGGAGAGCGCTAAGAGTGTGATGGGGCGCTGAGACAGGCAAGGTTGTTCCGGACGCGCACAGGTACAAAGCGGACGCACAACAGCCAAAATGGGCTGGATGGAAATGCAAAAACAAACAGGGGTCAGTTAAGCAAGATCTCCTCGCTAGTGGAGCAAGCGAGGGGCCACCTGCAAAAGAGGACGATAAATGGCGCCGAAGCCATGTATGGGGCTTTCAGAAGGCCTGTTGGGTCTTTAGGAAAGGCGGTAAATGAATGAGGGACAGGAGGGACCGGGGGAGGTGGTATTACTAGCAGATACAGGGAGATATGTAGGTAATACATGAGGGAGAATATTTTTTGCTGATGGTGCCAGGTACGCCAGACGCACAGGTCGCACAGGGCGCAGAGACTCATTTTTGCTGATTTATAAAGATATTATATTCCTAAAGCTATAAGTAGAAAATATCAGTAAATAGTTTCAAAAAGAACTAACTATCCTCTGCCAATCCTTCTTATATTGTTCATTCCACAACCACTTAGTAATCCAAAGTTTAACCATGAATCTCTATTATGACTTATATCAATATATAACTTTATTGAACTCAAGCAAGTTATTAGTCTAATAACTTAACTTATTTAAATATGAGTCCGTACTTGAATCATATGTGAAATCTCATGACCGAACATGGTGATAGTACAAAATACCCCAAAACCTGAAGATATATTACAGCAATATGTTCTGAAAATCTACAAACTGTACCTGATTTGTAATACATCTATACATGATTATCAAAACTCATTATGTTACAAAGTCAGATATTTTTCCCTCTCGATTATAGTATATTCTCATTATTCTTAGTCGCAATATCATATCCCGCCAGCTCTTTTAATTTCTTATTTACTTCTTATCTGTGGAAATCTCATCAAGATACCCCTTTTTGCAATCTGTTATGGATATTATACTAATACTTGTTTTTCCTGATAAGGTAACATTACTATATTTATCCTGATTTGTGTAGTTTTAGGCTACAATAGTTGTGAATTCTACATACTATCTAACTTAGGTACCATTTCTTAAGTACTATTTATATTGTCATATTTTCATATATTTATATACAAACCTTTTTCCAATATTGTCAGTCTATTAAAGGACAAGAAGCTTGAGATTAGAGTAATAGAATCTCTATTCTTCCACCACTTAAATATGCTCTCTATAGATCAATGGTAAATGATATAGTTTAAACTTACCACTCCAAATAGTGGCCAATCAAGGGTGATTTGAAGGCAGCTTCAATATGTTTTGTAAGTTAAAGAATGTCAATCTTTGATACAACTAGATTCATATTTGTCATTATATCAAATGATCTGTGGTTGAATAGATTATATTTACTGATTATCCTGAATGATAGACTTGGGTTCAAGTTGATCATTGAGACTATCTCCCACCAGAGATTTTCTTCATTTCCAAATATCTAACCAACCTTTTCCACATTATTTCTGATATCAGGAATTGTCTTTCTGGGTTGTAATGCTTGGTCTTTAGTTCATAGTTGCAATAGGTAACGTGATCCTATCAGTCTTGATATAATATCTTTTCACGACTTTAACATGAAGAGTTTCTTCTGAGTTGCTATCCTATGCAATCGTCGTATACGATAGTATCTTAGGACTGGTCTTCCTAGAAATAGTACTTGTAACGGAATCTACTATTATCTCTGCTACTCACTATACTGACGTTGGATATTGCCTATTTAGGATTCCCTAGTAACGTATATTCCATCCTTGTACTTTCCTTATTGCTATAGTTTCCTATTGGGTAGTAACTTCCTTTACTCGCTTATTTGTACCCTTTGATTTTGTACCCAATTAGGATACCCTATGCTTTCCTACTATATATTACTGGATTAGTACATCAGTAGCGATCCCTTGTTTGTTTTATTTTGTTACTTGTTTTGTTAGTTATATCCTGTCGCTTCTATGACCTTGTTTAGAACTTAGAAGTTTCGCTACTCATGTAGCTTTGCATTTTGATATTTGCTCTTGGGACAGGATATTTGCTTATACTTTATTTGTATTTAAAGAGCTCGAGATCCTCTAAGGATTCGAACTCTCAAGCCTTACAGGAACGCTCTTCTTTAATATCCTACAAGTTGAATGGTCACGCTATTAAGTCCCTCATCTTTCTTATATCTCTTAAGGAGATTTCACTTGACACTTTCTCTCCTGTCCTTCAGTATCCCCCGATCTCCCTCTGGGAATCTCGCAATACCTAGAAGTAGGTTACAGTACTAATAGTAGTAGAATAATAAATTATCGTATTCTTATAACACAATTGATGGAGAAGTACTTAGATGGTTGCGTGAAGAGCTATATCCTCAGGAGTTTTTTTTTTTTTTTTTTTTTTTTATCTCATGTATTCATTGTTAGATACAAAAATACAGATGCAGTGCAAGCTATGGCTTAAACAAAACCAGAATTCTAAAAACCATATCACAAAGGAAAAACTCCAGTTAGTTATCTCCAAAGTGTATTGAGTACTTGATATAGCACCAATAGAGTGTTGACAAAAATACAAGCAACACTCAGGATGGCTTAACATCTGTCAATAAATAAAAAAATAGACTAAAACTTTGAATCAAGAAAAACTACAAGTAAACGCGATGATGGGGTGATGAGGCCAATAGACTAGCACCCAGTGGAAAGAGTGGGAACACCATGGAGATTGGTGAGGGGGCACATGAGGAGAACATGACTGGGGGGAAGTTTGTTGTCGTAGCTCTGAGGTATTCAGCAAGGGAGAGGAGGAGAGTTGAGGAAGTCTACAATAGAGTATCAGGACCAATCTAGGTAACGTCTTGAAGGTAACCTGACCTGGCTGCAGACTTGGTTTCATATCAGAGCATGGCAGGACTGAAAGGTTTCCTCTTCCATACAACAGAGGGTGCAGATGAGAGAATAATCATATCGGGACCAGGCTGGAGAATGGGCGGTCCTGTAGCTCTTCTGGGCCTGTATCAAATGGATGCAACTGGCCAAAAACCTTCCAAGCAGTATGAAAGAGTGAAGTTTTAGAGGGAGAGGGAAGCTGTAGTAGGCTGAAAGTAGGGTGAGTTGCTTCCATTTGTCCAGCATGAGGGATCTCGCTTTGCTTTACCGAACGCAAAGAGTTGCTTTAATAAGGCCCTCTGGAGGACTGGGTAGAAGGTCAGGCAGGAGAGAAGAGCGTTCGCTATAGGGAATCCGGTGAAATTACCTGCTTCCACCTGCTTTCCAGCCAAGGGCGGGGCCTATATATTGCCTTTCTTTCCTCTTACCCAGGGCCAGGGATCCGTCCCACTAATGACTGGGACAGCCCCCCGTAAATTTTTGTTAGTAAAAGGTGGGGGCCCGTTTAGAGAATTAGTGGGGTTGGGCCCCGGACCTGAGTGCAGCGGAGAGAAGGCAGAAAATATGCCGCCTAGCCCTGTATAATGGCGGGGGTTCCAAGGGTAAAACTACATCCAGCCCTGTTCCTTCCAGTAATAAACAGTAGGGGAAAACCATTGAGAAGAGGAAAATAGGATAAACCCTACATGAGGGGCAGGACAAGGTGTGAGAGGGAGTCTAATAGAAGGTGCGTACGAACCAGTGGCGACAGTAGGGGGGTCCGACATGAAAGGTACATAATATTTGGGGATAAGTGTATACACATCTCCCAATAGAAGTCAGGTGCCCAAACCTTTTACAAAGAGGGCAAGAAAGGGGCCAGATGGCACCCACCAGGATTGATAGAGAGTGGAGAGCAGACGAGGGGGAGTGCTTCATCCTTCGCTTGTGGTTTAGGAGCACCTACAGGGGAGGGAGACTAGCTTCGGCCACTACTAGGACTAGGAGGGAAGTGAAGCGAAAACAATTGGAGACAAATGGTTGGACCTATTTCCAGTGGATCTCCATCCGAGAAAGTAGGGTCTTCATGGGTAAAAAATGGTGAGCGCCAGATGTGTGTATTACAAAGATAAGTGAGTAGGCCAACCTATGGCAGAGTCTGAAGGTGACCCCAGTACCCGCTGAGGAGAGACAAGTGACTGCGGCGAAGGCTGCATGGGAGAGGGACAGTCGGCATGAGATACAAGCCATGGCCAAGATATTGGGGAGAAATCAATACCATACACATATAAGGAAATAGCCCAGGAGGAAACCTTGGTGATCTAGGGTGAAGAGTGGTGAGCGACAGGAGTTAGGAGGGTCTCACTGAGATGGGGTGTCCCAATGTATAAGTTCTATCTCAAGGACAGAAAAGCCTATTTTGACCGCTTTGGCCTTGTTTCTGATGAGAGCAAAGGCATATTGAAGATTCCTAACATTGGTGCAATAAGCAGCAAAGCCAACGGTAAGACAAAAGTGATCCAGACAGTTGAGAACAAGCTTTTTCTACATCAGCAAAAAAAAAGATCTGTCTTTTGTGCTCCACGGTGAGCCATGTCATTGAGTTTTACGTTTTGGCTAATCGCGAGTGACCCCGGTTAATCATGATGCTTCCGATTGTGTCCCCTAATGATGAGATACAAATCTTAATTTTAGCAAAATATGAGCTATTTTTATCAATATCTCATAGACATTTTACATTACAAAGTTGTATATTATGAACTCAAATTTCTCAACTTTGGTATGTAAAAGGTCTGTGAGTTCTTAATAAAAATTGCTCATATTTTACAGAAAACAGAATTAATATCATCTTCTTTAGTCAAACTAACGGGATTTTTAATATCGCGATCATAGGACTCACGATATGCCAAAACGTGAAACTCAACTACATGAGGCACAGGGGGCAGGCTGTTTTTTTGCTAATGTAAAGCTCACATGAAGACTGGAAATATAAATAAAAAAGAAGAAAGCATATATAGGAGAACCAAGTGGAGTTCCAACCGTAACTGAAAAAAAAACTCTGGGAGAGCCTTGTAAAAGAAGACAATATCACCTGTCAGTAAGAAAGGAAAAAACCAAAGATATGAGATAATGATTTACCCACTTGCCGCAGAGGAGGGCAAAGAGGATAGAGGTGTCCACATTGTGAAAAACCCGCTTTTATGTCAAGGAGCAGGGAGGACACCTTGTTGCCAGGACTTTGAAGAGTAAGGACGGTATCTACTAGATTGGGGCAGGTGTCAAAGGAGGATAATACAGAAAGAGTCCAGCATAGATTGGGGAATATTAGGCCCAAGTGCCTTGCCACAGCTAAGAGGCGGGAGGTAACAACACTTTCCAGGACCTTGGATACTATTTCGAGAAGTACAATTATTGTGAATGGAGTGGGGTAATGGTATGAGGTCTTACCTGCTTTGTCCATCACAACCGTATTGGCTCTTTTGAGTAACGCTAGGTGGTGGCCAAAAAGGAGGACGGGAGATAAGAGGGAAACAAGTAGGTGTGGAGCTGCCTGATGAACAGCTTTCAAGACTACATAGGGGATGGTATCAGAGCCAGGGGACAAGGTTGGGGTACTCTTCTCCAGCACCTGGGAGATTTCCTCAGGGATGAGGGGCAGGATATCATTGAAGGGCCTGAGGATGTGTGGGAGGGTTGAAGAAAATCTTGGAGGGAAAAAATAAGCAAGCACTGAGTCCCTGATTTCCATGGGAGAGGAGGCCTGAGCAAACGAGGTGAAATAGGGGAGGGGGCAGCCAAGAGCAAATCTGGACAGTCCACATTGTCCTTAGGGTACACTTGGCCAAAAGAGAGTTCCAGTGGGCAATTTTGGCCAAATTGATAGCTTTAAAGTAGCCAGGTTTTTATAATTTTACACCCATGTTGTCAGAGGGGAGAGCTAAAGAGTCGGCATTTCAAGGAGAAGAGTGGAATTTCTCACGCAGGTCGGACAGGAGGGAGGACTACCACAGTTTTGATCTTATGGCGGGGTGAGAGAGTGGTTTGTATAATGTCGAAAAGGTGGTGACCAGGCTGAGATGGGTATCGAAACAAGTTTCGAGCGAGTGGCAGGTTGGGAAAGATGGGGAGTTGTGAGTTGGAGACTATTAAGAAGAGGTAAGAGTGTGTCCCTGGCGGTGAGGGACCAGTGAGAGGCTAGGGGAGTGGGGAAGACACCCGAGATGTATGAGATAAATAGAGATAGGAACATGATCGGACCCAGTAGAGGAGAGAGATGTTGCCCAGGCCTAGTGAAAAGGAAGTAAAAGAGGTAGAGGAAATAAAAGGTCAATCTTAGGGGGATGATCAGAGCCTCCTAATGGGAATGGGGTATAGACCCCGGGGGTAATAAGAAGAGTAAAGCTCAAATCAGAGGCCCTGGTGAAGTAAGGAAAAGATAAAGCAAGTTCTCTGGCTATGTGGTGCGTAGTAGGTTCAGCGGAGTGATGATGGAGATTGAAGTCTCTCTCACAGCAGTTAGAGGAAGGATTCTGGGAGGGAATGAAAGAACAGGTGAGACGGTCATGGTGCCCCCTACGTGCTTGGACCAAAACTTGTAAATATTAATAATACGTGAAGAAGGGAAGCCTGCTCTGATTAGGTCTTCAGCAAAAATGTCCACAGGAAAGACATCAAATCTGTCGAAGGATACAGGTAGTACAGAAACTTCAAGCTGGAAGACGTGTGAAGTATAAAAGGCTACCAGGGGTTTAGAGGAAGGGGGGAATGAGGGGTGAAGGCTACTGCAACCTGAAAGAAGAGAAGCCAAGAGTGCAGAAAGGAGGGTCCTGAAGTGCCACAATACCTGGAGGAACAGCACAGCATTTGAAAGAATTACACAAGGAAAGAAACACATTCCAGCTCCCGAGGCAGTTGTGGGGGTGAAGGTGAAATGGATGCATAGGGGCCTGCCTTGAGGATATCTTGGGTAGGGTTTGAGACAACTTAGTGGCCCAAAGCGGAGGGATCCTGTACAGCAGAAGAGGGACTAGGGGCCATTACTGAGCGCCGACCAATACTTGAGGAAGAGAATCAAGAGGCCAGGGGTTATGGAGCCCTTATAGTGACAAGGTCAAATGGGACTGGATGCCTATCTGGAGTAACAAGACTGGCTGAGGGGCCAGGAGAAGGGGGAGAGGGAGGGGGAGGGGAGTTAGAGTTATCTATAGTAAGAGAGATTGGGGGGAGGGAGACGGTATGTAACCTGCTCCTAGGTATCGCGAGATTCCCAGAGGGAGATCCGGCGATACTGAAGGACAGGAGGGGAAGCGTCGAGTGGAATCTCTGTAAGAGATATAAGAAAGATGAGAGACTAATAGAGTGACCGTTCAACTTGTAGTATATTAAAGAAGAGCGTTCCTGTGAGGCTTGAGAGTTCGAATCCTTAGGGGATCTCGAGCTCTTTAAATACAAATAAAGTAAAAACCAAATATCCTGTCCAAAGAGCGAATATCAAAATACAAAGCTACATGAGTAGCGAAACATCTAAGTCCTAAACAAGGTCATAGAAGCGACAGGATATAACTAACAAAACAAGTAATGAAATCAAACAAACAAGGGATCGCTACTGATGTACTAATCCAGTAATACATAGTAGGAAAGCATAGGGTATCCTAATTGGGTACAACATCAAAGGGTGCAAATAAGCGAGTAAAGGAAGGTACTACCCAATAGGAAACTATAACAATAAGGAAGGTACAAGGAAGGAATATGCGTTACTAGGGAATCCTAAATAGACGATATCCAACGTCAGTATAGTGAGTAGCAGAGATAATAGTAGATTCCGTTACATTCCCCCTAACAGAAATAAAACAAAAGAAAGGTACATGATTCCGTTAGGCTTCCATTTCAGTTTCTTCAAGGGAGGGGAGAGAGTAACAGGTTTCAGTCTCGGAGTAGTCAGAGTCTTGGATTGGGGCCCAAAATCCGTCAGGGTCAAGCTCTGGTGATAGAGGGAGATATTCGGGTTCCTGGACTGTCCAAGCTGACCAACATTCGTTATGAGTCCAAGGGAGGTGGAAGGGGATGGTTTCGTTATAGGTATCAAACCAGTAGGTTCTGAGAGCGGTACTGGCTCCTTCAAGGACGTCAAGGGGTTCCCATGTTGCTTCGATTTCGTCATAGCCTTTCCAGTGGATTAGGAATTGGCGTTTCCTTCGATAGATTCGATCCTTCATAACCTTTTCAACTTCCCATTCTTGTTGTCCAGATGCATCGATAGTAACTGGTTCCTTAGAGGCGGGGTCTGGAAGGCCTGGGAAGGCTTTAAGGTTTGGTCTGAGGTAGATTCGAAGATGGCTGCGATGAATCCATGGGTGGATTCCTTGCATGATGGGAGGGAGGTTGAGTTTATAGTTATCATGTTTGTCAGGGCCTTCGAGGACTGAGAAAGGTCCAAGCCAAGGTCCAACAAGTTTGTGGTTTCGTCCTATCTTGTGTACATAGGGTTCGGATCTGAGGGTGACTTCGGTCTTTCCTGGGGTAATTGGGGGTCCTTCTTTGCGTCTCTTTTGGCTAGTGGTAGTCTGGCGAGCTCTGGCCTTTTAGAGGGCGGTTCTTGCAAGCTGTTGGTTCTTCATAATCTGAGATGCAATATCATCAGCAGAAGGAACGGCAGTAGGCATGACCTTAACACTAGGGAGGAGGTTTATGATGCGTCCAAAGGTAATCTCAAAGGGTGAGAGATCAGTGCTGTCACTAGGAGCAGCATTGATGGCGGTTTGGACATGGGGAAGGTGGCGAGTCCATTTGGTGCCTTTAGGGTTAACGAAATTTCGAAGGCATTGGCGAATGGTCCTGATTCTTCGTTCAGTTTGGCCATTTGTCTGATGATGGTAAGCGGTAGCCATGTTGAGATCAATCTTGATGTTGGCCATAAACTGCATCCAGAAGCGGGAGGTAAACTTGGGGTCTCCATCAGAGACGATAGACGTAGGGAAACCATGGACAGAGAAGATTCGTTCAATAAGGAGGTTTGCAGTTTCGACTGCAGTGATGTTTTGGGATACTGGGATGAGATAGGTAAATCCAGAGAAACGATCCAACACAACCAGGATTAGATCCTTCTTGTTGTCGCTTGGAAAAGGTCCTGCAAAGTCAATTGCAATCGAAGAGAATGGTTCTCTGGGGACAGGGAGAGGGGTGACAACTCCGTCAGGGAGGGTTGTAGGTTGCTTGTTCATCTGGCAAAGGTGGCATCTGCGAATATAGTCTTTGAAATCGTTCCTCATGGTCATCCAGTAGAAGTGTCTGGAGGCGTATTTGAAACATTTCTGGGCTCCCATGTGTGCCATTTGTTCATGGGTGATTCTGATAATTTCGTTCCTAATATTCTGTCCTTCATAAGCAGCTTCATAGGGGACATATGGACAGTCTCGACTGTCATCCTCCCCTCTTTTAACAAGAAGTCCATCATATAGAATCCAACTTGGATGGTTGGTGTTCTTGCTGACGATATTAAAGAGAGGATCGGTAGCGGTAGCCTTTCGAAGACTGTAATACCACTTGCCTTTAAGGTGCTGGGTGAGCTGGAAGGCGCGAACATCAAGGGCCCTGGATGGTTCATCAGGGAAAGGGTCATTGTAGTCAACAGGAGCGTCAGGGATCGGGAGGTCATCATCCTGTGCTGTATGATTCGAGGAGGGTCCATCATGGGTAGCGATTATAGTCTGGTATATTGGATGTCCATTGTCGTTCGTGAGAGCGGGAGGGAGAGCCCATTTGTCTTCTGCTCTGCGCTTAGGGTGGTGAGGGGTGATGAAACAGGAGGCAGAGTAGAAGGGGCTAGGGGAAGGGATGTGACGGGGTCCTGAGGGATAGTAGTGGCGGTCCTTTCCATCCATGTGTGCTTCGCATTCATCCCACACACAGGCTGTCCAGTGCATAGATCGATGTCTGGTAGACGTAAGAAATCGTTCCAACTCATCTCTGGGAGGAGTGGAAGTGGAGGGGGGTGGGCTGGCAGAGTATCCTGAGCTGGCGAGGGCAATTGATTCCAATTTGGTAATGGAGTCATGAATTCTTCCAAAGCAGTTTGTGATGGCGTTGAGGCGTAGAGCTCGTTCCATATGGTTTGAAGGGCTGTGAATCCTCTGTGCAAGTCCTGCAAGCTGTGCCTGAGCTGCTTGGATGAGTACCGTGGTTTCGGAGGGGTCATGGGGCTGGCCTTCGGTGCTGGCTTTGTTACTCTGCATCGCCTCGATTCCTTGTTGCAGGGTGGATTCCATCTGATCCAGTCCTTGTTCAAAAGGACCTGGGTGGTGATCGATTTTGTCTTCCTCTGTCGAGTCTGGGATTGGGACATCTCCAGTGTTCCACATTGATATGTGTTGAGGTATAGCGAAAGGGTTGAGTGGGGTAGGAGAGATAAAAGATGGTTCGCTTTCAGGATCGAGGGTGTGTGCGAGATTAAGGTAGTGCTTGGTGCTACTGGTCATGGCAGAATAGGCTTCCTTTATAGACTTTTTCTCAGTGGGGTCCACAAGGATCATTTCAGGGCTAGCATGGCGCTCCTCATATATCCTAGAGAGGGCGTCTGCAAGGACATTGTCTTTCCCTGGTCTGTGGATAATATCGAAGTCATAAGATTGGAGGAACATTCTCCACCTTGTCTGGCGGTAAGGGAGGTTTGTCTGAGCTAGGAAGTATGATAGCGCTTTGTTGTCCGTTACTACTGTGAATCTGGTACCAAAGAGCATGGGGTGGAATGATTGAACAGCATCGACAATTGCAAGGAGTTCTAACTCATGCACAGGATAGTGCAGCTGACTAGTGGCGAATTTTCGACTATGGAATGCTGCAGGGTGTGCCTTTTCGGGGGTAGGTCCTTGGCCAATCCATGCACCTGCTCCAACTTTAGAAGCATCGGTGAAGAGGTAGATTTGGTGGTGTGACTTATAGTCAATAGGACGGAGGGTGGTGATATTTTTGGCTAGGTGTTTAATCTGTTGAAACGCCTCTTCATGCAGGGGTCTCCATTCGAAATCTTTTTGGGCAATTAGATCCGAGAGAGGGGCGCTAGCGGTAGCGAGGTGTGGTAGGAACTGAGCATGGTATATGACTACACCAATAAAGGTTTGTAATTCATTTTTCGATTTGGGGGTGTGCCAGTCTTGGATTCCTCGTATTTTTTCAGGGTCTGCATGGATTCCTTGATCATCTATAACATGTCCTAAAAGGGGTAGTTTATCGGCGAAAAATCTGCACTTGGATGGGGAAGCTCTGATGTTATGGTCCTGTAGTCTCTTACAAACCTGGCGGATATCACGGATATGAGCTTCAAAAGTGTCTGAGAAAATTGTGATATCGTCTAGGTATGCCCAAACTGTTTTTCCAATTAGTCCATCAAGGACATATTCGATAACTCGCATAGCTGTAGATGGTGCATTGCAATCTCCTTGCAGCATTACCTTGCATGCAAAGGTTCCGAAGGGTGTCTTGATTGTGTTGAGGGTTTCATCTTTAGGGGTTACTCGAATTTGGAAATACCAGTTGGATAGGTCAATGGTAGATCTGTATTTCGCTCTGGCAACAGTTCTGAGAATCATAGATTGATTTGGAATAGTGCTATCGTTCTTGATAGTGATATCGTTCCTGGGGATCAGGTCCGCTAGGAGTCTGATTTCGCCATTGGGTTTGAGCTTTGGGAACATGTTGACTGGGTTGTTGGCTTCGCATGGGTAGATTATTTTTTTATTCTTCCAGTCCTCGATAATTTCTCTGTATGCTGGTAGGATTTTGTCAGGGACAGTGAACATTTTCGGGCTAGGTGCCGAAGTGGAATCAATTAGATTGATGTGGTGGTTAATATCTCGAAGGGGCGGTAGTTCAGTGATCTTCTTGGATGGGAACACTTCAGGAAATTCGGAAATGAAGTCAGGGGTATCGGTATTTGCCATAGCAGAGAATCTGGCATTGTTCGCTTTCTTGCAGGTGAGGGTGACTCCCTTGTCAGGGAAGGTGATAATAGCATTTCCGCAATCGATTACTGCATTATGGGCCGTCAGGTATGGCATTCCTAAAAAGATGTCATAGTTGTCTAGTGAGCAGACTAAGGCATCGGTGATGTCGCCCTTTTCGTTTTCTACTTGGATCAAGGGTTGGGCCTTGTAATTGATGGTTGAGCGAGATCCTTTAACTGCCATTTTCAAACTGATAGGGGTATCGAGGTCTTTGGTAGGGATTTGGAAGGTGGAGACGAATTTTCCAGAGATTAGGTTATCCCCCATGGTTCCTGTATCGAATAAGGCCTTTGCTTTGTGGCCATTAACTGTAATGTATGCTTCAAGGGCTCTGTTGGCGGTTCCAGATGGGCCTACATGGTTGGAAGTATTTGTGACTGTAAGGGTGTCCTGTTCTTCCTCTTGAGTATGGTAGGACCGGCGGGGTTTTCCTCTTCTCTCTGTTCCTCCTCTTCTTGCATTTCCTCTCTGGTTATATCCTCGATTGTTGTGCTGATTTCCTTTGTTCTCATAGCAATCGTTTGAGTAGTGTCCTAGTTTTCCACAATAGTAGCATCGGTCTTCTCGCTTTCTTCTATCCTTTTCCTGAGGGGATAGCTTCGTGTGCTGGGAGGTGTTGTTTGAGAAGCGTTGGGAAGGTCCTTGGGCGTTGTTTCTGGGTTCTTTAGCCTTGGGTTGGGAGACTGCATTGGATATAGCGTTGCTGTGCTGATTTCTGTTACCATAGAGTCCTGTAGAGTGAGCGATAGAGTCTCTTTTCTCAGCGATTTCAACTAGCTGGTCGAAAGAGGTGTCTGAGGTGATATGGGGTTTGACATCTCGCTTGAGTTTGATGCCCATGGCGTCTAGGAGTCTTTGCTTTGCTGAGTAGTCTGAAATCGTTCCTGGAGGTAGGCTGTCTCTGAGAGTTTCAAGGGAGATGACTGTGTCAGTTATCTGTGCCGTTTTTCCATTAGTAGTCTGCTTGACTGCAAGCCATTGTTCATAGATTGTATCAGTGGATGTAGAAGGTAGGAAGTATCCTTCAAATTTCCTCTTGAGTCCTTCAACAGTTTTCGTTCCTTGGTTGTTGTCATACTGGGTGAATTTCTCGAGGGCCTTATCTCTGCAGTAGGCTCCATAGTACTGCAAGGCTTCATGGTCTGTGTCTTGGATTCCATAGCTGGATATGTAGCGGCGGACTGTATTGAACCATGAATTAATTCTCAATGGGTCTCGGTCTTTTCCTTCTCCTGTATAGAAGAATGGTGCTGGCCATTTGGGGCGGCTACTGCCTTCTGGTTGGAGAGACATAGCGGCGGGTCTGGGGCTTGGTGGTGGTGGAGGACTTGGGGGTGGAGGCGGCTCTTGGTCCGGGCTTGATGGTCTTGTAGATGGCTGGCTAGGTGGCGCTTGTTTTGCTGGGTCAGGATCTTGGTCTGGGTCAGGATCTTGGTCTGGGTCAGGCTTGGGTGTTCCTTCCTGATGTAGTTGTTCTTGGTCAGGGGTTTCGTCAGGTTCCTGGTCCTCTTGGTCTTCTTGGTTTTCGCTGTCTTCTGGGTTGTGTTCTGGGGCGTCGTCTTCGCTGCTTGATTCTTCTTCTGACGATTCTTGGTCTTGGCTTTGGTGTGGGTCAGGTTCTGGTGCAGGTGGTGGAGCTGTTTTCTTTGCTGGAGCGGCAGGCTTTGGCTTAGCTGAGGATCCTGATGGCGCTGCAGGAGCTTTGGTGAAGCGTCCTTTGGGGTCTCTTGGAAGCGAAATGGTTGCTATTTGGGGTGAGCAGTTCTCACCAGGAGTCTGCTCTAGGCCTTTCAAGGAACAAGGAGGTGTACCGGTACTGCAGGGTCAAGGGAGGCGAAGGGTGATCAGTCCTATGCCTAGATCAAAGGGTGTACTTAAGTCTAGGTCAAAAAATGTAACCTGCTCCTAGGTATCGCGAGATTCCCAGAGGGAGATCCGGCGATACTGAAGGACAGGAGGGGAAGCGTCGAGTGGAATCTCTGTAAGAGATATAAGAAAGATGAGAGACTAATAGAGTGACCGTTCAACTTGTAGTATATTAAAGAAGAGCGTTCCTGTGAGGCTTGAGAGTTCGAATCCTTAGGGGATCTCGAGCTCTTTAAATACAAATAAAGTAAAAACCAAATATCCTGTCCAAAGAGCGAATATCAAAATACAAAGCTACATGAGTAGCGAAACATCTAAGTCCTAAACAAGGTCATAGAAGCGACAGGATATAACTAACAAAACAAGTAATGAAATCAAACAAACAAGGGATCGCTACTGATGTACTAATCCAGTAATACATAGTAGGAAAGCATAGGGTATCCTAATTGGGTACAACATCAAAGGGTGCAAATAAGCGAGTAAAGGAAGGTACTACCCAATAGGAAACTATAACAATAAGGAAGGTACAAGGAAGGAATATGCGTTACTAGGGAATCCTAAATAGACAATATCCAACGTCAGTATAGTGAGTAGCAGAGATAATAGTAGATTCCGTTACACGGTAGTACAGCAGTATGTGGGGGTGACCTGTAAGAGGAATCTCTATCTCGAGCCCAGTGGGGTTCCAGGGAGTTAGTACATCTGGCCGGGGAGGTGACACAACAGCCTAGAACAGGCTAGGGGTTGCTTCTTCTAGGGCAGATAGGTTAGTGCAGCGGTATTCAGACTTGGAGTTGGGGTAGCCACACAATTGACAAATGGTATAATTATTACAATGAGGTATGACGTCTTTAATCTTCAAGCAGTTGAAGCATTGGTTAGAGGTGTATGAATGATAGGCTCTATGGACAGCGTGATTATTCCTGAATAATAGAACCAATAAACGGTCAGTCGTGCCTGAAGCAGAATCAACAGGAACCTGGACAACGATAGAAACACCTTTTTTTCCCTTAGTGGGGGATTGGCAGTCACAGTTGAGGAAGCATAAGCAGGCGATTTTGAAGCACTTAGCATGGTAGATGCCAGCAAAGGGAAAGATAATGGAGCTCTCCATCCTCCTCTGGATGGGCATCTATGGAGGGGCTATGAGGGGCTAACTGTATATCGGTAGGTGTCAGGCAAATAGACTACCACTAGTTATCAGAGACAAGGAAGTCGTGGTTGAGTTGGGTAGCAAGAACAGCAAATAAGGGAGAGTAAGATTTAGCAGGGACAGAGGTGTCGGCAACTAGGAGGGTGATAGCGCCTGTGTTATTGACAAATCCTTGAAAGATCTTGTTGAGTTTGAGTAGCCCTCCTGGAGCATAGAGGCTGGGCGGTAAGGGAAACAGACTTTGATGAGTGACTCTTGGGGATGTGGGGCTTGAGAGGCATGAAGGGCCAAGAATCTTTTAGGGGGACTGGGAAGGGGAGCAGGACCTTTAAGGGAGGACTCTTGAATCAGAGCCGCAACTTTGTTGGCAGAGGTACGGGAGAGTAGTTTTTTGCCTTTTACATTAGTCCTCGATAAGTTGGCCTCAACTGCGGTATAAAACTCAGAGATACCTTCCTGGATGACCTGAGCATAGAAGCGGGAAATGTGTGCCAGAGCAGCAGCAGCTGGGCGTTTGGTGGCAGGGGCAGCATCGGAATCTGGGGGAATAGAGTGTGGCGCAGCAGCAGGTGGCACAGTAGGGGTCCGTGGGTGAGTATTAGATCTTGGGGGAGCAGAGGGGGCAGGAGCAGCTGTCACCCTATATGACAGGTCATGTATGGCAGTGTGGATTTCACGGAGTTGCTCATCAGAGTGACCATTCCCAACTTGGGATTGGAGGTCCTGTATATTAGGAGGAAGCTGCTCTACATATTCACCGATAGAAGAGATAGCATGTAGAGCCAAGCAGAGTAGGGAGTGGATAGCACCCTCACCATTGGTGAGTGAATTCAACTCTTTGGGGGGGAGAGATGGGAGCTGGTTCGGATCAAAGGAGATGCGAGTACCGGTACATCTGAAGATAGTAGCCAAATAGCAAGGCTCTGAGGTAACATCAATAACCAATGGAGAAGTGACAGGAGGGCCCCAGTGGGGCAGAAAGTCAGCAACGGGGGAACAACAGAGATTTATAGTTGAGAACTCAGGGACGCAAAGCCTAAGTGATGGTAGAAAATGAGTAGGAGGGGGGATCGTCCTCTAAGTGATGTGGCATTGTAAAACATATAATCAGGAAAATAGAGTGCGCAGAACGTGTATATCCTCAGGAGTCTTTTGTTTTTGTTTTTGTTTTTGTATCTTATATATTTATTGTTTAGTACAAAAACTCGCATGCAGTGCTAGTTATAGCGTAAACAAAACCTTGATGTCAATACAAACAAACAAAGAAAAAGTTACACAATTATCTTGAAGCTGGTTCGCATACTCGATACGACACCGTTCATGGTATAACAAAGTAAAGAATTTCATAAACTATCTCAAAAACATAATACAGTCACTTGGCAGAAGTGTTCGTAATGACTAAGCAAGCTGGCCTTGCCAAAATAACAGCTGGCAATGAAGGTGATCGTAAAGCTAACCGTGGAAGTGATTGTGACTATTCCCACTATTGCAACCAACCAAAGCCTCTTTTACTCTAAAAATTAATTAATTCCTGCTATCTTTTTTTCTTTTTTACCAATAGTGAAGCGATCTGGAAATCTCAAATATGTGGTAAAAAAACGCCCTGCACCCAAAACCACCCAAAGAGAAATGAGCCTTGTGGAGAAGGGCATGATAATCGCCTTTTTCTACTGCCTCCAGAAGATTGCCTTGGTGGCACAGATTATTGGATAACCGTGGACCACAGTGCAGAGCTTTCTTATCCGGGCCTGTGAGCTCCAATGGTTAGAGAATCTTCCTTGTCCTGGCCATACACCGCTCTTGAGTAGTCAGCAGCATTACATGATCATCCAGGCAGCCAAATCCAATGGCAAAATAACCAGGTCCACCTTCAGGGATCAATATGTGCAAGGTGTTTCGCTTGATACTGGTAATTCTCTATGCTACCCTGAGTCATATGACATGATTGCTTAATAGTTTTTCCTATAGTGGACCGGGTACTCAGAGAAGCAAATGTCAAAAAATTGCTAGCCAAGTCAACACCCAAGCTGAAGCCTGACCATGTTGCAAAGAGATTGAGATGGGCTACAGTGCATAGGGACTAGACAGCTGAGGATTTTGAGAGAGTGATTTGGAGTGATAAGTACAGTGTGGTCAAATTCAAGAATCCAAGGCAACAATGAGTATTTAGGGAACCTGCAGAAAAGTGGTTGGCTGATTGTGTACAGCCAAAGGAGAAGGATAAGGGGATATCACTCATAGTTTGGGGGTGCTTTTGGGGTAAAAGAAAAGATTCTTTGGTTCCTATTACTCAAAATATCACTAAAACCAGATATGTTTGACTTTTCAGAAGGTATCTTTTTCCTGTTATTCATCAAATGATTTCCTTTAGTATTCAACTTGAAGATGTCCGGTTTCAGCAAGATAATACTCCTATTCACAAGGCCCATAGTGTTATGAATTGGCTGGAGAGAAACTCTATTGAAGTTGTGGACCACCCCACTTATTCCCCTGATTTAAATCCTATTGAACATGTATGGGTTGAGCTTAAAAAGCAATTCCACCAGCAGTATCCAAGGATTGGAGATACCCCAGGAGGCATAGAGGCTGTTAGGTGAAGGCTTGCACATATATTACCATTGGTTTGGGAGACAATTCCTGAAGAGTTTTTTGAGAAGTTGTGGAAATCAATGCCAAATAGAGTAGCTGCAGTTTTGGAAGCAAGAGGAGGTTATACAAAGTATTAGCTAGTTTAATTTCTTAATTGGTTACACTCAAATATATATAGTAGGTCAATTGACTGTTGATCATTGAGGTGGTTGTTCAGTTGATTGTACACTCGCGCGCCCGTGCCCGTGCATTGACACCCCACCAGCTTTGCCCCACCATAGCGCAACCGCAATTAAACTTTGTCTCAGATCACGAACACTTCTGCTGAGTGACTGTACTTAGGAGAGGAAAATTTACTCAAATGTAACTTGGGAGAAAAGAATCCAAAACTCCCACAGCTAGGGGAGAACAAGGCAAAACTATAGAAACTAAAGAGGCAGCCCGCGACAGTATCATGTCAGGAGGAAAATGTCTGACAGTGATTTTGATAAACCCGGCTAGCAAGATGAGAAGAGAGGACAAAAACTGGAGAGGAGTGACAGGACCGAGCGAGGAAATATCTTGAAGGAGGGAATTCTTGGGTCTTGAGTTGCCTTCGCAGCGAAGGATGGCAAGTTGGAACAACTCCTCCTCTCCTCCGCCAAATGGGCAAAGGCAGGAGACTTCAATTCATGACCAGAGGGCAGAATGGGCGGTGACGTAGCTCTTGTGGGCCCTCATGTATTGGATATGTCCTGCAATGAACTTTCATAAACCCATGAAAGGGTGCAGTTGCAAAGATAAGAGAAACTGATAATAGAGGGGTGGTGGGAGGAACGACTTCCACTGGTCTATGATAAGGGCTCAGGCTCGTTCCTGCATGGCTCTGAAAGTGGCTGGCCTGGGTTCCCCATTGGGGAGACGGGGTAAGTCCAAGAGGAGGGAACCATTGATGAGGGGCATATAAGAAAGCCCATCAAGCAGGGGTACACCAAGTTGAGAGGCCACATTGACTGGTAGATATGCGCAGACTGGAGGTTTGGGGAGAGGAGACTTCCATAGGAGAGGGATACCGTTTGAAGCAAGTCGGTTATACAGATGTTGGTACGAGTTTGGGGCCCAGCAAGGGAGTGGAATTTGGGAGCTACACATTCAGTTGCAGAGTTGATAGTATGAGGGGAGCAGACAAGATATAGGGCGGGCATGTGCTTTTTGTGACTGCGGAGGATATAGAGGGGAGGGAGCAGGGTTTTGCAGGCGAGAACTGACAGGGTAGTTGAACAGAAGCAGTTAGTGACCCATCTTTGTACCTGGATCCAATAGACCTCCATTTTAGACAGAAGTCTTTTGGTGGGAATAAGGACGTCAGCCTTGTAGGACAAGATAGGGAAGAGTAAGAACTAGGCCAGCCTGTGGTAGAGGAAAGGGGAGAAGTCAGAGCCAGCAGACGAGAGATGACTAATGGCTGCAAAAGGGGCCTGCGAGAAGGTGAGCCTGCGGGAAAAGTCTGGGGTTGAGGAGATGTCGGGGAGAAACCAGTAGCCTAGCCACCTGAGCTGCACTGCGGAGAAGCATACTTGGCAATCGATGGCGATAGGGGGGATTTTTGGTAGGTTGTGATGGTTCCGCTGCAAGGAAGTGCACCAGTGGATGAGCTTGGGCTTTGGGACAGAGAAGCCCACTATAATCCTATAGGCCTTTACCTTAATTATGCCAAAGGTCATTTGCAGGTGTCTAATATGCAACTGTTATCAAGATCAAGTAACTGTAAGGCAAATATCATCAATATAGGGAAGAACAAGACCCCTATGGAAATGGGAATGAAAACAAGAAATATAAATAACAAATAATAAAGGAGATATAGAAGACACTTACAGGGTTGTCCACTGAGACACAAGAAAATACTCAACAGGATCCTTGAAATGAAAACCAATATGACCGGTAGGTAGGAAAGGAAAACACTTAAGAGACTACCTAATGGTTAACTCCTTTTCTTCTAAGGAGGGAAAACAGGATAGAGGCATCAACATTGTCAATGCCCCTTTTGACATGAAGGAAGAGCGAGGAAACTTGGCAACCAGGAGGTGGTAGGGGGCACACAGAGTCAACCAGAGCAGTGCATATATCAAAAGAAGATAGTGTGGGCAGGAAACCACACCAGTTTGCAGAGAAAACCCCTTGGAATCTTGCTATAGCAGATAGCCAAGTAGGAATGATTCTTTCAAGGATTATGGAAACCGGCTGAAGCAGGACGAAAATTCGGAAGGAGGTCAGACACTCGTAAGAGGGGTTGCCGGGTTTGTCTAGGACTACCCCGTTTGAGCTTTTGAGTGAAAAAGGGTGGTGGCCAAACCGTACTAAGGAGGTGAGAAGAGTCACAGGGATGTGGGGGAAATCTTATGTACCTATGTCCAGATGGAATATGGAATAGTGTTAGGACCTGGGGCTGAGGTGGGAGAGCAATTTCTCAGAGTAGCAGAGATTTCATCTGGGGTGAGGTCCTCAGAGTCAGTGAAAGGTCTGAGGATGTGAGTTAGGGATAACTAATGAAGAGGAGGAAAGAAGTGATTGAAGTGGGTGTCGTTAATTTCGGTAGGAGTGAAAGTGTCAGGAAAGGGGAGGAAGCGAGATAATGGTCTTCCATGGATGAACTTCTTCACCGTCCACATTGATCGGGAAGTTGCATCTGCAAGATGGGACCTCCCATGTAATCTTTTGGCATTCTTCATAGCTTTGAAATACCCACGTTTGGAGAGTCTAGCAGAGGCAATGTCCTGGGTTTGATCAGCGGATTTGGCTTCTCTAGTAGAGGAGTAATGTTCACGACCGAGGAGAGAAAGTAGATGGATCAACCAGGGAGTAGACCGAGTTGAGGGACATCTAGCTAAATAAACTACTTAGTAATTGCAATATAGTAACTGTTTTTACACCAGCTTCATGTAATCCTCCAGAACCTAGCCTGCTTGGATAACGCACTTTATCATACAGCAAGTTTTATTAATTTACAATTATGACACCACTTGTAGAGCCATTAGAGATCCTTTATCAGCACACCCAGAATGGTAAGGTGGAACTATATACTGTATCTCTAATAGAATCTAGCATTATTACTACTATGTTGTATATTGTACTCTTGTTAAATATTGCTGATTTAGTATTTCCTAGTAAGTGTAACATTCCAGGTTCGTGAGAGGTGTTGCAATAGGTGACGATAAATCTATATAGTAGATGAGAACATTCTTAGGCCATTCCTACGTTGTGTACGGACAACGCTGTTCTCATACTATGTCAATCATAAAGAAGGGATAAAGGATATCATTCAAGATAGTAATTAGGAAAGTACTTAGATGACTGCGTGAGGAGCTAACTACAGGTCCCAAGCCTCGCCTTTAATATCGGCGCCTCCTCACATACCTAACCCTGGTGACTCTTATACATGAGTCACGCGCTCCTATGACTCTAAGCGAGTCATAGTGTGAAATCCATCAGCTGACCCCTATGAGTCAACTGCGCACTATACCAAACCAATAATCGCACTCCTAACTAGTCATGTGCCCAAAGGGGTCACATGCGCAAGACCCATGACTCATAACTATAAGTCATGTGCAAAATACATATCAAATGACCACCCAGTGTGGTCATGCGCAAACATAAACATAAAATAATACTAACTATGGCTTCGCAAGTGCGAGTCATGTGAGAGGAAATACAAACCTACTATTTATAACCGTGAATAGTGTGAAACCAATTCCTTCACTAGTCACCATTTGTGACATTAGCTCCCTCCCCCACTAGGATCGGTCCCACGATCCTAAAACCTTCCTTCTTTTAATTCTTTGGCCTCAATCCCATGAGGCTAACACTTCCTCTGGCTTTGTAGCCTGGTCTCCGTTGATATGCTTTTCCGCTTCCCACTCTTTTCCCTCGACTGTAATGCCGATGAAATCGGCAAACTCCTTATCCTCTTTGATTGCTTTGGCCAACTTGGCCACTTCTTCTGCCGCTCGTCGTACTCGAGTCTGAAGCTCGAGCTTCTCGTATGCGCGGCGTCGGTCGCTGATCGATGCCTGGCGGGCATTCTCTTCTGCGATGACTACCCTCCTCTTCATCGCTCGATTCTCCTCCTTAAGGCGGCTCATCTCTTGAGCCATCCTCACCATCTCTTCTTGCAGTTCGACCACGAACTGCCCCACCTCGTGGTGGGCCTTTGGTTCTGCCGCTGGCTCACCCCAGCGCACTTTCTTGCCCTTGCGCTGGGGCTGTCGTCGGGTCGTTCGCTGTGGAAAGTAGGCCCCTTGTTTGTCGCTTAGGTGCACAAAGCACCCATCGTCGAAGCATGCCGTCCAACGCATGGCGGCATGCAGTGTCTCGGTCTTCTTGGTGGCATTACTTGCCTCCCCGTTCTGTAGTGTAGGGTACTTCATGTTGTTCGTGTGGTGGTAGTTGGTAGTGGTAGGGTTTTGGAATAAGATAAAAGGCTTGGTCGATGAGGGTAGAAGGTAGTCTGTTCAGTGTGTCGAAGCTTGCTGGTCCTCTTCCTCTGTCGTGCCGACTGGCTGCCTCTTATGCGATTCCGTCCTCCTCCAATTCCCCTTGCCTCCTTTTTTTTGTAATCATTTTCTTCTCGTCCTGTGCATATCGTATGTTTCTCTTCTCTTGTCGAGTGTAATCATTTTCTTCTCGTCCTGTGCATATCGTATGTTTCTCTTCTATTGTCGAGTGGTGTGATTTCTCGTTTGTTTTTTGTCGTGTGATCCTTTGGTTGCATAGGCTGTTTCTTATTATGTCTTTCGTGTTGTAATCGTTTGATTGTTTCTTGTCTTCTGATCTTTTCTTGCATCAGCTAATACTTATCATGCATTCCGTGTCGTAATCTTTCGGTCGCTTGTTGTCTTCTGACCTTTTCTTGGATCGGATAATGTTTCTCATGCATTCCGTGTCGTAATCCTCTGGTCGCTTGTTGTCTTCTGATCTTTTCTTGCATCAGTTAATGCTTATCATGCATTCTGTGTCGTAATCTTTCGGTCGCTTGTTGTCTTCTGACCTTTTCTTGCATCTGCTATCTAGTGCATATAAACCCTTTGGTTCCTCCTTGGTCGGTTGATTAGAGACAACATTCCCTATGGCTACTAATGTCCAATAGGTACTTCCATCTAGTGGGATATTCTCACGGCGTGTTGCTTCTATTCTTCCTTCCTTTTCTTCTCTCGTCGTCTGACACTTTTCGTTCTTCATCATCATTCATCCGTTGTGTTTTGCAGAGAAGTTTCTTGTTGTTGTTTCGATAGCTAAGTACTCTTGACTCCTATCGTTCATGGCCGTCGTTCATCTGCTGTCTTGTGCAGAGAGGTCTCTTTGTTGTTGTTTCGATAGCTGAGTACTCTTGACTCCTATTGTTCATAGCCGTCGTTCATCTGCTGTCCTGTGCAGAGAGGTTTCTTGTTGTTGATTCGATAGCTGAGTACTCTTGACTTCTATCGTTCATGGCCGTCGTTCATCTTCTGTCCTGTGCAGAGAGGTTTCTTGTTGTTGATTCGATAGCCGAGTACTCTTGACTTCTATCGTTCATGGCCGTCGTTCATCTGCTGTCCTTTGCAGAGAGGTTTCTTGTTGTTGATGTTCGTGGTAGGTGACCAACTTCCCTATGACTTCTGAGGTTCATAGGTACTTCCATCGTTTGATTCGAGTCAATCGTGTGTGGTTCCTTTCCATGTCGTATATAGCTAACTGTACTTTACAGTTGCTTCCTTCGTTGCGAGACGAGTAGCTTATTTCTTCCCCCCCTCCGAGGCGAGTATTGTTTTCGCTCCCCTCCCCCTAGCCTTGGTCCCACAAGGCTATTATTTCAGAAAAAAAAGAAAAATTTCCTGAATTTTGACTTCTCAAGTAGGGATGAGACTATTTCGTTTGCCTTGAAAGTAGATCTCTAGGGGTTCAATCGTTCTTTGCTCATCTTCGCTTCATTCTCATTCGCTTGTCGATATCGTTCTCATTGAACCTTGCTGTTGATAGGGTTATTCGTACTTTATTCCTCTTCGCTTTTCTCTCGTTCACTTGTCGATATCGTTCTCATTGAACCTTGCTGTTGATAGGTTCATTCGTACTTCATTCGTCTTCGCTTCTCTCTCATTCGCTTGTCGATATCGTTCTCATTGAACCTCGCTGTTGATAGGTTCATTCGTACTTTATTAGTCTTTTGCTTCTCTCTTGTTCGCTTGTCGATATCGTTCTCATTCAACCTTGTAAGGGGTGTGCCTTTATTCTTCAGGCCCCCTGACCCCCTTACTAGCTCATTTCTCCCCAGCTCTGGTCCCACAGAGCAACCCTCCGAGCCCCCCTCTTCCCCTCATCGGGTGTAGTATATCAAAAAAAAAAATTTCCGATTTGGGGTTGGTTTCTGTCTTCTTGTCTGGCTGTTTGTGTCGTTCGTCTTGTATATCATTCGTAGATCATTCGCCAGATGTTATCCTGTCCTTGTATTTTGACTCAATGTCCCAGTAAAGGGTTCCAGTCCTTGTCCTTTGATGTCCGATCGTGTTGTTCGTCCGGATTCCAGTTTCTTCATAGCCTCCCCATGCAGGGTTCTCTTCCTAGGACCCACACCGTAGGGTCCTCTCCCCCGCTCAGGTACTCCCCTTAAAAGGGTTTGTAGTCCTGAGGGTATTTCCTTTTCCAGGTCCCTTTGGTGATCGTCAGGTATTGAAAAGGGAGACGCAGTCAAATGTAACATTCCAGGTTCGTGAGAGGTGTTGCAATAGGTGACGATCAATCCATATAGTAGATGAGAACATTCTTAGGCCATTCCTACGTTGTGTACGGACAACGCTGTTCTCATACTATGTCAATCATAAAGAAGGGATAAAGGATATCATTCAAGATAGTAATTAGGAAAGTACTTAGATGACTGCGTGAGGAGCTAACTACAGGTCCCAAGCCTCGCCTTTTATATCGGCGCCTCCTCACATACCTAACCCTGGTGACTCTTATACATGAGTCACGCGCTCCTATGACTCTAAGCGAGTCATAGTGTGAAATCCATCAGCTGACCCCTATGAGTCAACTGCGCACTATACCAAACCAATCATCGCGCTCCTAACTAGTCATGTGCCCAAAGGGGTCACATGCGCGAGACCCATGACTCATAACTATAAGTCATGTGCAAAATACATATCAAATGACCACCCAGTGTGGTCATGTGCAAACATAAACCCAAAACAATACTAACTATGGCTTCGCAAGTGCGAGTCATGTGAGAGGAAATACAAACCTACTATTCATAACCGTGAATAGTGTGAAACCAATTCCTTCACTAGTCACCGTTTGTGACAGTAAGTCTCTTTATTATCTTTGTTCTCTCTTATTTTTATAGTTCCAGATTGGATGTAATTTTCCATTGATCTATTCTTTGCACCTTTGACACATTGTAGACAATGGGGATTCACAATGCTTACAGCTATTTATATTGCTGGATTAGTATATATGTGGTACTTTTTTAGTTATTTGAATTCTTATTTGTTTTATTCATTATATCCTATAGCCAATATATCAATGTGATAGGAAATTGAAGTTTCAGTATATATGAGTCAAGGATTGAAGTTTTGTTCCTTAGACAGAAAATGTGATAACACTTTATTTACATTTAAAAAAATATGCATCTACTGTAAGTACTCAAATAGAAGAGAAATGTGCTAGCACGTTGCAATTCCCCTTCTCAGTTTAGTGTAGCCTTCATTACGGGCCCTACGAGGCCCCGAAAAAGACTGGTCCCCGGCGAAATTCCCCACTCCGGTCCGCTTACCGGCCTGGGACGGGGCATATTTTTCGCCTTTCCTCCCCGCCACACCCATGCCCCGGACAGGCCCACGTGAAATTTTGATATTGAAAAACCGGGGCCGTCCACGGAATGAGTGGGGTTAGGCCCTGGATGGGGGCGGGGCCGCAGAAGGCAGAAAATACGCCCCCCGGCCCTGTGTAATGGCGGTGCCCCCGATGGCAAAACCCGCCCCGCCCCGTACTGTAAAGAACGCTAGCTTAGCGAGGGGAAATCACAGAAAATTTGGCCTAGAGTCAAGCCCAACAAAAAGGAATATTTAAAGTACTTTACTAGGAGAGGCAACTGCAAAGTCTTAGCACATTTCTCTTCTATTTGAGTACTGACTGTACTATAAATTAGAAACTTTCTAGCAGTACTGATACACTTTTCCTTATTATACAATATGTTCAATAATCACCTTATTACCTCTGTATTATACCTATATCTCTTATACAGATTCAATTAACATTGTCCTGCCTGTCCTACTGCCCTGCCAGATCTCATTCAGTGAAACTGATAGAACTCACAATCAAGTTATAGTCTCAACCCTCTTTCAAAACCATTTCAGTTCATTATGATTTGAAAGGTTACTCAACAGATACATTTCTGGTGAGTATTGATACTTTGCTGATTTCTGCCCTCCGTCACATTATTTGTTTTACAGTCATACTTTCAGTAGATAAATGTATTCGTGATAAAGAGAGATATCTGACAGAGTAAAATCACCAATACCTTTGCTGAGTGACATTATGATGGCAGATAATCTTCTGCTTTAGTGTAAATCTTTTTTCAAATACATTCCTTTATTTGTTTACAATTGTTATTGAGTCAAAGTCAGAAAATTTAAAATTTGAAATATATTCATACGGAGATCCCCCAATATCCCAAATAATAGTTGCCACTAAGAGGTTAATATGCACACTACCATGATCATCCTGACTACTAAACTGACCACCTAGTATAAGTATGGTCTATATGCCTTCTTATAGTATGGTAATTATGAACAGACAAGGTATGAGACAGGTGTTAGTAAAGGTATCCAAAATTGGCCATCTGTAATATTATGGCAGATTACATAGTACCAATTCCATTACTAAACCAACCTCTCCTCTTGTGCATTTACTCTTTACTATTCAGAATAAAGCTTCTATAAAGACATACTAAATATAATATTTTATTTTATCATATATTATTACAATTATCTAATAATGAAATTTCTCCTTTTACTTGTTCTCTCTTTGTTTATATATATCTGACCATATATAAAGATATTCCCTTTCATATACTAATAGTGTTTATGATCTTTTTTCATTTTTCGTAGGACTAATATTTTAATTATTTCTCACAATGCTTTAATTTTTAACTTCACATATCTTCTTTTTTTATTTTTATTTTAGATTATTGATGCTGACTAAGCAGCAGTTATGTGAACTCATTTGTGTCTCGTTTGCATGCGCACTCACCGTTCCTAGAGGGCTAGCTTCTAGTTTTGCTTCCTCAATTTTACAACCATTCTCGCCCCGCCCCTAACGAATTGACAAAAACTGCTATTCCGCTCTAAATATTTTATCAAAATGTTTTCCCTTCTCTTTGCTATTCTCATCGTCCCATCCCTACTCCCTTCAACGCTCTGTGTGCCTCACGGGGTCTGGGAAACCATTCTACCACCAGGGACCTCGCCTCCAGGATGTATCGATAGCTACCCGGGACCCTTCAGTTTTCAACCTGTCGATCATCCAACTCCGGGCATCGAAACCCAT
The DNA here is from genome assembly GCA_003070745.1 of Tuber borchii. Classification (NCBI taxonomy): domain Eukaryota; kingdom Fungi; phylum Ascomycota; class Pezizomycetes; order Pezizales; family Tuberaceae; genus Tuber; species Tuber borchii. The sequence continues at coordinate 6,954 of NESQ01000566.1, read as the reverse complement.
TGCATGAAACCAAGAACTTTAAGGGCGGTCCTCCAACACGGCGTCTTAACCGATCATCTCGGTCGAATTGGTTCTATTGGTGCCAACCGGCAGTTCCAGTATGATGGGCCGCCTGCCCAAGCTGGGGCCATTTATACCGGGGGCTGGTCCCTTTGCCCGGATAACTTGATCGCCTTGGGGCCGCAGAAGCAGTTTTACGGCTGTGCGTGCGGTGACAGTAAGCTTCCAGAAAATTTCAAAAGAATGGGGTGGTAGGCAGATTGACACCTGTACAGAAGAGTATCACTACGATATGAAGATTGCAGACTACTGTAGGCCAATCTTTTTGAAGATTGTCCTGTTGGTAGAGTGTTGATGGGTTGGTCGCTCGGTCACTGTCTTTGGGAATTTGAGATACGGGTGTGAGATTCGCTCTGTCGGTGGCGTAACTATTATCTGATTGGGAGGGATTTTTGGGGCTTTGGGGGGGGATTACAGTCTTTGCTTGTGATTATTATGGAAACTAGTCTATGAATATGATCGCTTTAGCCTTCCAAGTGATTCAAGATGACGAATGAGATGCATAAGAAGTGAGGCTCATGGCCCATTTAGGATACCCAATACGCAGTAAAGAGGACAGTACAAGAAAGAAAGAAAAAGAATAACCAAAAAAGCTCCTAATCCATAACCGATTATACCCCAACAATCCCACTAACATCAACCTATCTTACTACGTATAACCAAATGTCACTCACCTCACATCTCAGAATCCATTAACCGCTCTTTCAATACTTATCCCTTACCCTCTCCTCTCTCGAGCCTCACAACTCTGATTTCGAAGCTGTGGCAGATTGGTCAACCGGCCTAAGGGACAGAAAACGCACTATTTTTTTCACGGTCCCTTTGGTCGAACACAACTCCCATTGGTTGCAGAGAACAGGCTTGCCGTGGTGGCAAAGCTGCTATTCTAATGACACAATGTTCCTCTCGCCATACCAGACTTCGGAGGAAAAACAGCGCTCAAATTAGTTGAGTACTGTGCGCATAGAAGAGTTTTGGAGTTAGGTTCAGAATCTAGGCGACCCCTTCTCCTCACAATCGATATTGACGAAGTCCCAGAGAACACCTCAATCCATCCGTCCAACTTACTTCAAAGCCCGGCGCGCAACGTGTCCGCACAGTTCACCCTTCACAAAGAAAACCCCTCCCCCCTAATATCTGATCACCCAGAATGGCGATTGGCTCCTTTATTGTTATTTCTTTGATTTTCCTCTTCCGTTTTCTTGCTGTTAGCAGCCCTTCTCTACCAAATATTTAATTTTAATCATTAAATTTTTATATAATTATTTTAACACATACAGGGTGCTGCCTCATTGAGGCTGAATTTATTTTGGTTGTATATAACGTGCACCTCGATCAATTTAAATTTATCTTGGTTATGCTGATCTGGTATCCGCTAGCAAAACATAATGTCATTCAACAGTGGTCGTGTTCACAAAGAGCCTGTCCAGTTCGCCCGGTTCCGTTCCGTTCCCCCATACAAATTGACCTTTTCCTTCCGTTTCAAAACGGAAGGACGGCTATTTTCACAGTAGAAACGGTCGCCCAACGGAACGGTCCGTTCTAGCCGTACAGGCCCAAAGTAGTTCAATTAGGAGTAATGTGCTACCAGTTACACTGCCCGAAATTTCACTAATAGAGCGGGGTTAGCGAGTATGGAGACAACTAGTGTCTTTGCCGATTTCCTTGTCACTATGATTCGTGTTCACAGTTTCCCTCCTTCAGGCCAGCTGTTAAGTACTAGTAGAGGCCACGTTTGATAACTGTGGGTCAGATACAATATTTAAACTTGGCTCGGTTCTACGCTGCCTGAGAAATATCTGAACCAACCACCAACCCTTTATTTTGTCAAACCTGATTATCGCAACACGAGGAGAAACTATTGGTTTGTTTCAAAAATCCTGAAGTCTTGTGAGGTCCTATTTACTGATTGTGTGTTGTTATATTCTTCAGCTATTTTTTCCATGCTACTCACTAATATTATATGTGGTTTTGTGGGCTGTTTGATTGGAACTTTTGTGTGTACTGGCTTTACTGGCAGAATGAATCCTCGAGCTTGTATCCCAAACACCAAGGGTAGCTCCTATGAGCCCCTAGGTACTAGGTTCGATAGTTTCTCACCCTCTGAGGAGTATAATCGCGTGCCAAACACCCAAGGTGTGGCTGATGAACACCTTTTCAACATTGGATCACATGGTTACCAGTACTCTGAGGAATATAATCGTCTATACCACTCAACGGGTGCCTGCTATAAACACCGAGACACTATGATAGGTGCCTACAGATCCTCTGAGGAATATTACTGCCTGCACATACTTTCCCAGGAGATCTTCTGGGCACTGGAGCACCGAAAACGCTTTTGCTAGTATGAACATGAGACGCCAGACAGCAATGGTAAGCTGACTCAGGAGTGGTACTAGTTGCCGTCAGTGCTCTTCACTTTTCTGAACGATGGTAGACTCCCGACAGGGGCTATGTCGGTTCGGGGGTTATGTCGGGAACGCAGATACGCAGGTGATGTATACTTCAGTACTCGGTATGGACTCGAATATCCCGAGTGACGTCAAATGTTAATTCTTGCTCCTACACACACTGTGTATCTCTCTTCCCGACATTACACACGAACCGACATAGCCCCCGCCACGAGTTTATTGGTGGTTGTGCCAATTGAGCTAATTTTTCCGTCATCATTTAGTGTGGTTTCTCGGATAGAAGGTGTCTTAAGCTTGTCAAGTGTGTTACCATTATTTTTACCGAGTTCACCGGGAGGTTTCTTGCTGTTTTAATTTTCATTGTACCTTAATTCTATATTTTCAAGTTTTCTGCCCTCAAGTTGTTCAGCTATTGACAAAGGCCTACACCGGTTCATATATCATAATACTATGGCGCAATCCATCTACCAGTATAGAAGTCACTGGCAAGTAACGTAAGAAATCAAATGAGGGAACTCTGTCACTTTGTACTATTCTACTCGATCCTAATTTCCCCAAGTGGTTCAAGCAGAGAAAGCAGTCCGTAAACTGATCTGAAGGCGGCCATTACTGCTTCAACCGACCCACTCCGCAATTCTTAAATATTTCTTTGCCCTGCTCAACTACGGCGGTCGATAAGGACCCAAACCGCCACCGAACTCAGATATCGATTTTAGGTTTTCGGATAAGCGAAACCCACAGCAAAAAAACAAAAAAGGAAAATGTTAGAAATAATTTTAATTGTCTAAGGCGAAGTGAGTGAGATCTCGGGTCTACTTGTATGAAATGGTCACTGGGCTCTAAAGAGGAAGAGGCTGTTATTAGGAAAGGAGAAATGGTAGTGAAAGTGAGACACTATATAGAAAAGCAAATATAGAGAAATTATTTAAATGCAGGAATGTATATGTGGCATACAAGTATGTATAGCTCATTATTAAATTTATTACACAAGTATCTAGTGATAGAGTTCGCTAGATCCGCAGTGGCTCCGGGGTTTGTTTGAACTCTAGTTGTTCAAAAATCAGTTTTCAACGCTCCTCTGCCAGAATCCGCCCGGCTCACAACTTTGGCATTTGTCAGCCCAAGCTCAAGAATGAAGCAGAATATCATGTCAGTAGAGCTCTGCACTCTCCCAATAAATCCTATATGCCGACTTCCGACTTACCATTCCTAAATATCACTTCAAAGCTATTGAAGGATGCGGTATTTTCTCCTTTCTCAAGAATGTCACTCGACACTCCATTCCCTTCAATACAATGAAAATTTTGTTGGTCATATAGGGTAATGCGCAGTTCACAATGATTTGGTAATATTAATTATTCTAGGGGAATCAAACTATTCTATTTTTCTAATTGGACTACTCCAACTGACGGCGCCTTCCCACCCAAGGCCCATCACTCCAATCACCCTCCCTCATACCTTCACCTTCACCTTCAACGTCGCCTTCCCCCCCACCCCCACTCCCATCACCACCTCCATCATTAGTCGTCATTCCACTCTCAGCCTCGCCCTCCCTCCCACCCTCACTCCTATTACCAGGTGCCTGTTCCGGGAAACTCCTCTTCTTGACCCCGTAGTCCCCCACACCCTTACTCACACCGCTTTCCAGCCACGCATAAGGCTGCCCGTCTTTGAGTTGTTCGCAATTATTCCCAACACAAACAGGCCCCCTAGCAGTCACGGCACCGTCTGACCCGGAGTGAGTTTGACCCCTTTCAACTTGAGCGGAGATTTCGGGGACTGATTCGGCGCCCTGGGGGTGAGCAGCGGGGGCAGGGTGAAGAATTGTAGATGTGGGGCCGTTGATAATGATCACCGGACATTCTATCATCGTCCCGGAGTTTGCGATACTAGTTAAATTGAACCCGGAAAGGCTCGAGTAGGTCTGATACCAAGGCGGCGGAGTGGTTATCCAAGCAGGCGGTGTAGCCAGCCATTCCGGAACGGCTTCGGGGTCAGGGCAGCTGGGCTGGCCGGGGTCGTACCCAGCCCAACCACGCACAATGTTGACAGTGACATTGATCAAATAAACGTCAATCACGAGGGAAAGTAGCATTAGATTGCTCGCGACCGCAATTACAAACGCCATGGAAAGCTTGAACGAGAGCAGTACTAATGAATATTAAATTAGCAAACCGGTAATCACATTTTTTTAGGGCAAGAATCTATTCAACAAACCTTGCAAATTTGCGATAATCCCAACGCAGACCACAGTATTGCTAGTCTGGGTGCCCGTGGTGGAACTCGCGCTGGTGGTTTCCGACTGTTTTCCTTTCTTGCTGGGCATGTTTGAGTTTTCTCGCTGTGGTGTGGGGTTCGTTGTAGTTTGGTATCCTGGGGGCAAATGCCCCTTTTATTCCCTTCAGATACGGAACTTACCCGGATGTGTGGCCTTCCCGAACATTCGATGTTAGTACTGTGGACACGAGCGGGAGTCGGATGCTTCTCCCGTCGCGGGAACCCTATCTAATCCATCTTAGCCATCCAGTCACCACATATCAGCTATTACGAAATTCTCTAAGATACTACTACCGACTTGCCTTCCCGCCTGACCTATGGCATCTGGTTCGGTGGTGGAAACTTCCGCTGGTGTAGCGTATGTTAGATTGAATTTTGTGGAAGATATGCTATTTCTCCTTTCACCCTTTCTGAAGTTGGCCCGCTTAGCCACCGTCTGGCAGGGATTGCAGTTATTATCTTAGAATAAATACATGGCTATCTTTCTCCACCCTCTTCGCGGGGACTTTGTCGGGCCTCTCTCTTCGAGAACTCTATCCACCGTTCTCAATATTCTCTGCTCAATCCTCCGTCTCGCCGACTTGTGATATTTTGCAGCTCTGCTTGCTGCCCATCGCAAGAATGAATCCTTCTTATGCTTATCCCTCGTAGATTGGCCGTCGGATTAAAGTAGTAGAGAAGCATCCTCGGTGGTGTGACTAGAAGAATCGTACCACTCTTGCCCTTCTGAATTATCGAGCTCCATTGGAACAGAACTTTCGCGAAGATGGTAGTCGGCTTCGTTGCTGTGGTTGGGGCCACTCGCCGTTTGTCTTGCAGCAAGCCGTTGTAGTTAGGCCATCTGTGCTCTATTAGGGCTTGATCCCACACCTTTTCCGCCGGGCGGATTCCGAGTATCATTGGAATCTCGGTCCCCATCAGGTTTATGTTTAGCCCTATCCTTGCCCAATACACCCGCAGAACTAGGAGCCATATGGCTCGTTGAGCAGTACTTAGCCCAACTCCACGAAACAAATCTATAATAAAACCCGCCCATTAGCGCCACCCTACACAGCTCTATAACAATTAGACCAGAGCGCACCGGCCAATCTCCCGTCTCCGCATGGATTACCTCAACAATCCTTTCTACCTCCTCCTCCCAGCTAGCCTTCCAACTCCCAACCTCCTTCCCCACAACCGCCTCACCATCATAGTAGCATTTGACAAACTCCAACACCACTATGGCACCCTACCCCTTCCTACGCGCCCACCAACTCCACCATGGTAACAACCCATCACCGAGCACGGGTGCCAAATATCGGGGGAGCTCGATCCACAGCGTGCCGGTGGGGGCTTCGTTCCGGGCACTCGATCGCGAATGGGGGCACGCCAGATGCGCAGGGCCCCCGATGGGGGAAGAGCACCCAGTGCCAGGTACTGCGCGACGTCAAGAGAGCGAGGAGTACAGAGCTGGGGGGGAAGCGTGTTTCAGGCTTGTGGAGTGGGAGTGAGGGTGGGTTAAGGGGGAAGCAATGGGGGGGGGGATTTTGCGAGGTGGTTTTCTTTCTGTAAAGTGGCAACTTGAGAGGAGATTTGGCAGGGCATCTTGGTGGTGATGTTGGTGGTTGGCGCTTCGGATCAGGCACGCCGCAAAATTGGGGTTGAGTTAAGCTTTCGCGCACGGACTCTGTAGCCAACATGAGGCTCTACAACCTAGTAACTTTAAATTTTTTATGTTGTGTTTCAACCCTAACCTTAATACGCAGAGAGCAATTTCGGCGTATTACGGTTAGGGTTAACACAGGTTATAATCACTCGGTTTGGAACTTTTACTTTAGGAGGTAAAATCTTTCGGGATAGCCGCAGGTGCCATAATTACGCGACCGTTAGCTTGGTAGCCAGCGTCGCGACGCATTTGCCCCGACTCTATTCCACATACTGAAGTAACTAATTCATCATGATAGGAACTTGCTCGCTACGACTGTCTTTACAATTAGGCCTTGGGCTAGAAGTGTTCAACGGAATACCCCATCTCATTTCTAGGCCAGAACACAGGTCTAATACCAAGGATCTGAATCTTGATCTGCCGCATGAACACCTCTGCGAGTGAATCTATAGCCCCCTCATCCAGTTGAAAAGTCAGCAAGAATAAATGAATACTTCTCTCTGCCTGCCGATATCTTGTCGGGTCTGAAGACATTGTCTTCATTATTCTGATAACGGCAAT
>NESQ01000565.1:0-41925 GCA_003070745.1 Tuber borchii | reverse complement strand
TAAGAAGCATCGGTGAAGAGGTAGATTTGGTGGTGTGACTTATAGTCAATAGGACGGAGGGTGGTGATATTTTGGCTAGGTGTTTAATCTGTTGAAACGCCTCTTCATGCAGGGGTCTCCATTCGAAATCTTTTTGGGCAATTAGATCCGAGAGAGGGGCGCTAGCGGTAGCGAGGTGTGGTAGGAACTGAGCATGGTATATGACTACACCAATAAAGGGTTGTAATTCATTTTTCGATTTGGGGGTGTGCCAGTCTTGGATTCCTCGTATTTTTTCAGGGTCTGCATGGATTCCTTGATCATCTATAACATGTCCTAAAAGGGGTAGTTTATCGGCGAAAAATCTGCACTTGGATGGGGAAGCTCTGATGTTATGGTCCTGTAGTCTCTTACAAACCTGGCGGATATCACGGATATGAGCTTCAAAAGTGTCTGAGAAAATTGTGATATCGTCTAGGTATGCCCAAACTGTTTTTCCAATTAGTCCATCAAGGACATATTCGATAACTCGCATAGCTGTAGATGGTGCATTGCAATCTCCTTGCAGCATTACCTTGCATGCAAAGGTTCCGAAGGGTGTCTTGATTGTGTTGAGGGTTTCATCTTTAGGGGTTACTCGAATTTGGAAATACCAGTTGGATAGGTCAATGGTAGATCTGTATTTCGCTCTGGCAACAGTTCTGAGAATCATAGATTGATTTGGAATAGTGCTATCGTTCTTGATAGTGATATCGTTCCTGGGGATCAGGTCCGCTAGGAGTCTGATTTCGCCATTGGGTTTGAGCTTTGGGAACATGTTGACTGGGTTGTTGGCTTCGCATGGGTAGATTATTTTTTTATTCTTCCAGTCCTCGATAATTTCTCTGTATGCTGGTAGGATTTTGTCAGGGACAGTGAACATTTTCGGGCTAGGTGCCGAAGTGGAATCAATTAGATTGATGTGGTGGTTAATATCTCGAAGGGGCGGTAGTTCAGTGATCTTCTTGGATGGGAACACTTCAGGAAATTCGGAAATGAAGTCAGGGGTATCGGTATTTGCCATAGCAGAGAATCTGGCATTGTTCGCTTTCTTGCAGGTGAGGGTGACTCCCTTGTCAGGGAAGGTGATAATAGCATTTCCGCAATCGATTACTGCATTATGGGCCGTCAGGTATGGCATTCCTAAAAAGATGTCATAGTTGTCTAGTGAGCAGACTAAGGCATCGGTGATGTCGCCCTTTTCGTTTTCTACTTGGATCAAGGGTTGGGCCTTGTAATTGATGGTTGAGCGAGATCCTTTAACTGCCATTTTCAAACTGATAGGGGTATCGAGGTCTTTGGTAGGGATTTGGAAGGTGGAGACGAATTTTCCAGAGATTAGGTTATCCCCCATGGTTCCTGTATCGAATAAGGCCTTTGCTTTGTGGCCATTAACTGTAATGTATGCTTCAAGGGCTCTGTTGGCGGTTCCAGATGGGCCTACATGGTTGGAAGTATTTGTGACTGTAAGGGTGTCCTGTTCTTCCTCTTGAGTATGGTAGGACCGGCGGGGTTTTCCTCTTCTCTCTGTTCCTCCTCTTCTTGCATTTCCTCTCTGGTTATATCCTCGATTGTTGTGCTGATTTCCTTTCTTCTCATAGCAATCGTTTGAGTAGTGTCCTAGTTTTCCACAATAGTAGCATCGGTCTTCTCGCTTTCTTCTATCCTTTTCCTGAGGGGATAGCTTCGTGTGCTGGGAGGTGTTGTTTGAGAAGCGTTGGGAAGGTCCTTGGGCGTTGTTTCTGGGTTCTTTAGCCTTGGGTTGGGAGACTGCATTGGATATAGCGTTGCTGTGCTGATTTCTGTTACCATAGAGTCCTGTAGAGTGAGCGATAGAGTCTCTTTTCTCAGCGATTTCAACTAGCTGGTCGAAAGAGGTGTCTGAGGTGATATGGGGTTTGACATCTCGCTTGAGTTTGATGTCCATGGCGTCTAGGAGTCTTTGCTTTGCTGAGTAGTCTGAAATCGTTCCTGGAGGTAGGCTGTCTCTGAGAGTTTCAAGGGAGATGACTGTGTCCGTTATCTGTGCCGTTTTTCCATTAGTAGTGTGCTTGACTGCAAGCCATTGTTCATAGATTGTATCAGTGGATGTAGAAGGTAGGAAGTATCCTTCAAATTTCCTCTTGAGTCCTTCAACAGTTTTCGTTCCTTGGTTGTTGTCATACTGGGTGAATTTCTCGAGGGCCTTATCTCTGCAGTAGGCTCCATAGTACTGCAAGGCTTCATGGTCTGTGTCTTGGATTCCATAGCTGGATATGTAGCGGCGGACTGTATTGAACCATGAATTAATTCTCAATGGGTCTCGGTCTTTTCCTTCTCCTGTATAGAAGAATGGTGCTGGCCATTTGGGGCGGCTACTGCCTTCTGGTTGGAGAGACATAGCGGCGGGTCTGGGGCTTGGTGGTGGTGGAGGACTTGGGGGTGGAGGCGGCTCTTGGTCAGGGCTTGATGGTCTTGTAGATGGCTGGCTAGGTGGCGCTTGTTTTGCTGGGTCAGGATCTTGGTCTGGGTCAGGATCTTGGTCTGGGTCAGGCTTGGGTGTTCCTTCCTGATGTAGTTGTTCTTGGTCAGGGGTTTCGTCAGGTTCCTGGTCCTCTTGGTCTTCTTGGTTTTCGCTGTCTTCTGGGTTGTGTTCTGGGGCGTCGTCTTCGCTGCTTGATTCTTCTTCTGACGATTCTTGGTCTTGGCTTTGGTGTGGGTCAGGTTCTGGTGCAGGTGGTGGAGCTGTTTTCTTTGCTGGAGCGGCAGGCTTTGGCTTAGCTGAGGATCCTGATGGCGCTGCAGGAGCTTTGGTGAAGCGTCCTTTGGGGTCTCTTGGAAGCGAAATGGTTGCTATTTGGGGTGAGCAGTTCTCACCAGGAGTCTGCTCTAGGCCTTTCAAGGAACAAGGAGGTGTACCGGTACTGCAGGGTCAAGGGAGGCGAAGGGTGATCAGTCCTATGCTGAGATCAAAGGGTGTACTTAAGTCTAGGTCAAAAAATGTAACCTGCTCCTAGGTATCGCGAGATTCCCAGAGGGAGATCCGGCGATACTGAAGGACAGGAGGGGAAGCGTCGAGTGGAATCTCTGTAAGAGATATAAGAAAGATGAGAGACTAATAGAGTGACCGTTCAACTTGTAGTATATTAAAGAAGAGCGTTCCTGTGAGGCTTGAGAGTTCGAATCCTTAGGGGATCTCGAGCTCTTTAAATACAAATAAAGTAAAAACCAAATATCCTGTCCAAAGAGCGAATATCAAAATACAAAGCTACATGAGTAGCGAAACATCTAAGTCCTAAACAAGGTCATAGAAGCGACAGGATATAACTAACAAAACAAGTAATGAAATCAAACAAACAAGGGATCGCTACTGATGTACTAATCCAGTAATACATAGTAGGAAAGCATAGGGTATCCTAATTGGGTACAACATCAAAGGGTGCAAATAAGCGAGTAAAGGAAGGTACTACCCAATAGGAAACTATAACAATAAGGAAGGTACAAGGAAGGAATATGCGTTACTAGGGAATCCTAAATAGACAATATCCAACGTCAGTATAGTGAGTAGCAGAGATAATAGTAGATTCCGTTACATCTACAAACCGTGAATTGGTTACTGTTTGTGAAACTATCAGTGCTGATGGTGATGTTTTACCGCCCATGATAATTATATCTGGCAAAATTCATCAGGAGAACTGGTATACAGAGACAAAAATACCTAATGACTACCTTCTTTCAGTGTCTGATACTGGATACTTGAATGATCAATTGACGATGAACTGGCTTGGTCATTTTGATATCTTTTCAGCTAGGCGACAGATTGGTGCTTATCGATTACTTCTTATGGACAGTTATGGCTCACATTGCACGAGAGAATTTATCAAGTACTGCGACAATGCTAAGATTATTCCATTCTGCCTACCTCCTCACCCAAGCCATCTGCTACAACCACTCCATGTGGTGGTCTTCCAGCCATATAAGCACTACCATAGCCAGGCCATAGAAGCAGCTACTCAGACTGGATGCATAGAGTTCGATAAAGTTGAGTTTCTTACAGCTATTCACTCTATTCGGCAGCAGACCTTTAAGGCTTCAACGATTTGTTCTGCCTTCCGCGCTACTAGCCTCGTTCCCTATAATCCAGACGTGGTTCTTACCAAGCTGCGCAAAACCCAGGTGTCAAAATCTCAGCATACTACACTATCTCACTTCCTATCAACTTCTTCCCGGCCACAGACCCCAACTCGGCCCCAAACCCCACCTCTACCTCTAACTCCACTTACTGCTCGTTCACTAAAGCGACAAGGTGAGGAGCTACAAAAGTCAGCTGCGCACCTGAATTTATCTCCAACATTTCAACGCAATCTCAGGCTTACTTTAAAAGGTGGTATGGTACAAGCGATCTCTGGGGAACAGGCTGTAGTGGACCTTGGAAATTCAAAGGCAGCAGAAAAAGCCCGGGCAGCAAGGCAAAAGTCTCGGTGGACTGTTCAGAAGGGAGGAGTTCTTTACGCCTACCAAGCACGCAGTATGGTACAGCAGAGAGAGGCGGAAGAATTACAGAAAGCTGAAATTGCGCTGCGCCGTGCTCAAGCAGCAATGGCAAAGGCACGGAGTGATGAGCAAAAACCATTTTTGACGGAAGCAAAGAACCACTGGAGGAAGCTTTTAACCTTACGCGCTAATCGGAAAAAGCTCATGAAGCCTTTATGCGTTGAGATCCGGAAGGTTGGGCGTAAAAAAACAAAAACTGTCATGTGGATTAGATTATTATTGTTGGGCATGAAATTATCGTTGGGCTGTCGGGCACTTCTCTGAAGTGCCCCTGGGTTGCGAGTTTTCGAGCAACCGGGGGGTGGTGGACGCCACCACCTTGGCACGATTACAGGTCAATATCTGGGCAACAATTCTTCTCCGGATCCCCCGCTGGGTGTTACCCATGCTGGGGGTTATAACGTCTGTTTAATCGATAAAGAAAAACTTAACAGACAGCCAACTCCGATTCTCTAATGTGTTGTGCTGGTTAGTAGGTAGCTTTAAAATTGTGACATTGAAATTAGGGTTGGAACCTTGTTCAACTTGAGCAATTCCAGGCCCCAGGCACTGATGAAATTTGCCTTACCCGCGCTTGCAGCTGCTTTTCCAAGTAGGGTCTTACCGCACCCCGAAGGGCTCCGAAGGAGTACCCTATTCTGGGTAGCGATCTTCGTTCCAGCAAAAGGTTCGAGATTCTGAATTTTTTTTTTGCTAATGATCCACATCTAAATTTCATCCTTAAGTGAGTCAAGGGGCCAAACATCTGTTCAGGCAGCAATCAGGGGTCATTGCGAACCCCTCGCCCCTAAGCGAAGATATAATTCTCCTCACTGCTATCAAAAAAAATCTGGAAGGGGCATAACTTATAGAGTTAATCCAGTTGCTTAAAATTACTTTTCGGTAAAGTGGATCTGGATATGCTTTAAGGGAGCGTTTAATTGAGCCATACATTCCATCGTTCCGTCATAAATTGACAGCCAACCACCATTCCTACAATACCGATCATTTCACATTCAAACGAGCGCAGCACAATCCGGACAACGGTATAATGTTGAAGTGTAGATCCCTGCGATAATTTACCATCATACGGTATCAAGCTGCCACAAAATCCTTTCGATTTGCTATCCACGACACATCCAGAGCCTCCGGATGTAGCCCGTCAACTTGCTAAGATAAATCTGTTGTGGACTCATGCGGCGATTTCTATTGATAATCCGTCACCGGTAGGGAACCCCGAGGGTTCTTACGGTACCATACCATACCGTAGCAATTCGTACGAGGACTCTCTCTGCGCTACTTATACCCCTGTGATCAAATCGCCCCTCGGCCTCCGGATTTCTTAGCTACCTACTACCGGTATACTAGCCTATCTCCAATACTACACCGTATTGTCCCCGCCCGCACGCCTCACTACCATGCCACTACCTGCCAAGGCACACCTCCGCCACAATAACGAATCACTCGCGGACTTGGCGTCAATCGGAAAAATGAACTGTGGTGTTTGAAGCACTAGCTTATTCCGAAGGGGAAAGGGAGGGAATTCTGAAGATTTCTGGACTGGATTATTCTTGTTGGTGGGTTGCTGGATAGTGTTGTTGAGGAGTCACTAGTTTATCTACACCTACCACGGGGCCCTGTATATACCTGTAGTGAGTGGGTATTCTCGTGACGCTGGGGTACTGTAACTTATGGGTGTATTATATGTGAGCTTGGGTGGGAAGAAGTTAGATTTGCATCGTAGAGTGCTGTAGTGGTCTGGCACTATACTGTGGTCTGTTTTTCGATTGCAGCGAAAGAGCGCAACACGGAGACTTGGTTTTGGAAGTTATTAGAAGGGAGTTTGATGTAACAAGCGGTATGGTAAGCCTAGACTGGATTTGGCATACGGGCCATGTATGCAATTGAATGGTTTAAAGAAATAATTTTCTTATTATAGTCCTCCAGCAATGTTATCTTTGCAATTTCTCTCCTACGCCAGAAGCCCCACCCGCGTAGGTGATACCACCATTAACCTGAAAAAATTAACTATACTCCGCAAGATCCACTAGTAAATCACATTTCTCGTTCGCCCACGGATCCCTCACAACTTTAATTTCCGTGAGGTTCATCGAGAGAGCATTCGCGCCGCTTCCATAACTGGAGAGGCAGGCGCCCTTCTCGCAGCCGGGTTCCCCACGAGTGACGTAGTTAGTAATGAATTTCTGGTGGATGATAGCAGTTGTCTCATTCGCAATTGCAGGGTTGGGGCCGGTGTAGAAGGTATAGGGGATATCTTGACCGTGAAATGCCGGTGGAAGATTGAAGACGTATCTGTAGGATTTTTGGAATGATTTTGCTAACCATACATGGTTACAGTTGAAGACGGTATCGCCGAAGAAGGCACCGGTTCGCAGCCATTCGGGGATGCCAGGACCTTGATACGGGTACAGTGCAAGTGCTTGTTGTTTTAGAGATTCTGGAGCTAGCGAGTAGAGACCGTTGAGGAGGTCATCAAACGTGCCATTGGTTACAGTGTCTGGGGTAGGGTATTGTATTGAGGCCTAGGGAAGGTGTTAGCTCCGTTGTAGTGAAGGCTTGGGGAGGCCAACATACCTCAAAGCCGTCGTTACTCGCAATCAGGCTCTTGAGCTCATGGTGGTACCTCCCTTGAGTCAGGAGTCTCATAGGAATATCTGGAACATAATCCCCATCAACCGCTGGGCCGAAAGCTCCTACTTCCCCTGTTACAAGTAGCATGATAACGTCGTGGTTCGCTTTCAAGAGCACCTCCGTGGGTGCATCGCGAAGGCACTCCAGGGTGGTGCAGTTTGTACTCTTCCTGAATCTATCGTATTGAGCGTACCGATTATCATAATGCGTTCTTTTAGGGTCGAATCCGGCTGATTGGACGATTGCCTATTTTGGGACAGGGACATGGTAATGTTAGCTAAATCTCACCGATTACATATCGGAACGTAAGAGGAATATATATACCTGTTGAAATGGAAGCTTCTTGCCTTCCCCTCCGTTACTTGTGATAGTGTGCATGATAACTCCGCCTCCCGCACTCTCACCCATTACAGTAACTTTGTCCTTACTACCCCCAAACTTGGAAATGTACTTTTCGACCCATTCCATGGCAGCCCGACTGTCATGGAGGCCGACGTTTGCATCGATGCCTGTCACATTCGCCGGAGACAGCCACCCAAAGGCTCCAAGCCTAATGCGAATCATGAATTAGGACTCGTGATTTGTAGTTTTAGTGCAGCCGGGGTTTCGTAATGGCTGACCTATAATTGAAGGATACATATATCATCGGTTCATCGGAAGATTGGATCAAATGGGCCGGATCTCCCCACATCTCTTTAGAGCCGACCATGTAACCGCCACCGAAGACCCAGGTGAGGACTGGCACATCATCGCCTGGCTTGACGCACGTTGGGACGTAGACATCTAGGTACTAACCGCTCTCTTGTTAACTAAAAGGAAAGGGGGGGGAAAGGCATTGTATCTCTTAGGTAATAAACTTACCAGACAATCTTCGACACCGAAATCATCTCCAAATGGAGTTGTGCCCAGGAAGGGTGGCCAAGTTTGGTGGCAGGTACTCTCTACAAAGGAGACGTCTCCATTTTGTATTCCAGCCTGAGGAAGTGGTGGTTGGGGTTTGCGGAATCTAAGATCGCCGAGGGGTGGTGCGGCATATCTTATGTTGCGGAAATGGTAGAAATCGTAAGTTTGATTATACTCGGTGGCTTGTTGTTTAACGTATCCAAGGTCAACAATCGGCAGAGACGAATTATCCGACACCGCGCAACTCCCGCCTTCAATGAGGAGTAGGGAGAAAAGCGTTTCTTTCAACCCAATTCGAACCATGCTGTCACGAAATGTGCTTGTGTAAAAGTAAGACTCGAGGTCGGTGTTAATGATTCCACTGTGAAGGCCCCGGGCTGGATCCTTTATAAGGTCTATCTTGGGAAGCAGGCTGATACTCTACGGTGTCTGGTCAACCTTGGCTCGTATTTAGAACTTGACCTTGACTTGCACAACTGTAGGCTTGGCACCGGGATAACCCTCATAGGCACGATTCAGGGCAGCTGTCAGGTGAATCCTGGCAGCCGGCCATTGAGGTTCCTAGTCATTATCGCTTGAGGGTGGGTATCCCTTAAACTGCTGAGACTTTCCAGTCCAATTTGCAATCTGGAATACTAGCCTATTAAAGTAACCGGGAGGGGAAAAACCCTAGGAGTAGGTACTGTGGGTGTGCTCAGAACACAACAAAATCTGTACTGCTCATCATGACTGTGACAGAAATAACATAAAGAATGATTACCGGGGTAGATGTGGTCACGGTAGCTTGAATAGGCTAGTATTCCAGATTGCAAACTGGACTGGAAAGTCTCAGCAGTTTAAGGGATACACGTAATCAACATCTGAAGGGCTGTGGGGCTCTATTTGGCCTCTTGTGGCACTCGAGCCCTGTGCAGTACACTATGCAACGCTCGAGTTGCATCCGAGTACCAGGTGCCTTCCACCCAGCCTCGGGTGATCACCGAGGGGGCCCAAAAGTGTGCCTTGGATACCGGTTTGGCGAATCCTCTTACGCAAACAACCACCTTCTCCAGAGGTTGCAAGTCAAGCAGAGTATCAGAACAGAATTTCGTCCGACACGGGGCTTTGCGCTAAATTTAACGAAAAGGTGGACATTTTCAAACACACAATTCCTAACGCGACTTGCATAAAAACACTTCAAATCCTTCTATAAGCTAAAGAACTATGATACTATTCATTTAAACCTCTAGAAGCAGAGGTGTAAAGGATCAAAGTTGTGTTAATTATTTATGATTGTGTCAAATAGCGCGAAAGTGAGCCAAGTTTTTGTATAGGGCTCCATACAAAAAAGTATGACGCATGGCAACCAACACCTCACCTTTTCTCTACTAGTACAGTATAGTACTCATTCATAATATTTCAATATTCATCATGTTATCTACAAGTTCACTGGCGCACTGCCGAATTTTTGCAGATTTTCATAGACATTGTGCTATGAGGAAGGGTGGTAGAGGTGGATACATTTGGTCTAAAAAGGGCATTAGACGAACCGTTTTGTTCAAGTGGTGCACATCGCATCCCGCGGACACGTTCCGTCTATACGAGGACGGCCACTATCCGGTTTGCCCCTAACTCCTCGTACATCTGCCAAGCTTCTCACTAAGTGCCTGTCCGAGCTCGTGTTCGGTGTCCTTCACTTTCTTTCTCCGTCCGAGTTCCGATCGGACAACTTGTATCGCATCGCGTCTTGTACCACGCACCGGTATCACCTTCGCCACCCACCTCTGGTCTGAATAAGCAGCACAAGATGAAATATACTCGACAGCTCGACTTTGTAAGACAGGTAGAGTGACGGCAATTGTCAGCAAATTTCAACCTTTGACCAAGTTGCCGTGCGCCCTGTAGGTGTACAGTACGGTATTCACAGCACGTCAAGTTAAAACCGTATTTTGTTTGTTTAATTATCTTTTATCAGGATTTCATCCATGCCCATACCCATTCTCATCCCAGCCTTCATTCTCAAGCGCTCACTTTTATTCCTTGTCCCAGCCATACATTCCATCGTTCCATCATAAATTACCAGCCACCATTCCTGTAATACCGATCATTTCACATTCCAACAAGTGCAGCACAGTCCGGAGAACGGTATACCGTATTATCTTGAACAAGAGAGAATTGTCTCAGGACGTCTAAGTTTCCAATTTGGATGGGGACGGGAGGAAATGCTACTAAAACTAAATGCTGCCTTACTTACAGTAGAAGGGGTGCTTAGACGACTTAAGACACTCTCTCTTATTCAAGATAATACGGTAATGTTGAAGTGTAGATCCCTACGATAATTTACCATCATACTGCCGCAAAAATCCCTTCGATTTGCTATCCACGACACATCCAGAGCCTCCAGATATACAGTAGCCCATCAACTTGCTAAGCTAAATCTATCGTGGGCCCATGTAGCGATTTCTACCAAATGTCCACTACCGCTAAAGAATCCCGAGAGTTGTAACAGTTGTTACGGTACCGGACCGTACTGTAGCAATACGAGGACACTCTCTGCGCTATACCTCTATAATCAAATCGCTCCTCCGCCGCTAGATTTCTTGGCCACTTATTATACCAGCCCATCGCCAGCACCATACCGTATAGTCCCCGCCCTGCGCCTCACTAGCAGGGGCCGGGACCTTGCTAAGGCACAGCTCCGCCACAATAGGGAATCACTCGCTGACTTGGCATCGATTGGAAGGGCCAATTGTGACGTAAGAAGTACAAATTTATTCTGAATGAAGGGAATTTCTGAGGATTTCTGGACTGGACTTTTCTTGTTGGTAAGTGGTTGGATGATGTTGTGGAGGGGTCACCGGTTTATCTAATCTACTACGAGGCTCTGTATATACTTGTAGTGAGTGGGTAGGTTTGTGACGCTGGGGCACTATATTGGAGTGTGATATGTGGGCTTGGGTGGGGGGAAGTTAGATTTGTATCGTAGAGTGCTGTAGTGGTCTGGCATAATATTGTAGTCTGTTTTTCAATTGTAGCGGAAGTTCACAACACAGAGGCTTATTTTCGGAACTTATTAGAAGGGAGTTTGATGTAACAAGCGGTATGGTAAGCCTAGACTGAGCTTGGCATACGGGCCATGTGTGTGATTGAATGATTTAAAGAAAAATTATTATTATTATAGTTCTCCAGCAATGTTATCCTTGCAACTACTCTCCTACGCCAAAAACCTGACCCGCGTAGGTGATACCAGCATTGACCCGAAAACCTAGCTATACCCCGCGAGATCCACTAGTAAATCACATCTCTCGGTCGCCCACGGATCCCTCACAACTTTAATTTCCGTGAGGTTCATCGAGAGAGCATTCGCACCGCTTCCATAACTGGGGAGACAAGCGCCCTTCTCGCAGCCGGGTTCCCCACGAGTGACGTAGTTAGTAATGAATTTCTGGTGGATGATGGCAGTTGTCTCATTCGCAATTGCAGGGTCGGGGCCAGTGTAGAAGGTATATGCAACATCTTCACCGTGAAATGCCGGTGGAATATTGAAGACGTATCTATAGGATTTTTGGAATGATTTTGCTAACCATACATGGTTACAGTTGAAGACAGTATCGCCGAAGAAGGCACTGGTTCGCAGCCATTCGGTGATGCCTGGACCTTGATACGGGTACAGGGCAAGTGCTTGTTGTTTTAGGGATTCTGGAGCTAGCGAGTAGAGACCGTTGAGGAGGTCATCAAACGTGCCATTGGTTACAGTGTCTGGGGTAGGGAATTGGATTGAGGCCTAGGGAAGGTGTTAGTTCCGCTGTAGTGAAGGCTTGGGGAGGCTGAAATACCTCGAAGCCCATGCTACTTGCGATTAGGCTTTTGAGCTCATGGTGGTACCTCCCTTGAGTCAGGAGTCTTATAGGAATATCTGGGACATAACCCCCATCAACCGCTGGGCCAAAAGCTCCTATTTCCCCTGTTACAAGTAGCATGATAACGTCGTGGTTCGCTTTCAAGAGCACCTCCGTGGGTGCATCGCGAAGGCATTCCAGGGTAGTGCAGTTTGTACTCTTCCTGAATTCATTGTATTGAGCGTACCGATTATCATAATGTGTTCTTTTAGGGTCGAATCCGGCTGATTGGACGATTGCCTATTTTGGGACAGGGACATGGTAATGTTAGCTAAATCTCACCGATTACATATTGGAGCGTAAGAGGAATATATACCTGTTGAAATGGAAGCTTCTTGCCTTCCCCTCCGTTACTTGTAATAGTATGCAAGATAACTCCGCCCCCTGCACTCTCACCCATTACAGTAACCTTGTCCTTGTTACCCCCAAACTTGGAAATGTACTTTTCAACCCACTCCATGGCAGCAAGGCTGTCATGGAGACCGATATTTGCATCAATGTCTGTCACATTCGCCGGAGACAGCCATCCAAAGGCTCCAAGCCTAATGCGAATCACGAATTAGCACTCGTGACAGATAGTTTGATGTGGCCGGCTGAGCAATGGCTGACCTGTAATTGAAGGATACATATATCATCGGTTCATCGGAAGATTGGATCAAATGGGCCGGATCTCCCGATATCTCTTTAGCGCCGATAATATAACCGCCACCGTAGACCCAGATGAGGACTGGTACATCATCGCCTGGCTTGACGCACGTTGGGACGTAGACATCTAGGTACTAACCGCTCTCTTGTTAACTAAAAGGAAAGGGGGGGGGAAGGCATTGTATCTCTCAGGCAATAAACTTACCAGGCAATCTTCAACACCAAAATCCTCTCCAAAAGGAGTTGTGCCCAGGAAGGGTGGCCAAGTTTGGTGGCAGGTACTCTCTACAAAGGAGATGTCTCCATTTTGTATTCCAGCCTGAGGAAGTGGTGGTTGGGGTTTGCGGAATCTAAGATCGCCGAGGGGTGGTGCGGCATATCTTATGTTGCGGAAATGGTAGAAATCGTAAGTTTGATTATACTCGGTCGCTTGCTGTTTAACGTATCCAAGGTCAACAATCGGCAGAGATGAATTATCCGACACCGCACAACTCCCGCCTCCAATGAGGAGTAGGGAGAAAAGTGTTTCCTTCAATCCAATTCGAACCATGCTGTCACGAAATGTGCTTGTGTAAAAGTAGGACTCGAGGTCGGTGTTGATGATTCCATTGTGAGGGCCCGAACCGGAACTTTTATAAGGTTTATCTTGGGAAGTGGCTGATACTCTACGGTGTCTGATCAACATTGGCTCGTATTCAGAGCTCAGCCTTGACTTGGGCACTGCAGACTTGGCACCAGGGTACTCCTCATAGACACGGTTAAGGGCAGATCTCAGGTGAATCCTAGTAGCTAGCCATTGAGGTTCCTGGCCATTATCGCTTCAAAGCTCGTATACACGCATCCAACATCTGAAGGGCTGTGGAGCTTGATTTGGCCTCTTGCGGCGCCCGAGCACTGCGTAGTATACTATGCAACGGCGGAATAGCATCCCGCCTCCAGCATATACCCGTAGTGCGAAGTGAGCTAGAATCTAAAATCGAACGAGATCTCCACTAATTTCCATCGGAGCTAAGGCCGTAAATAATCCTTATTATTTAGGGTTGAAAGATCTTCTTTGTGGCGTCGAGATGCATCCGAGTACTAGTACCGGGTGCCTTCCACTCAGCACGGATGATCGCCGTGGGGGCCCGAAAGTGTGCCTTGGGTGCACTTTTTTATTTTTTTTATTTTTATCCTCTTACGCAAATAACTACTGTCTAGAGGTTGTAAGTCAAGCACAGTATCAGGACATAGCACTTCGTCCGACACGGGGTTTTACCCTAAATTTAACGAAAAAGTGAACATTCCTAAACAAACAATTCCTACTGCGACTTGCATGAAAGCACTTCAAATCCTTCTATAAGCTAAATAGCTACTATGCATTAAACCTCTAGAGGCAGAGGTGCAAAAGTTCAAAGTTGTGTTAATTATTTATGATTGTGTCAACCAGCTCAAAAGTGGCCCGTTTTTTGTATGGGGCTCCCCACAAAAAAGTATGATACATGGCAGCCAACACCTCACACTTAAACCGCCTTTTATCTACTCCTTCATATTCCTCATGTTATCTACAAGTTCACTGATCCGCTGCCAAATTTTTGCAGATTTTCATAGACATTGTGCTATGAGGAAAGGTGGTGGAGGTGGATACTTTTGGTCTAAAAAGGGCATTGGACGAACCGTTTTGTTCAAGTGGTGCACATGGCATCCTGCGGACACGTTCCGTCCACACGAGGACGGCCACTATATCCGGTTTGCCCCTAACTACTCGTACTTCGGCTAAGCTTCTCATCGAGCGTCTGTCCGAGCTCGCGTTCGGTGTCCTTCATTTTTTTCTCTGTCTGAGTTCCGATCGTATCGCATCGCGTTATGTATCACAATACCGACATCACCTTCGCTTCGCATCGGTGAAGCCAAGCTCTATTCACATTAAGTTAGCCACCCTCCTCTACTCTGTATGGCTAAAGGGCCCCTCGGAATGCGCAGCACAGGATGCCCTAGAGTTTTAACTTTAGGGTCTATCAGACAGCTTGATTTTGTAAGTTAGGTAGAGTGAGGACTTTTGTTAAAATCGTATTTTTTTTCGCCCAATCGTCCCCTAGAGGCCGACACACTACCGCTCACCTTACTCTCTTACCCAACCTATCTGCGGCAGTATTATAACTAATCAAAATATACCACCCTCAGCAATCTTCAATTACCATGATACGTTTCTAACCGCCACTAATACATGTTAGAGTATGAGAATTAAGTAAACAATAGTGTACTAGAAGTATACCATCAAGAGAATTATATAGATATTAGGAAGCATTTATGTCTTGCTTAGGGTGTATCTCTGGAAGTCTTTCCTTTGGCCTCATTAAGAGCTTGATCTGTACTGTACTCGAGTACATTGGTGCGATATGATAGCATATCGGGAGTTGGTCCTACTCGAGTACTGGTACTTTTTTAACGTGAGTAGTATCCCAGTAATAACTTTTGCTCATGCTTCACAATTCTTTTTGGGTGCAGTGAAAATCCCGACCAATCCTGGGATTAAACTGACCTCATCCGGGCCCTTTTTCACTTCGCGGCTTGGTCGAGCACACTCTAATTTCATAGGCGCTGACTAAGCCAGGGGAAAATAAATCTCTCGAGACAACGTCACGACCGAGCATGAGAACGCATAGAAACTAGCGGCAAGGCAGAACAGTCCGCCCAACCATACCCAACCCATGCTCATCCTCAAAATCCATCCCGGCAAATATTCTAAGTATGAACCCCATTCTATCTCACAAAAAAGCAAAAGCAATGCAAATACGAAAGCATTCGAGAATGCTTGCCGTGCTTGCCGATTTACTTCAATTGGCTAGCGAAAGAGGACAGCTGATTGGTGTGTCTTGCTGGAAAATGGCAGGCTCGTATTCACGAGCTCCACTATCGAAGAGCTGCAGAGGAAGTAAACGTGGTCTTTGATTATATAAGTGAGCGAGGCTTAGGAAGAAAATACTGTAGGTTAACTACTTAGCCTCTACTATCTCAAGGTAATCGTACCAGTAGGCCCGTCGGGGAAATTAGATGACTTAGCCCGCCTATCCACCCGAGGGAACGTCGGGGGTCGGGAGAGCCTCGTTCCCACTTTTTTTAGGCCCTAGACTGAATTTTGAAAATTGGGCTGGGACTCAAGTTCTGTGTGTAACTTACTGTACCGTTTCCGAAGGCCAGAGAATTGCCTCACTCGCTGGCTTCTCGCTGAGTTCTCTGATCATGGTTACCTCTGCACTCGAGTAGAGTTTCATTTTCCGCAGTGTTCTCAACGGGGCAGTCCGTCCGTCCTGGAGGCGGACGGCGGTGGGCGGCGTTCAACGGTCCCGTCCGGTCTTTTTCCAAAGTCGCCCCGCGCCCCGCGGCCGAGGACCATTGCCCGGCCGTCCCCCACAGGAAATGTTTCATTGCCGGAAATGTTTCATGTGGCTAGACAATGTCGGATACAGATATATTTCCTCCCAGCCACAGATATGAAGGAATCTCGTGATTGTAGAATCTCCCCCCTTTGATTGAATTGCAAGTACAAAGCACAGGCTGGGATAATACTACTTAATATTGGAGTATGATACTGTTAAATATAAGGAGATATAGCTTGAAAGGTTCACAACTAGTATTGAAAAGCGATTGATAGATTAACAAAAATAAAAAGAGAAAGCAATTTCAGATGACAGAAGATGAACGAAGACCCAAGGAATAGAGTTCTAGGGCTTTAAGGGTACTTTCCATTCGATTCACATCAGAGTTGATTCCACCGTACACTAGATATCTCAAAAGAACACGAAAGGAGGCTTGTTCTATTTGCCGGAAGCTAATGTGATTTTCCACAATCCAGCGGAGGAGTAGATCACGAAACAGATCACTATTAAAAGCTACCTGTGGGCGGGTCTTTCCAAATGCAATCTCAATCAAAACTTACTGGTAATTCGTATACGAGAAGGAAGGCTTATTGTTAGTAACCTCTAGAGCGTCGCTCCATGAGCCAGGTTTGACCTCCACTTATCTCTACAAAATTGTATTCACTTGATTTCAACATTATTTGATAGATTTCAAGTACGCTTGGTGTGTGTGTAAAGCAATACAATCGATAGGCTTGATACTCAGTCACCAACCACTACCTCCAGTAATATGGTGCGATCTATCGTCCCCTACAGTCCCCTACAGTCCCCTACAGTCCCCTACAGTCCCCTACAGTCCCCTACAGTCCCCTACAGTCCCCTACAGTCCCCTACAGTCCCCTACAGTCCCCTACAGTCCCCCATAGCCACCAGCAGTCCCTTGAGAGCATCTGCAGTCACCAGCTATCCCCTGCCGTCACCTGCGGTCACCCGCAGTCACCCACCGTCACCCGCAGTCACCCACCGTCACCCGCGGTCCCCTGCCGTCACCCGCGGTCCCCGGCCATCCCCCACGCTGAAATGTCTTACCTTGCAGGGCCCGCCGTCCTCCACAAAGACGGCCGTCCTGAGATTTCGAGGACGGTTGTGGACCGCAATTTGCCGTCCCGTCCGGTCCGGGGGTCTTGGCAGTCCCCCCGCCGGGCCCTGCGGGGGCCCCGGACCGTTGAGAACACTGATTTTCCGACAATTGACGGCGGGACCGTTCGCTGGGCGCCGTTCTCTGAGCCTCACTCTTGTCCTCAGAATAGCTCTATTGATAATCGTGGCGGTGGTCAAGGTTCGGGGCTAAATCCTACTCCCGAAATGTCCTCAAAGATACGGTCAACTTTCCTAGGCTCGTTCCGGCGTTCTGCATTCTAGCAACTACTCTAATTCTCTGACGTAGCTACTTCTTCACATGGGTAAAAAATTGGCTGAGCATCGAGTTTTGGTGGTGGGTAGTAGTAAAGTATCCCTGTTCACGAATACGAGAGAGCCACCAGTAAAGACAGAGTTGTATCGGCTTTGTGTTTGGGAGGCTGCGTGTACGGTGCCTGTGCAACTTTTGGGGGCCTTGCAGGGTTGATGAGGCGGTGGAAGGATGTTTTGTGCCGGCTTTAGGAGAGAGATGTTCTACAATCTTCGTAGAGGCCAACATTAGTCTAAAGCGGAGGGTCAAATAACATCTCGTTTCTATGAAAATACGAGTAGCATACTGACGGCCTAGTTGGGGAGGAAAAATTGACTCTAGGGGTCTCTTTATATACTAGTTCCCATTCTTTCACTCCTTGCCACCTACGCATTCCCGATTTCCCTGGGGCATTGACCATGCTCACTGAGGCTCTCGTGCCGGTACCAGAGTTTTCATTCATAGTGGGGGCGTGTTCTGGACAATACTTGGAATGGAGAAGTCACCGAGTGAGCTATTGTGATTACCCAGCCAAGCGATACTACCGGAAAATCTCTTGATATCCGCCATCCCACCTTGCATCTCGCTGACCGGTATTCGTAATTCCATTAACCTGTTGGCCTAAACCTATCCCGGGCTAACGCACTGATCATGGCTCATAATCTGATGGCGGATTTCAAGAGTTTTTACGGTACAGTACTCGGCCGTAGTGTAACTATCTTGCTTATTTTTCTTGGCGGAAAAAAACACCCTTTCATATCGGTTGGATATCCTCGAGTGAAGTCGGGGGATATATCCCCAAAACTGCGGCTACCCTATATTATGGGTGAATTTCTTAGGACTGAGGTAGGATAGGTGGAACTAGTGGTCCCTGAGGTACCAGTATCCTCTATGATCTTAGATGTTGGCACCAGGAAGGCTAGGGGAATTGAAATCTGAATCCGTTACCAGGTATGATTCGTTACAGCGGGGGGATTTGTATGGGAAAATTGAACTCCTAAGCCGTTTGTTCGTAATTGTAGTTTTTCCACAATAAGAGGTCCATCGTAAGTTAACGGAGTGCAACTATATTTGTACAGAATAGTATACCAGTAGTAGGGCGCTATCCTGGAATTCTACCTCTTCGACTGTCCCACGCCTCAGGCTTGGAATTCAGCTGGAAAAAGCGCTGATAGACCTACAGGTCTGATCTAGCCTTCTGAGAGAGAAACTAGTGAACCACATCTCAAACACAGTTCCAATGACCCAAAAGACATAAAAGATAGTTCCGCGTGAGGTATAGTAGAGATTGAGGAAGTATGAGGTTTGGATCCCTTGCTCCAGTAAGTCCGGCAGCCCCGCCACGTGGGATCCCGCTCCTGGTGTGTGGAAATCTCCTATTATACTTGGGAGGTTCCAATTCTGCAAAGAAATTCAGATGACTCTTTAATTATTTCCGAAATCATAATTTTAGGTGTTAGGTTTGCTGAACCAGGTTCCTTAAGGTAAAGGCTTACTGCCACTTCTCCTGGGAAAAGTCTGTTTACATTGTTGGAGTAAAAACTCAAGCTGAGATCGCTCGCCTTCTTCCGGAAACCGGGAGTGCTGTTAGGTAATGTTCAGAGGAGCGACTATGGTGATTACGGGAATTTAAGGGCAGGTACTTATCCCAATTCTAGCTCCTTACAACGGCAATAGATCAAAGTTTAGGCTCACGTGTCGCCACTTAAGAGATACTCTAGTTCGGGTTGCGCCGGAAATTCAGTTGAGCTACCATAGGGCATCGCGAATTGGGCTAATGTTAGCCAGGTAAGCAGTAGTCAAACAGATGGGCTACCTTACTGTGTTGCTCCAGTACTAGTACTTGAAGTCATACAGGCAGTAGTTTGGGATACCTCCCGTTTATCCTTAGGAGGGATACGGTACTAGGGTTCCGAATAGTCCGACCGGTCAAGTCTTGGAGGCAGGACCAGGCTGGCCAGTTCTAGCTGATGTAAACGACTGGACCTGATTAACTCGGGCGGTCAGGTCCGGTCTAGACTAGTCCCAGACCAGTCTTTATATATGATCGCATAGTCATGTAATATCACTCATTTAGTACTCCGAAGAAATTTGATACTCATGCATCTATTTTTGCTGCCCCTAATCTAAGAGAGACACTGTCTTCATTTCGACTCTCTTGAGATTCCACAGCGTACGATAATCTATGAAAAAAATGAGTTTAATTAAGAAATCCTTATTTGAATGTAATATATGGTGATAAAAACTGGCAAAAAACACAACAGGATGCTAATTCTGTCAAAGGGCCGAGTTGAAGCTGGACCAGTCTTGGCCCGGTCGGGTCCGATAATCCGACCGTCCAGTCTGTCTAATTTCCACCATTAGACTTGACTTGACTTTGGACCGGACTAGCTGGTCCAGTCCAGTCTCCCGCGGACCATTCGGAACCATGTACGGTACTAGTACTTGGGGGTGCATGAAAGTGATTAATATTTTGTGGCGCAGTGTAGCACAAAGTGACAGGACAGGTCCGAATAGTCTAACACTTAACCGGTCCCATGACTTTGGTCTACACTGCGCCACAAAATATTAATCACTTTCATGCACCCCCTAGTACAGTACTTCCAATTTCATCGCGTATTCGGAATCAGGTATTATTAGAGATTTAGGTCCTAATACTATGACCAAATGCTACTAGCAGTAATTGTTATTACCGCGTCTACTAGGCAAATTCAGCTTGGGGCTAGCGGCAACTATCTCTGATTGGGCATAGTCTAAAGACCACTTAGGCGAGGGTGGAG
This sequence comes from Tuber borchii, assembly GCA_003070745.1. Lineage (NCBI taxonomy): Eukaryota > Fungi > Ascomycota > Pezizomycetes > Pezizales > Tuberaceae > Tuber > Tuber borchii. The sequence goes on along the minus strand of NESQ01000565.1, from coordinate 21,749 downwards.
GAAAGAGTGCTCATATCATACTGAATTCACAATGACGAAGGTAAAAAGGGTCTAAAACACTTTTGCCCAGGGGCTGTAAGTTCAGAATAGAACACATAGTAGATATTAATATTTGAATTTGAGAAAGTTCTTTAGGTAGTGGTGAAAATGCCGGGTGGTGGTTCATTTTGTCCAGTACTATCGGCTACATTGTCCTTTTTGTATTAGACCATCATATCTTCAATATTTCTCATAACTCTGACGCATCTTCCGGCACTTTTGTAGGAACCAGATTCCGAATACACGATGAGAATAGAAGTACTCGGCTGGCTAGCTGGAAGCGAAATGTGGTGCTTTCTTCAGAATCTTGCTTCGAACGGGGTTTGAATAACCCCGAGCGCACTAGTTTTAGCTTCCCAAATTCCTAGCCAGTTGATTGGGTAGTTGCATAACTAGGCAGCAGGCAATAACTCCGCTTTTCATCAACTTGCTGGAACTCTGTCAATCGATTCAAAGGTCTTCAGCGCCCTATTCTCTACACTATTTCAACAGCCAAAAAACACAAGATGCCTCGAGCTTTCACCGATAACATCAATTCTTTCAATGTGTCGAATAACATTATCGTTACCCCCGATAATGAGTTTAAAATCCTGGCCTGGTTGTCCCCTTTAGAGCCTCGTATGCGGCATCAGGATATTTGCAATCAGCGGGTGGATAGTATAGGGGGCTGGCTGCTAGAAACAAAAGAGTTTAGTGACTGATATAATGGGAGCGAGAAAGACGGATCTGATCATGCCGCCTTGTTCTGCTATGGTGATCCGGGGATCGGCAAGAGCTACATCTGGTACGCGGGACCGCCTGTGCGGAACAAAGGATGTTATTGCTGACAGGTCGCGATGGTAGTTCTGTGGTAATAGACTACTTATGCGACCAGACCGTGGAGGGAGATATGGCAGTGGCTCGTCTTTACTGCGACTTCGCTTCCCGGAACGACCAGTCTCCAACAAATATGCTCGGCTCTCTGCTCAAACAGCTCGTGAGTGGGTTAGGAGAAATTCCAGTGGAAATCGCCCGGAAATTCCGAAGCCAGAAGAAGATGATTGGCGGCCGAAGACTACAACTTCCTGATATCGTGAAAATGTTCCCCACTGTCTCATTCTTACAACGCACATTCATATGTGTTGACGCGATCGACGAGTGCGTTCCAAAGCATCAACTGGAGGTTCTTGATGCATTGGGACAAATTCTCAGTGGGTCTCCAAACAGGCGAATTTTCATGACCGGAAGGTCACATATCCGAGGCGTGGTTGAGAGGGCGCTGGGTGGAAGAGCAACAAGCGTATCGATTAAGCCCAGGGACGACGATATAGTCACATATCTGCGCGCAAGACTGAGGCAAGACACAACTCCGGAGGTAATGGATAGTTGCCTGGAGGACGATATTATGGAGAGTATTCCCGAAGAGATCTCGGAATCGTATGTAGTAACGCGCGATCTAGGAAACCTCTGCAGGTCATATACTGACACGCGCGAATCTGGATTCTTACTGGTTTCGCTCGGGGTCGAAACAATCCTAGGAGAAGTAACAATCGAGCGCAGGAGAAATCGGCTGAATGAGATAGGAGATGGGTTAGGATTGGAAGATGCATACGAGGCAACACTGGAACGGATAGGATCTCAAGAAGGGGAGAGAGCAAAACTTGCTATGGCTACCTTGATGTGGATATGTCATTCGGAAAGGCCATTACAAGTAGATGAGCTGTGTCATGCGCTTTCTGTAACGATTGGATCTACCCATTTCGATAGCAGCACTGTCCTTGCGACAGAGACGTTGCTCACCTGTTGTCAAGGACTAGTCACCGTGGATAAGGAAGCCTCGACCTTCCGGTTGATCCACCACACACTCGGCGAGTACCTCTCGAGTCGCAGAAACCTTTTTACCCATGCCCACTCGATACTGGCGGAAGCGTGCTTAACCTATCTAAATTCAGACCAGGCCAAAGCCCTTCCAGCCAAACCGCAACCCGACCTCTCAAGTATGCCCTTCCTTAAGCATTGTTCGCGATATTGGGGCACCCATGCAAATAGAGAACTCTCGGATCGCGCGATATTGCTTGCAATGGAGCTGCTGGACCAGTATGAGAACTACGTAGCCGCTAACGCACTTTTCGAACAAATATTGGAACCAGAAGAGGTCCGGGAAATCAATGCTCCTTCCCGGTTCAGCGGACTACACTGTGCATCTTTCTTTGGGATTATTGATGTAATGACTAGTTTGTTAGGAATGGATGGCTGTGATGCCGACCAGGGAGATTCCGCGGGCATAACGCCACTTACATGGGCTATGAGGAGCGGGCATGGGGGGGCGGTTGAGCTATTGCTGCGACAGGAAGCCGTCAACCCCGGCAAGCCAGGCAAGGGGGTAGCACACCACTTTTGTGGGCTGTAGCGAAAGGCTACGGGTCAGTAGTGAGGCAACTTTTAGACCAGCGAGGCGTCAACCCCAGCCAGCCTGACAACAGGGGCTATACCCCCCTCCTGTTAGCTGTAGGCTTTGGGCATGAGTTAGTGATGAAGCAACTTTTAGAACGGAAAGATGTCAACACTGACCAGCCAGACAATGACGGCCATACACCCCTCACTACAGCTGCAGTTCGAGGGCACGAGTCAGTGGTGAAGCAATTGTTGGACCGGCAAGACGTCAACCCCGACAAGCCAATGAAGGCAAGACACCACTTTTGTGGGCTGCGATTCAGGGGCACGAGCTAGTGGTGAAGCAGCTTTGAACCCGGCAAGACATCAACCCTGACAAGCCAGAAAATACGGGTGGCACACCACTGTCGTGGGCTGCAGCTAAAGGGCATAAATTAATGGTGAAGCAACTCTTGGACCGGCAAGACGTCAACCCCGACAAGCCAGACAATGAGGGCAAGACACCACTATCGTGGGCTGCAAAATTGGGGCATGAGTCAGTGGTGAAGCAACTTTTAGACCGGCAAGACGTCAACCCCGACAAGCCAGACGACGAGGGCAAGACACCACTTTCATGGGCTGCAATTAAGGGGCACGAGTCGGTGGTGAAACAACTCTTGGACCGGGAAGACGTTAACCCCACTGTACCAGACAAAAATGGCCACGAACCACTCTGGCATGCATCTAGAAAGGGACATGAAAGGGTGCTAAATTTACTACAAGCGTGGAGACCTTCAATTCCCGCCTGGTTTGCGGCAGACGAGCCCCGGACATCTTTATCCTCTTCGAGTCTTTGACCACGACCCTCTGCGATCCCCTATCTTGCCCCCAACACCCTCTAGTTCCCCTTTCTCCCTCTCTACATCTTCGTCGGATTTCTAGAGCCTACGACCCACCCGTAACATCTTTTCCTTAACGTGCTCATTCTCTTCCTTCTGCATTAAGTCAGCCATTATGCCTAAACTTCCACATTCCCTAGGCTTGCAAATTGTCAATGTAGGAGATAATAATTATAATAATATTATTATATAATTACCGGAAACCCTCGGATATTTAATGCCGCAATCGAGTAAAGAATTTTGAGTTTCTATTGTTGGTGGAATAAAAGAAGGGGAAAGTATAATATTTTTCCTATTTTGTTTCCACTTTTGCTACTTTTGTTGTCTCGATTTTCCCATTATAGACCCTCCCTTTCACGTACAGTATGATCACATTTTTTAACTTAATTTTGTCCTATAATATATCTTAGATTACTTCTTCCCTTGTTTTCTCCTGTCCACCATAGATTGATATTAAAGCTATAGCGGAACACCACTCTAGTAGCTTCTAATAACTAGCGTTGAAAAATTCGCGAAGATACTATCAGAACAGGATGATTTCAATCCCAATATATAATACCAGACAAAAAAGACCGTTGAACGCCACTCCCATATGCCACCGGGAATGGACACGAGCAAGCCATTCAGACGCTATAGAGAAAGGACGACATTGCGCCCGACACAGTGGATCAATAGGGCATTATACCACTCTCTTGACCCGCCCTGAACATATGATAGAACATCTATCCCGAAACGGCAGATATATATTCAGACTCCCCACTCTTTTACGCCCACTACCGCGGGGGTGCGTGAGAACAGTGAACTTGCTCCCCGGAGCTAAAAAAAATAAAAAAAGCACCCCACCCATTCGATCCGAGTACCCTTCTGAACCATCGCTATTGATCAGTGCCCGAGCATGCTCACTTCTTGATTATTATATCATGATAATATTATCATACCAAACGAAAACCAAAAACCCCACCATCATGTACCATACCCAAATCCGAACTCTCACCTACCATACAACGTATACGCATACATAAACGGTCAACTCTACACAGGCACTCTAAACAAGACTAAACCACACCCCCCCCCAATCCCAATCCCGAAATTTACCATATTATACAATGGTTGATGCCCCCCCCCCAATAACAACCCCCGTTCCACTGCTCTCACCCGCCGGTATTATTTCATACTGCGCTACCCACTCAATTCAGTCAAATATAGCATTATAATAGATAGGGCGAGCCAAACTAGTGCGCTCTGAAGCGGTATTACTACTAGAATACGGTAGCAGCGACACTGTGCTTCGCACTTGTAGGTTATGTGGGCAGTGGTAACTTGCCGTGACAAACCACAGTCTCGTTATCTTCGAAGGGGGGTGTTTGCTGCACACTGAAATATTCGCAATTTGGCAAGGGCGGTTGTTGGGTGAGGCCGCCGTTCATGCTAAAGGCGTTCGGGTGGAAATTTCTCTAAACTCTAGAAGGCATAGCTGTCGAGCGTTGTGCTTGGGTTGTGGCGATCTTCTCGATTACCTTCAAAGGCCCTTGGTTGTGGGTCATTGCGTTGTCTTGGCTAGAGGCTAATTTCACGGCGGTCACGTGGTGAGATAGATACCACCTTTATCTCGCGACCGATGCATGGACCGGCGGGCATGGAGCGATGTAGATGAATGGTCTCCATCACGTGGAATCTTTGCCGTCTATATATATCCGTCATTGGCCCCTTTCTATCCTTACCCCATCCTACCTTTATCGTCCATGTTTATTTCATCTTGCGCAGCTGTTAACTAGTCGAGTGAGATATCATGAACCTAAGAGTATCCATCGATCATAAGGTTTAACTAGTTTAGTAATGAGTTTAAAGATCCATCACAACTCAAATAGCCACGGCACGTGAGCTATGTCGCATACTGCGCTTAAGAGACATCACAACTAGCGAACGCCAATCCATCTAATTTCCCCAATACCTGCTTAATAAAACTTCGCGCAAATCTATCTCAATCCAAAGTCGGGAGAAATTCTTTGGAAATTACGCACGCGGTCCTAGGTTTTCTTTCACATTCTTATATTAGTTTTATTAGCTACACAGAAACACAGCTCAACTAGCATAACCATCTCACCTTCATCTTCACGAGTCCCGGACGGCCCTGCTTCATGCTCCCTTCTCCTAGCACCACCCTCACGCATTATGAAAGTAGTCCCACTATCCTCAATCCTGCCATCTTTCCCTGCTTCGCTAGATTCAGAGGTATCCTCAGTGCCTGAACCAAATGGATACTGGTCAGGACTTGCCATGCAGACAAACTCTTTACGTTCCCTAACATTGTCTGGGATTCCTATGTCTTTATCTTCCGATCCCAATGCCTCCCGTCTGCCTGGGCCCGGAGTATCCGTAAAACCTTTCACTAGCTTATGGTAACATAGGAAAATCTCCGATAGTTAATGTTCCAATTTACCTAGAGAGTGTGGTAGTGTCAAATCGCTGCTCGGATTTTCCGATAGCCCGGTGGTTTCTATTGCGCTCATAAACTCCTGACGGAAGCTTGTGCTAACATCTCCTTTAGCACCATGCATTCTTTGGCTCATCATAGTGGCATTTGGGCTTGCATCTTCGCTAATCCATCTCCTTGTAGCTAAAACAGCTCCCGCGGTAGCCAAACTCCCTAGCCCGCCATTGTGGAAGATGGGGAAGCCGAGTTGTCCTTTCCGTTGCCATCCCAGAATCGTAAGAGTGCACCGCTACAACAAACACCTACGCCAGTGCTCTTCTCGCGCACTGCAAACCAAACTCTTTGCCTCCCCCGAGAATTCACGGAAGCCAGCAGTCACCCATGGGGAATACGTGAATGGAATCCGCAGCCAGAAAGTGGCGAGCATGTATTCCAACCCGGACTACGCTCTTGGTGAATTCAATGCTATTCGTCCTAGTGCATGGAGGCCAGAGGCGAAAGTCAATTTACTCAGTATCTCCCGGGAATTGGCATATAGGTCCAAGATGGCGAAGCGGTTTTCGCAGTTCGCTGCAGCATCTGCTAGTGATGGTTCGGTGGACAGGGCGCTGAGGAAATTGAGCTTTGCATGTGACGCCGCAGAAAAAGTCCTAAGCGCTGTAAACCGCACCAAGAAAATCTCAGGAAAACGTTTATGGGAATTCCTCCGGAATTATCTCTCAAAGTACGAGAAGGCCAACGCCGAGCCCTGATCCGCAGTGGGTATGGTTGGCACCCAGTCAATTGGTGAGCTGGGAACCCAGATGACCCTGAAGACTTTCCATTCCGCTATTATTGCCTCCTTGAACGTTACTCTTGGAGTTCCCCATATCAAGGAATCCTCAACACTTCAAAGGTTATTAGCATATCTATCATCACTTGTACGTTGGTAATAGAACACGAAGAGCGAGCTGCAAGAATTGTCAAGGGTAGGATTGAAAAGACGTATTTGGAAGATGTTGGTTTTCCTCCCCCTCTCCATTCATACAAGATCACTCGCCCACCCCCGCAATTCAACTTCAACCTTGTCAGCGCACGCCTGGATCAAGTGACAATCAGCAAGCTCCATCTAGAACTAACCATCGACAGCATCATAACTCCCCTTGTAAGAGCTAAGTTAAGCTTAAAATCATCCAACAAAGATATTCGCGTGATAGGGAAGTTCATTGCAGGAAACCCCCTCATCGATTCTATATGCTTTTCCCTCCCTTCTTGTCCGCCTCTACCCCCTTTACAGAACGGCATTGAGGGGATTTAGCCTTCTCGGTGGGTAGGGTCCGGGGTCTAATGTCGTTGTAATTTTCAGCAGGCCATCGACCAGTAGGGGTTATCGTGTCCGAGCGACGGATGTCCAAAGATGTGTAAATAACTGGAAGGGAGGGGAGATGACGGGGGGGGAGACCGAGAGCATAGGGTGGTAGTTGTAAATCTTTGTGAAAACCATCACAAAACCACGACAGGTAGTGTCGTGAAGCTTCTGCTAGGTGACTGGGAGCGAGGGGCTAGACTCCATTGGAAGGTGGAGGAGGCGATGAAAAAAAACTGGCGTTGAGCTGTAGGGCACCCTCTGGGTGAGTGCCCATGGTTGTGACTGTGTCACAACCTTGGCACGGTTATCTAGCTATCTCGTTGCGGGGAATCTAGCTCCTAGTTTTCCTTCATCATTACTCTTACCACTATTCTCTACCTTCCACAAACCGCCCCTAACGAATTGACAAAAACTGCTATTCCACCCCAAATATTTTATCAACATGCTTTCACTCCGCTTTGCTATTCTCATCATCCCATCCCTACTTATCCTTTCAATGCTCTGCGTGGCTCAGGGGGTCCCGGAAACCATTCGACCACCAGGGACCTCGCCTCAGGGATGTATCGATAGCTACCCGGAAACCATCGGTTTCAAAGCAGCCGATAGTCCACTGGCGGTCTCCGTCGTCGAAACCCATTGCATCCAACCAGGATCTCTAAGGATGTCCCTCCAAAACGGCGTCTTAGTCGATCATCACGGTCGAATCGGTTCCATCGTTGCCAACCGGCAGTTCCAGTTTGATGGACCACCTGCCCAAGCGGGGGCCATTTATACCGGGGGCTGGTCCATTTGCCCAGATAACTCGATCGCCTTAGGGCCGCAGAAGCAGTTTTATGCCTGTGCGAGCGGTAACTGTAAGCTACCCAAAAAATTCAAACAGAAAGGGGCGGTTGGTATATTGACACGTGTACAGTTGAGAATATCTACGACATGATGATTGCAAAGTATTGCCAGCCGATATTTATCAACATTGTCCATCTTGTGGAGTGTTGATGGGCTAGTCGCAAGGTCACTTTCTGGGGGAATTTTTACTATGCGTGTGAGATTCGCTAGGTCGGTGGCGTAACAATGGTTGGTGCTTTGGGGGGCATTACAGGCGAATAATAGATCGTCTTTGCTTGAGATTGTGAAACTGGTCTATGAATATGATTGCTTTAGACTTCCGAGTGATTCAGGATGAACGAGATGCATAAGAAGCGAGGCTCATAGCCCATTTAGAATACCCAATACGCAGTAAAGAGGAGGGTACAAGAAAGTAAGAAAGGTGGTAACCAAATAGCCCTAAATCCATAACCGATTATACCCCATCCAACAGCAACAATCCCACCAACATCAACCCATCATACTACGTATAACCAAATGTCACCCACCTCACATCTCAGAATCCATTAACTGCTCTTTCAATACCTCTCCCCTGCCCTCTCCTCTCCTGAGCCTCACAACCCTGATTCCAAAGTTGTGGCAGATTTGTCAACCCGAATTCTGCCCACTCGACAAGTACGATTATGACATATTCCCCAAGTTTTCACCCTTCCAGATAGACTTTTACAATTATTTTGTCTCATCGCCAGATATTATATCTATATTGAAGGCCAAAGGGTCACAATCTTTAAAAGCTAGCGCGCTGCTCAAGAAATTATGCAATCAACCCGATTTGCACAACATCTCTGAGGATTTTCCTGGATGTGAGAGTTGATTTCTTGATGATCACGTTCTGAGAGATGACCGAGGAAGAGACAGCAAAGTCGAAGTTTGGCATTGTGGCAAGAAGATGGTACTGGACAGAATATTGGAAGAATCCAGTGGGAAACTAAGGATAAGATCGTCCTATTCAGCAATTATACCTAAAGACTGAATGTGTTTGAAAAGCTGTTCGATTAGAGGGTAAGTCTCTCTCAATCCCGCATTTTCCTCTCAAGTGATTATGAACACCCCGATAGCTACTGTTTCTTAGGATTCGAGAGCACAATGAAGGGCTCAAAAGGTATGAAGCTAGTCGAAAAATGTAACGACCCTAAAGGCGAAGAGTTTGTCTTCCTTCTCAGAGGCAACGGCGAAGGTTGCGGCATCAATTCCATAACTATGAACCTACTTTTCCTCTTGAACCTAGACAAGAACTTAGCCACGGACTAGCAAGCTTTAGTGAGAGTGAGGCTTGAGGGACAGAAAAAGGACTATTTCGCCCATGGCTCCTTTGCTACATGACCCACTTAGAATAAAGCCTTCGACGTCTAGTGGTATAAAACTCGCTCTCCACATCCATCATCGACGGCATCAAAGGCTCAGAAATGATGCAATGGCTGTCCCCGCTGGATCCCCGGAGAAGACATCAAGACGTGCGTACCGGTAGGCTGGATGCGGTGGGGAATTGGCTCTTGGAAGCACACAGGTTTCGCGAGTGGAGGAGTGGCGTAGGTGGAAGAGGTAAGCCTGTCTTGTTTTGCTACGGGAATCCAAGAGTGGAAAATATATTCCTAAAGTAAGTGACTGGTCCTCTAGAAAAAGCAGGAATTATCGCTAGCAGCCGGCGATATTAGTTCATTGGTGATCAATAAGTTGTGGGCTGGCTAAGAAGATACAATCACGGGATTTTATTGCAACTTCAGCGATCAGCAGCTGGTTCTCTACGAGCTGCGGGCTAACCATTAGTTCCGGACTATTGCTAATCTATCATTATTGAGGGTTTACCTTGTCTTGTCTTTCCCCTTTACTCTCCCGTTTATCACTATGGTCAGGAATGTTTATATCAAGGGGCACGGTGAATTTCTTTGAAGTCTTTGTTATGATTACAGATCTCTTCGGATAATACTAGTGCTTTGGGCTCCATGAGTCCTGAAAAACAGCATCACCGCCTTGCACAATTGCCTCATCGTCGTAAAACTTCTTTTCTCAATTGTGGACCCCATTTATCATCGCCTCTTCCAACATCAGTTGGTGTGTAATTCATCACTCCCAATCACCTAGCCAAACTCTCATATACCCACCCTACCTGCCCCAGTATTGTGATGGTTCCCACACAAATACAACACTACGACCCTATGCCCATTTTCTCCCCTTGATCATGTGCCCTTCCTCCCTATTATTTACACCCCCCTGAACATCTGGCGTTCACACACGATAACCCTAAGGGTCTATTGAAGACAGAAAATGCAAACGACATTACACCCCGGCCCCTACATATCAAGAAGGTTAACAATCACCATTAATACCCTTCTGGAAAGAGGTAGAGCCAGACAAGAAGGGAGGGGAAACGACGGAAAATTGAAGAGGGGATTTCTTGGGATGAACTTCCCACAGAACCCTAGGGCTTGTAGTTCCTCTGCAGGTGTATTGGGCAATCATAGGGATATAGATATTTCTGATGGTGACGGGGATTTTAATGATTCTCGGTACTCCTCCGGCGGAAAAGCTGCCGGATCGAACCCTAATAGAGCAAGGATGGCCTGGCTACGATACAATGGCCTGCTGCAAGAAAAATGGCGAGTCTCCAACCACGGCAACATAGCTGATCCTCATCTTCACGAAAATTATGTCCCAATGAAGCTCAATAATTCAGAAGGGCACTATTTGTACGATTCCTCTAGTCACACCGGAGAGGTTTACTACCTTACTCCGACGACCAATCAACGAGGGATAAGCATAGGAAGAATTCATTCTCGCCACGGGCAACAAGCACTAATCCAACATATGAGGTGGAGTCTTGAGCAGAGAAGATTGGGAACTGTGAATCGAGTTCTCGAAGAGAGTGCTCCAACGAAGTCCCCACCAGGAGGGTAGAGACAAATAGTCATGTATTTATTCTGAGGCAATAACTGTGATCCCCGCTAGAAGGTGGCCAAGCGCGCCAACACCAGAAAGAGGGAGAGGAGCGATAGCACAACTTCTACAAAATACGTTCTCACATACACAACACCGCCGGAAGTTTCCCCATCGGACCAGATGCCATAGGTGTTGTGGGAAAGCAATTTGGTAGGGGTCTCCACCGCTACAACGAGCATTCACATTGGCACTCATCCATCACACTTCAAACTAAACTCTTTACCTCCCCCGATAATTCATCAAAGCCGGCAGTCACCCATATGGAATACGTGAACAGAATCCGCAGCCAGAAGGTGGCAAGCATGTACTCCAACCCGGACTACGCTCTTGGTGAACTCAAGTCTATTCGTCTCATTGCGCGGAGGCCAGCGGCGAAGGTCGATTTACACGATATCTTCCGGGAACTGACGTATAGGGCCAGGATGGAGAAGCGGCCTTCCCTGTTTACTGCGGCATCTACTAGTGGTTGGTCGGTGCGGTGGATAGTGCGCTGAGGAAATTGAGCTTTACAAGTGACACTGCAGAAAAGGTCCTCACAGACCGGCATAACGAGGAATTACGCTCCCCTCCATTCATGCCACCCTCCGATGAGGCGCCCCTTGCTAGGTTCGGTCTTGAAGAATCGAATGCAGATAGTAAGGATCAGGTGGTGGACGGCATAGGCGAGGTTAACAAGGTTTGGAGAGATATCAAGGTTAGGAAGTATGGTCCAGGAGGTGGGGTAGCATTGCGCGGGTGAAGTTTTCTACCGATGTGAACAGGAATGGTGGGGCCAGGGGTGGAGGGACGGGTAGCAGTGCTAGAAACAAGGGTCTGGTGCGGCTAAGGGATATTAGAGAGAGTAATAGCAGGCCATAGAGGGTTTAGAGTTTTTTTTTTTTTCCTGCCTCCCGTTGTTTCTGCTGGGCCAGGGCTCTCGGGCCAGACACTAGATATCCTAGTTGTTTAGTAAGAATCGTGGAATATGAGCACGAGAGATTGGTTGGGTGAAAGGTTTCTGGCCAATGGCAAAGGAGGGGTAATCTACTCCCAGTTACACTGCCCGAAATTCCTGTAATACAGTGGGGTTAGCGAGCTTGGGAGTAGAAAACGGTGTTGCCTGTTGCCTAGCCATTATGATTCGTGTTCACAAAGTTTCCTTTCATATCAGCTGAGATAAACTACGATCGCGGAACACTCAAATACACGACCCCCAAATACACACTCCCAACTGATTGGTTTATATATTGAGATTACTAATATTCAGCCAATCAGAAGCGCAATTGGGAGCTAATGTGTATTTGTGGGGGTTGTGTATTTGAGTGTTCCATGATTGTAGTAAAGGCCACGTACATCAATGTAGTTTAGATTAGATACTTAAACTGGGCTCAGTCCCATGCTACCTGAGAAATATCTAATCAACCAGCCACCAACCCTTTACTCTGTCAAACCTGATATACACAACACGAGGAGAAATCATTGGTTTGTCTCAGAAATCCTGGAGTTTATTGATATCCTATTTACTGACTATGTATTATTATATTCTTCAGCTATTCTTTCCATGCGACTCACTAATATTATGTGTGGTTTGGGGGGTTTTTTGATTGGAATCTTAGTGTGTACTGGGTTTATAGCCAGGATGAATCCTCGAGTTTGTGTTCCAAACACAAAGGGTAGCTCCTATGAACCCCAAGGCACTAGGTTCGTTAGCTTCTCAGCTGCAGAGGAGTATAATCGCGCCCCAAACACCAAGGGTGCCTCTCATAAACACCTGGTCACTGGGTTACATGGTTACCAGTCCTCTGAGGAATATAATCGCCTATACAACTCCAAGGGTGTCTGCAATAAATACCAACTTGAACACCCTCTGATTCATCCCGATAGGTACTCTGAGGAATATTACTGCCTGTACGTAATTTTCCAGGAGTTAGTCTTGGCCATGGAGTACCGAAAATGCTTTGGCTAGTACGAATCTGAGACGCCAGACAGCAATGGTAAGCTAAATCATGAGTGGCACTAGCTGCCGTCAGTGCTCTTCACTTCTCTGAATTATGGTAGTCGTATTTGTGACAATCGAGCTAATTTTTCCGCTATCCTTTGGTGTAGAATCATGGAAGGACGGTGCTTGCGCTTCTAAAGTGTATTTCCTTTATTTTTACCGCGTTCATGCTGCGGTTACTTGCTGTCTTTAATTTGTATTCTTCTACTTGATCCTCTTTTCCCCTTCCTCCCGGTAAATCAACCGACTGCTTCCTTTGCTCGAACCACCTCGCAGGCATTACTGCTTCTACCGATTCACTTCCCAATAATTAAGTACCTATTTACACTGCTCACCTCTTCGTTATACCCCCGCACTCCAAACTCTTGAACCTTCAATTTTGGCCAGTTCAGATTAAATTTCCCATGCTTGATAAAATTTGTTGCCCAGAAAGCCACCAAAAGCCAGAAGAGAGCAAACATCCTAATGCTCAACAAGCTCCCGTCAGTAGTCCGTGGCAGCACCAAGGCCGCGGGCTCTAGAAAAATAGCCACAAAGACTATATGGGATACTCTGAATCATTATCGAGCGGCGACCAAGAATACAATAGCGAGGACATGGCGGTTGCTGGCGAGAAGGTAGACCCCCAAGATGCGATCGTAGGCATCCTGTCATGGCTCATCACTAAAATTGTTACCGAAGTATCTGGTGATAGAATTCAATATATCCGCAGCAGCTCCGGCCTTCGTTTGTACTCCAGTTCTTACAAAATCGGTTTTCAACGCTCCAGTGCCAGAATTCGCCCGGCTCACAATATCCGCATTGTCAGCCCAAGCTAAGTAAGGAAGCACAATATCTGAGCTCCGCACTCTCTCAATAAATCTTGTATGTCGACCTCCGACTCACCATTCCTACATATGACTTCAAAGCTATTCAAGGATGCGGTATTTTCTCCTTTCTCAAGAACACTGGCACCAACAATCTAGCGATTCAGTGCCCACCAGGCTAGGATGGTCATATCTCTGCACAAAGGTTGGCCTGTCCAGGCAGTCTGTGTACTTCGTCCCTACAACGCTTTTCTGATAGTTCTGAATGTCACTCGAAATACTCTTCAGTTCAATATAATGCAAATTTTGTTGATCATATAGGCTATCGCCTAGTTCTATGTATGAGGTATTGAATTTTGCTATCTTTACTGATGCCACTAACTATGCTTTCCTACCAACACCATATCCTTCTCCCCAGCCCCACTCCCGCCTTCAACTGCCCTTCCATCTGTATCACCACCCCCACCCTCACTCTTATCACTCTTATTGCTTTTTTCCCAATACTTGCGAGTCTGCCCATCAAGAATTTGTCCGAAATGCTGCCCTACTAGGGCTTTGGCTCTAGCAGCCATACTACCCCCCGGTCCTAATTTAGGTAAACCACTTTCACCTTTGGTTACGGGGTCTTCGTTCTTTGATTCTGCATGATGAGCGGGTACCTCCTGGGGTTGCACTGTATTGGGGGGAGGGTGTTGGAGTAGCCGGCGGGAGGAATCTTCAGCTGTCAAGTGCGATTGTGCATCAGGAGTCGGTGCCTCCTGGGGTTGCGCCGCATGGGGGGAAGGGTGTTGAGATAGCGGGAGGGGGGGATCTTCGGTTGCCAAGCGTGCGGGGAGATCTTGGTTCAAGGAGGGGTGGGCCAAGTCTTGCCCTGCGGGAGTGGCTTGGACCGTAAGCGCGGCACATTGAATAATTGTAGGACTCGGACAATGAATGACCGGAGGGGGGCATTTTATGACCGCAGAGTCATAGGATGCGTAACTCGGTGGAGTATTATACGATTGGGGCACGGTATTGTACCAGTACGGGGGAGAATTGAACCACCAGGGGGGGGTATTAGCCCACGAGGGAGCGGCGAGCCATGCGGGGGGGTATTGGCCCATGTCGGGGGAGTACTAACCCATGGGGGAGGAGTGGTGAGCCATGCGGGGGGGGTAACCACCCATGGGGGAGGGGCGGGCCATGTGGGGGGGGTGTTTGCCCAAGGCGGCGGAGTGCTAAACCATGCAGGGGGGGTATTCAGCCACGGTGGAGCGTCGAGCCAAGTGGGTGGACCGTTGAACCAAGCAGGCGGAGCGTCGAACCAAGCAGGCGGAGCATGAAGCTACTTGGGCAAGGCATCCGAGGCAGGTTGAGCAGGCAAGCCACCCCTGTATGAGTTGTAAAAGATAGTAAATATAATGGCAATGATTGTCGCAATGGGGTAGCCGTTGAGGGTCAAAAACGCTACTGATTATAAGATCAGCAAACCCAGGATTAGGATTATTTCGAGACGGATTTTCATGGACAAACCTTGCACTTGGGATGTGGGTGGCATGTTGAGGGTCCCGTAAGTATTTTGACCGTAGAAGGTTTCAGTACCGGTATCATGAGTGTCGGAACGCTCAGAACCCCTAAGGGTTTTCTCGAGATCAAGAGCCTTAGTAGTTTTGTTTTTCTTGGCCATGTTTACTTGATGCCGTGACGATGGGGTTGGTTTTGGTTCTGAGGTTCCCTGAGGTAAATTTTGTGAGTGGAGAGAGAAGAGATGTTCGTTGATGTCTAGTCGTGCATGAGAGAAAGCTATATGTAGGAAACGTACATGCCCACACAACCAATAGTTGACCTGAACCCCAATGCAACATAGACGAACCCTAGTCTAACCTAAAGACATGACCTAAGTGGGTAGCCGTATCTCTATACATCCAACAGTAAAGGCCCCTTTTGTGGCCTCGAAACACCCTGAAATTACCCGGAGCTACACCATTCCCTCCCTCTGCCTGGAGTTGTCACCCGTGACCGCCGTCTGGACAAGATTGCAGTCATTCTCTTGAAATTAGTACATGGCTATCTGTCTCTACTCTCTTGGCGGGGACTTTGTCAGAACAGTCTCTTTGAGTAGCTAATTTACAGTTCCCAATCTTCTCCGCTCGATAATAGTGGATTAGCAATAGCCGTGAACTAATAGTTGGTCCGTAGCTTGCAGAAAGCCAGCGGGGGAAAGACGCATTAGGGAAAAGCAGCCAATGTCAAAACGTGGTATAATACCTCTCCTTTACGAAAACAACTCGTTCTATACGCTTGCGCCCCAATCAAAGTAGCGCTACGCTCTCCCATTCATACCACGCTTAATCCCTTCTCTATAGGCTCATCCAACTTCTCGAAACGAATCTAGAACATGCCCATTAGCGCCAACCCTACGCAGCGTTGCAATAACCAGATCAGAACAAACTGCCCCATCTCCCTTCTCCGCATGACTGGCTTGGAGAACCTTCCGTACATTTTCCTCCCAGCCAGCCTTCCAGCCCCAACTTCCTTCACAACAACGGCCTCACCATCAAAGAAGCTTTTGACAAACTCCAGCACCTGCACGGTACCTTGCTTCTCTAAACATGGTTCGAGTGATTTATTGTGACGGGGGTGGGCCTGCCGTAAATTTACGCTGGGCGGTGTAAATTTGGCGTGTGCGCAAAAGGATATGCTAACTTGTATTATACCATAGCTACAGTACCGAGATCCACCGCCTCATCACTACTTATCCAAAGGCAACTCTTCAAAAGCGAAGAAGAAGAAAAAAACTTTATATTGCCAGCCACCCTACCTGCAAAACTCCTCCCTTTGTCCAAAAATCTACTCAACCTGGTATCAATACAAGGCATCAATGCCACCAGACAACGCCCCCGGCTTCCAAACACATCAAGTGAGTAATCAGGTAAAAAACGCCCAACTCCCATCAGGTAACTCTCTTAAATATACGCATTGCGAGTGCCTCCTCTTACCCCCTCGTTCTACTTCCATTCCCACCACCACCGCGCCCTCTTCCACCACCTCTTTCGCTCCTTCCGCGCCTCGGGGCGTTTAGATTAGCCCGTGTGGGAACACTCCTATAGTCGTCAGCAGAGGACTGAGGTCTCTAAAGATCACTGGAGGTTCACCATGGGCGCCGGACTTGCTATCCTGCCACCGCCGCCACCGCCTCGCGAGGATGGGTATCTGTTAGGAGGACTATTATTGCCAGGTACGGATAGAGGGCTTTGATTATAACTGTTCGATCTTTTATACCCCTCTTCTAGTCTTTCAATTCTAGCAGAGAGTGATCAGCCGCTGCCTAAATTTCTCTCATAGCGTTTTGTCAAGTTGCTGAGCTTCAAGCGGTACCTTCTCGAAGCTTCTTCTCTAAATACTCTTTAACCAATCCCAGATTTTCCGGAACTTAGCCTTGCTCTCTGATAGGTCGAAAAAGGTTCCCGTCAGAATAAAGATCTACCTGTGGGTTTCTCCGAATCCCCTTGAAGAACTGAGGACCTTAATGAGGTGATATACCCTTTGTTGAGATCAATTGCCTTTTATGAGAACTCCCACCTATTATCTCGACGGTGAGAGTATCCCAACAATTTGAGTTTCTTAGCCCCGAATTTCAAGTTTATCCCAAGGTGAAGACGGTTGTTATCAACCACCACTGTAGAGATTAATGTAGTTCTGCTAAGAATAAGCGGGGTAAGTTTAAGCACACGAGCAACGACATATGGCAGTGTGTAACGGGTAGACTGCTGGGCTCTTGTCACAATATCTTTGCCAAAATACAGCTCTCTCCCTTTCTGCACACCGTTGGCATCTATCTCAAGCACCCAACCAAAGTAAAACTACCCCCCATAGTAGCATTCCAATATCCAGCCTATTCGCGTCGTGTTTAGCCGCATTCAACGGCGGAGTGTCGAGCCAAGCGGGTGGACCGTCGAACCAAGCAGGCGGAGCGTGAAGCCACTTGGGCAGGGCATCCGAGGCAGGTTGAGCAGGCAAGCCGCCCCCGCATGAATTGTAAAAGATACTAAATATGATGGCAATGATTGTCATAATGGGGTAGCCGTTGAGGGCCAAAAACGCTACAGAATATTAAGTCACGACTGGAGGAGGGCTCCTTGGATTGTCCAAGCGGGAGAAGAGTGCAAATGCTTTTTCTTCTTTTCCTTTCCTTCAGGAGCGACAGGCCCTTAGAACCCCGGCGCACCCCCCATCCTTCCTCCTTTCCTTGCTCCCTTTGAACCACCAGACGAATTACTCAACCCAGGAATCCTTTTCCACTAATTAGCTTCGATTGAGACATCTAAAAACCCAACAGACCCAGGCCTTGGGTGAGGTTACAATTCATTAGAACCTTTAGTCCCTCGCTTCTCTTGGCTCTTCTCCTTTGAGGGTACAGGCGAGGACCAGTCGATTTCACCCATAATTCTACCCTGATCTTCCAAGGGAGTCTCAACAAATACCCCGTCCTCCTGCCTCATCCGCCTATTACTCGAGTTCTTTGTAGTCGTCTCATAAACGATCCAGTAGTAAGGCCGAGAAGTGTAGCGCTGGGAGCTCTCAGATAGAACTACTGCGCCAGGGCAGGGGCAAACTCTAGCGGGTTAGAACTAATAGCTTCAATAGTTGTCGTGTTTGTAGCACCTGGGGATGTGATCACGGATATATCTACAGCCCTAGTAAAGTCAATATAAAGGATCAAGCACGGGAACTTTGCAGCCTATTGAGGAAAGCTTTTGAAACATCAAAGAGATACTGGTAAGGACTTGCGATGCGGACAAACTCTTTACGTTCCCTAACATTGTCTGGGATTCCCAGGTCTTTATCTTCCGATCCCAATGCCTCCCATCTGACTGGGCCCGAAGCATCCGCTAAACCTTCTACTAACTTATGTCGACATAACAAAATCTCCGATAGCTAATGATCCAACTTACCTGGAGAGTGTGTCAGCGTCAAATCGCTATTCGGATTTCCCGATAGCCCAGTGGTTTCTGTTGCGCTCATAAACTCCCGACGGAAGTCTGCGCTAGCATCTCTTTTAGCGCCATGCATTCTTCGGCCCACCATAGTGGCATTTGGACTTGCATCTTCGCTGCTCCCTCTCCCTGTAGCTAAAAAAGCTCCAGAAGTGGCCGAACTCCCTAGCCCGCCATCGGTCCGGATAGTTGAGAGAGATCGAGGGCCACCCTGAGTTTGCCGTAGTCTATCTGAAACAGCGTCAAGGACATAAGATGGATCTCTAGTATCTCGACCACCATCTATTCCTTTAGCCCATCCCAAGTTTGATCTCGGGTTTCGGTGGGGAATTACCTCCGCACTAGAAAAGGATACTGTTTTAGGAGCAGCGTCACCTCTAAGTGAATTATACCAGCGCTGAAGAAACCATCCGTTCTTAGTGCTCCCAACCTCAAGCTGGTCCAGCTGCCCTAGGCGGTCCGTAATATCACCTTCCTCCGCTGCCCCAGTAGAGGCATTATTCTTCCGCCTCCTTCCCGAATCTCGATTCCCGTGTCTCGCTCTGATATTTATATAGTATGTTTCCTCCGCTTGGCGAAGACAGCAGAACGTCATCCCCAAAAATATCCAACACAAGGAGAAGCGTTCCAAACATCACAATTAGGAGCAGAACAGCAAGTTTATCAACAGTCATAGAATTGAATAGAAGTGTCGTATTAGTCTCGTCGCTCGCCCCAGGCCCTCCACCAGCACCGACCGGGCCCGCCTCATTTCCATTCATGGCTTGAACTAAATCAGGAACTAGTTGATTAGGGTTCCCCTTGACGGGAGGCTGAAGGTAACCCGAGCTGCCAATCGGGCTCTTCAAACTCCAGAGGCATGGCTTCCCATCTACCCCTTCCTTCACAGCGCAACCAGTGGGAGCCAAGGCAGAGCAAGACACCATCCAGCCACCCATATTAGGTGGGCAGTCATTCTCCCCATCCCCGAAGTCCTTTGACAGCAATTGACCTCAGCCTGAGCTCGCGAACTCTCTAGACTTGCAATTTGTTATGTCTTTACAATGTAGGGGATATTTAAAATTACCGGAAACCTCCGGGATATTTAATCCTGCCATGGAGTGAAGAATTTTGAGTTTCTGTTGCAGGTGGAATAAAGAGGTGGGAAGGTACTTTCCTACAGTATTTCGCTTTCGCTCTTGCAACTTTTGTTGCTTTTCATTAGTCTTTGTTTCAACTCTCCATTATAACCTCAAACTATGTTAGCGCTTTAGAGCATCATGTTGAGAATACTGCTTCAATGTGACGGAAATATGTCTGGTGGAAAATGTTGGAACTCAGATCATTGGCACTGTATATAGATATAGTACTTCACATGGTATAATTACCCGGTCCGACCACAAGTAAAATTCGGGTGATAACAAACTGGGCCGAGGGCCATTTTACACCAAAACCGAGCACTCCTTACCAACCATTTAATCCCTCCAACACATCCAGTTGTTCCACTTTAGGCAAAAAAAAAAAAAAACTGGGGAGCAGGTAGAGAGTAGTTTTCAAGAAAGAAAATTGGGTAGAAGGTTTATGGAATTGAGAAACCAAGGATAATCTACAACAAAGGTGGTTGTCTAGTATCTTTTGTACAGCACCATCATACAAAATCTCAAGTCACTTTCCAATCTTACCACACTATTACACAGCAAATCATAAGTTATTAATTAACAAGCTTGAAATTTTGATGAGAGAAAGAAATGGTTGTTCTCATGCTTCTTGCAACTTGGTGATATTTCTTACCTAGGTAGTGTTGAGCTATGAATTTCTGAAAATGGTCATTTTTGGTGTAAAGTAGCTAACGGCCAGAGTTTTTTGTCACCCGACTTTTAACCATATAAAGAAAGAAAACACGGGACATGAATCCCTTCCTACCGCGGCTTCATACCTCCCTCCAACTCTTATATCCTGCGAGTCCTTACTTCCTCTTCAATCCCTCACCTCGCACAGTTTATCTCCAACACATCATTTTGAAAATAGCCGCACTTGGTCTGGGAAGTGCGCGCATTCTTTGGCCGGGGCACACATATGCACCAGCGAAGGGACACGGAAGCCTTGAAAGTTTTTATCTTATTTGTTTATTTCCTTTCTTCTTGTCCTTCCCTGGCCCTGGCCCTCCTTACTGCTCTTTCCGTTTTGCCTCTTTACTTCTTTCTTCACTGTCAACTCAAGCAATCATGGACTTCTTCTCCGCTTAATACATATTCTTGCCATCTCCTGAGTCTCTCCACTCCGTTGCGTAAAACCCTCTTCGCCGATCATTACTTCCGCTTCCATTATTTTTAGCAAATCATCCTGACTAGTTAGTGTTCGCATAATACCGCACGCTACTCTACCTTCGTGATTGATACCATATGCTAAATTAATTTGTAAATTACATTGGAAAGGTAAGGTGCCGGAAATCGGTATTTCCCACCTTAAATTCTGGCACTTAGTAATCCTGTCTTCCATCTTATGTATTTATATCAAGTTCAAGTAATCTAGCCTCTACCCTTCGGGGTCTACCCCAGTGATAAAGACTCAACATAATATAAACGCTTAAAGAGAAGTTGACACAAAGCTGGAGTGCATCGTATTTATAAGCTCCCTTTTCCTCTTGGTTGGTTTCTTATTATCGATTTCACAAAGCCTCTGAGTGGTTAAATTTCTTCATGATTTCTCTTTTTGTCGCTTTTTTTGTATGAGTGCTTCCGTGAACCTGGGGGGGGGGAAGGTCAAGCACGCTAAAAAACGAATGAAAGTATGACGGCTCCTGCGAAATAGTGGCTAGGATAGGCCTTCTTGGCGATGTATGGTATCATACTATGAGATCTGAGGTTGTTACAATATACTGTAGATCCCTAGGTGCTCTTATTAATCGCTTCGTTGATTTCTGCACTTGCTTGAAATTTATGTCGCGCTGTGTTACTAACTCTTGTTTTAGGAATGTATACATGTGCCGGGTATGCATTCCCACACCCCGATGGTTTCCTTGTGTTTGCTTCTCTATATAGTGCCCAGCTTTTTCTCTCTTCTTCTCCTCTTCTTCTCTAACAATAACTTCTCCTTCGGAGCCTAGTGAGCATTCATTA
>NESQ01000564.1:0-41956 GCA_003070745.1 Tuber borchii | reverse complement strand
CTGTGCTGCATGATTCGAGGAGGGTCCATCATGGGGGTTTAGCGATTATAGTCTGGTATATTGGATGTCCATTGTCGTTCGTGAGAGCGGGAGGGAGAGCCCATTTGTCTTCTGCTCTGCGCTTAGGGTGGTGAGGGGTGATGAAACAGGAGGCAGAGTAGAAGGGGCTAGGGGAAGGGATGTGACGGGGTCCTGAGGGATAGTAGTGGCGGTCCTTTCCATCCATCTGTGCTTCGCATTCATCCCACACACAGGCTGTCCAGTGCATAGATCGATGTCTGGTAGACGTAAGAAATCGTTCCAACTCATCTCTGGGAGGAGTGGAAGTGGAGGGGGGTGGGCTGGCAGAGTATCCTGAGCTGGCGAGGGCAATTGATTCCAATTTGGTAATGGAGTCATGAATTCTTCCAAAGCAGTTTGTGATGGCGTTGAGGCGTAGAGCTCGTTCCATATGGTTTGAAGGGCTGTGAATCCTCTGTGCAAGTCCTGCAAGCTGTGCCTGAGCTGCTTGGATGAGTACCGTGGTTTCGGAGGGGTCATGGGGCTGGCCTTCGGTGCTGGCTTTGTTACTCTGCATCGCCTCGATTCCTTGTTGCAGGGTGGATTCCATCTGATCCAGTCCTTGTTCAAAAGGACCTGGGTGGTGATCGATTTTGTCTTCCTCTGTCGAGTCTGGGATTGGGACATCTCCAGTGTTCCACATTGATATGTGTTGAGGTATAGCGAAAGGGTTGAGTGGGGTAGGAGAGATAAAAGATGGTTCGCTTTCAGGATCGAGGGTGTGTGCGAGATTAAGGTAGTGCTTGGTGCTACTGGTCATGGCAGAATAGGCTTCCTTTATAGACTTTTTCTCAGTGGGGTCCACAAGGATCATTTCAGGGCTAGCATGGCGCTCCTCATATATCCTAGAGAGGGCGTCTGCAAGGACATTGTCTTTCCCTGGTCTGTGGATAATATCGAAGTCATAAGATTGGAGGAACATTCTCCACCTTGTCTGGCGGTAAGGGAGGTTTGTCTGAGCTAGGAAGTATGATAGCGCTTTGTTGTCCGTTACTACTGTGAATCTGGTACCAAAGAGCATGGGGTGGAATGATTGAACAGCATCGACAATTGCAAGGAGTTCTAACTCATGCACAGGATAGTGCAGCTGACTAGTGGCGAATTTTCGACTATGGAATGCTGCAGGGTGTGCCTTTTCGGGGGTAGGTCCTTGGCCAATCCATGCACCTGCTCCAACTTTAGAAGCATCGGTGAAGAGGTAGATTTGGTGGTGTGACTTATAGTCAATAGGACGGAGGGTGGTGATATTTTTGGCTAGGTGTTTAATCTGTTGAAACGCCTCTTCATGCAGGGGTCTCCATTCGAAATCTTTTTGGGCAATTAGATCCGAGAGAGGGGCGCTAGCGGTAGCGAGGTGTGGTAGGAACTGAGCATGGTATATGACTACACCAATAAAGGTTTGTAATTCATTTTTCGATTTGGGGGTGTGCCAGTCTTGGATTCCTCGTATTTTTTCAGGGTCTGCATGGATTCCTTGATCATCTATAACATGTCCTAAAAGGGGTAGTTTATCGGCGAAAAATCTGCACTTGGATGGGGAAGCTCTGATGTTATGGTCCTGTAGTCTCTTACAAACCTGGCGGATATCACGGATATGAGCTTCAAAAGTGTCTGAGAAAATTGTGATATCGTCTAGGTATGCCCAAACTGTTTTTCCAATTAGTCCATCAAGGACATATTCGATAACTCGCATAGCTGTAGATGGTGCATTGCAATCTCCTTGCAGCATTACCTTGCATGCAAAGGTTCCGAAGGGTGTCTTGATTGTGTTGAGGGTTTCATCTTTAGGGGTTACTCGAATTTGGAAATACCAGTTGGATAGGTCAATGGTAGATCTGTATTTCGCTCTGGCAACAGTTCTGAGAATCATAGATTGATTTGGAATAGTGCTATCGTTCTTGATAGTGATATCGTTCCTGGGGATCAGGTCCGCTAGGAGTCTGATTTCGCCATTGGGTTTGAGCTTTGGGAACATGTTGACTGGGTTGTTGGCTTCGCATGGGTAGATTATTTTTTTATTCTTCCAGTCCTCGATAATTTCTCTGTATGCTGGTAGGATTTTGTCAGGGACAGTGAACATTTTCGGGCTAGGTGCCGAAGTGGAATCAATTAGATTGATGTGGTGGTTAATATCTCGAAGGGGCGGTAGTTCAGTGATCTTCTTGGATGGGAACACTTCAGGAAATTCGGAAATGAAGTCAGGGGTATCGGTATTTGCCATAGCAGAGAATCTGGCATTGTTCGCTTTCTTGCAGGTGAGGGTGACTCCCTTGTCAGGGAAGGTGATAATAGCATTTCCGCAATCGATTACTGCATTATGGGCCGTCAGGTATGGCATTCCTAAAAAGATGTCATAGTTGTCTAGTGAGCAGACTAAGGCATCGGTGATGTCGCCCTTTTCGTTTTCTACTTGGATCAAGGGTTGGGCCTTGTAATTGATGGTTGAGCGAGATCCTTTAACTGCCATTTTCAAACTGATAGGGGTATCGAGGTCTTTGGTAGGGATTCGGAAGGTGGAGACGAATTTTCCAGAGATTAGGTTATCCCCCATGGTTCCTGTATCGAATAAGGCCTTTGCTTTATGGCCATTAACTGTAATGTATGCTTCAAGGGCTCTGTTGGCGGTTCCAGATGGGCCTACATGGTTGGAAGTATTTGTGACTGTAAGGGTGTCCTGTTCTTCCTCTTGAGTATGGTAGGACCGGCGGGGTTTTCCTCTTCTCTCTGTTCCTCCTCTTCTTGCATTTCCTCTCTGGTTATATCCTCGATTGTTGTGCTGATTTCCTTTCTTCTCATAGCAATCGTTTGAGTAGTGTCCTAGTTTTCCACAATAGTAGCATCGGTCTTCTCGCTTTCTTCTATCCTTTTCCTGAGGGGATAGCTTCGTGTGCTGGGAGGTGTTGTTTGAGAAGCGTTGGGAAGGTCCTTGGGCGTTGTTTCTGGGTTCTTTAGCCTTGGGTTGGGAGACTGCATTGGATATAGCGTTGCTGTGCTGATTTCTGTTACCATAGAGTCCTGTAGAGTGAGCGATAGAGTCTCTTTTCTCAGCGATTTCAACTAGCTGGTCGAAAGAGGTGTCTGAGGTGATATGGGGTTTGACATCTCGCTTGAGTTTGATGTCCATGGCGTCTAGGAGTCTTTGCTTTGCTGAGTAGTCTGAAATCGTTCCTGGAGGTAGGCTGTCTCTGAGAGTTTCAAGGGAGATGACTGTGTCCGTTATCTGTGCCGTTTTTCCATTAGTAGTCTGCTTGACTGCAAGCCATTGTTCATAGATTGTATCAGTGGATGTAGAAGGTAGGAAGTATCCTTCAAATTTCCTCTTGAGTCCTTCAACAGTTTTCGTTCCTTGGTTGTTGTCATACTGGGTGAATTTCTCGAGGGCCTTATCTCTGCAGTAGGCTCCATAGTACTGCAAGGCTTCATGGTCTGTGTCTTGGATTCCATAGCTGGATATGTAGCGGCGGACTGTATTGAACCATGAATTAATTCTCAATGGGTCTCGGTCTTTTCCTTCTCCTGTATAGAAGAATGGTGCTGGCCATTTGGGGCGGCTACTGCCTTCTGGTTGGAGAGACATAGCGGCGGGTCTGGGGCTTGGTGGTGGTGGAGGACTTGGGGGTGGAGGCGGCTCTTGGTCAGGGCTTGATGGTCTTGTAGATGGCTGGCTAGGTGGCGCTTGTTTTGCTGGGTCAGGATCTTGGTCTGGGTCAGGATCTTGGTCTGGGTCAGGCTTGGGTGTTCCTTCCTGATGTAGTTGTTCTTGGTCAGGGGTTTCGTCAGGTTCCTGGTCCTCTTGGTCTTCTTGGTTTTCGCTGTCTTCTGGGTTGTGTTCTGGGGCGTCGTCTTCGCTGCTTGATTCTTCTTCTGACGATTCTTGGTCTTGGCTTTGGTGTGGGTCAGGTTCTGGTGCAGGTGGTGGAGCTGTTTTCTTTGCTGGAGCGGCAGGCTTTGGCTTAGCTGAGGATCCTGATGGCGCTGCAGGAGCTTTGGTGAAGCGTCCTTTGGGGTCTCTTGGAAGCGAAATGGTTGCTATTTGGGGTGAGCAGTTCTCACCAGGAGTCTGCTCTAGGCCTTTCAAGGAACAAGGAGGTGTACCGGTACTGCAGGGTCAAGGGAGGCGAAGGGTGATCAGTCCTATGCCGAGATCAAAGGGTGTACTTAAGTCTAGGTCAAAAAATGTAACCTGCTCCTAGGTATCGCGAGATTCCCAGAGGGAGATCCGGCGATACTGAAGGACAGGAGGGGAAGCGTCGAGTGGAATCTCTGTAAGAGATATAAGAAAGATGAGAGACTAATAGAGTGACCGTTCAACTTGTAGTATATTAAAGAAGACCGTTCCTGTGAGGCTTGAGAGTTCGAATCCTTAGGGGATCTCGAGCTCTTTAAATACAAATAAAATAAAAACCAAATATCCTGTCCAAAGAGCGAATATCAAAATACAAAGCTACATGAGTAGCGAAACATCTAAGTCCTAAACAAGGTCATAGAAGCGACAGGATATAACTAACAAAACAAGTAATGAAATCAAACAAACAAGGGATCGCTACTGATGTACTAATCCAGTAATACATAGTAGGAAAGCATAGGGTATCCTAATTGGGTACAACATCAAAGGGTGCAAATAAGCGAGTAAAGGAAGGTACTACCCAATAGGAAACTATAACAATAAGGAAGGTACAAGGAAGGAATATGCGTTACTAGGGAATCCTAAATAGACAATATCCAACGTCAGTATAGTGAGTAGCAGAGATAATAGTTGATTCCGTTACAACCAGGTACTCTTAGATTTTATTGTTTTTAGCAGTCTTTTTATTTTTAGAATTGGTTCAGTGCAATAGAAAGCTTTTATGGGAGGCTAAACGCCCCTTTTATCCTTTATCCTATTCTAGTATGTATAATTCAATCATTTGAAATGATAAGTAATGTTCATCCAAGCCTAGCATATGAAAGCCCTCCCGGCAATCCCGATTAGACAGTCTCTATTCGGCTCAGAGCTATCCGTGCACGTAGCCTTTGAGACATTCGGAGGCCAAATGGCTGTAGGATAGTCCGAGCCCATGCCAATGATTCTCACAGACCTTGGGTCATAGCTAGGAGTCCGTTTAGTAACAATAACATAAAGCTTGTTCATCTGCAATATGACGCTGTTCGTCCCCAATACCATGCCGTGAGTTTGATTCCTGTCGGAGGTTTTATCTCTCCTTCTAATTCCTTTTTCTCCTCTAGTTCTTTCATAAAAACGCGCAATCATGAATGGAAATACGAGCAGACATCAGGAAAATGTTTTTGTACGGTCCAGGGTGGTCCTGAATGCTCCAGAACCACCAGGGGGGGTTTTGGTTCCTATGGTCCTTCTTGGTCCGCGCTGATCCACCCTGGTCCACTTCGCATAACCGAGGTGCGCGAACGCGGACCAGCGCGGACCAGTGTGGACCAGGGAGCACCAGGGGGACCGTAACCCCCCCTGGTGGACCAGGACGTGTTTTTACATTTTCCTGATGGAGGTCAGTCACGCCTTCTGGAGGCAAATGTGAGCTCTCCCAAGACTTAAATATCACATTCTTGACCAGAGTAGTAGGACTAGCCCCCCGAGCCCAGGCATCATCGTCGAGACCTCCAGTAGCCTTCGCTGATATTTCAACGCCAGCACCGGAAACACAATGACGAGTTTATTTTGAGGAAGAGCAACCTACAGATGTTGACGATGATGACATTCCTTCTAGACGTCGCCGATGGGACAAACAACGTCCTACTGGACCACTCCCGCAGCCACTTCCACGGAGGGTCAGGAGCCAGTTAATATATCTAAGTAAATCTAATAATTTTTTCATTTGACATGCTTATAAGAAAGAGTACGGAGGATAGCCCAACGGCGGTTCTAAATTGCCCTTCACAGGGGGTTGCATCACAAGAGCAGGCAGCACAATTACATTCCGGCCATCTCAGAGACGATTCATCACAATTCTCACCCTATATTCCTGATATGCCTTAAGAGGAAGATATCATGCAGTCTCATTCACGACATAGTATAGCTGATCTAGACTTTCCAGAGTCTAATATCGGGACCCCTATCACACTATCGGCAAAAAGCAATACATTGCAGGGTGAGGCGAGGATAATCTTTGAGAACGCTGCAAATATGGTCCAGTATCATACGTGGTTTGTTAATCCATTAGTAAAGCCTGCCGAAAATGATACTCTTCTGGAAGGTTATTGTGTAAAGGCAGCTACAAAGTTAGGTTGGGGAAATAGGGTAATGGAAAGCCGGGGATTGACTTTTGTAAGTCCTTTAATTCATGAGGAACGTCCTATTGGAGACTGATCATGGCTAATTAGATACATTTAGTTGAAATCAAGGCAGTCTAGCGCCACGTCACATCTAGTTTCAGAGAGCAAGAACATGATTGAGGACCTGTATGACTTCTCGCAAAAACCACCGGCCGAAATCAAGGCGCGAGTTGCCTATTTGCTCGAAAATGATCGGTTTACCTGCCACCCAAGTAAACAACAAGTAAGTAAACTCAGATCGTCCACGGTGAGACGAGATAAGCCTTACCCTGACAGGACTGTGGTTTGCGCTTTTCTGCCCTAGAGATAGCAATACGCTTGTTTCATAAGTGGTACTGGGGTTCAAGAATACGAGGGAGGACCGATAAATCATTTCTTAATCGTACTAAAGACGTCCTGATATGCCTTACCACGGCATGTCTGTATCATTCCCTGAAAGCTTGGAGTTCCGGATCATTTGGTCAACCTCCAGATTTTTCCGCTCTGACAGCACAAAGTTAGTATTGACTCTTGTAAAGGTTCAAATCCGCCGTTGTAAAGCTTATCGTACTCACTAGAAAGTTTAGATGTCTATGTTCGACAGCGTGCGACCTGGCAAAGACTGCCGCCAGGAGTGTGAGATCAACTCGTTGAAGATACAAAAAAACGTATTAAGAAAATGGTGCAGGAGGGTGGATTGATACCAGATCAAGAGTCTCGTGCCCCACTGGAGGACAGAGAAGCCGCAGGATATTTGGATTTGCAGAGTTCAGGCGATAACGAAAGCGAGTTGGAGGACAATCATTCAGATCCCGAAGCGGGGGAGGCAGTTGAGGCTCCCGAAGAGGAGTTGAATGGGGACGAGTAACGTCCTATTTGGGACTAATGTAGATTTAAATAAAATTAACAAATAAAAGAGGTTATTATTATTATTATTATTATTATTTTGAATATGCCACTTAGAGTTAGACTTCAACCCAGTTTGTGAAAAAAGACATCAGGGGAAAGTCGCTTGGGGCCGAGGGAAAGTCGCAAAGACCCTTTAACAAGGCAGGAAGACGAGAACAGTGAAAGAATAAGCCAGCGCAAGGCCACGCATCATTAAATAATGGACGGTCCTCGTCGCGAACGCGATGAATAGCGTCCGCTTAGATATTGTATACACGAAGAAATTATTGGGGCTGGATTAGGTCATGGGGCAATAGCAAGCAGGAAGGGGAGAAATAAGCAAAAATTAGGAAAGCAGAAGAACTACGGGGAACGGTGCATTGCGGACGTTGGGAATCGCGCAGAGTTTGTCAATAGGAAATTCAGAACAGGATGTTTGGATCAATCAAAGAACAATGTGTGGTGCGAGAGGTAATGCTGAATAAACTATAGGGGAAAGGTCAAAGCTGGAATGGACCAGACAACGGTCTGTTTGGGCTGTCGGGAAGCATGATTGAGTCGTGGGGCATAAATCCATAACGGAACAATTCCTGGCGCGAGAGGTAATGCCGGATAAACTAAAGCAGAAGAGTCAAGCGCGAATGGACCGTGCAACGGCTCAAAGAGGACGAAGTGCATCCAGAAAACGTTGCATGTCACCGAAATTACCGAAGCAAAAAAAAATGCCCCGTAACCCCGGATTTACTCCGGAGTTATGGGGCATGCACGAGGGATACAACAACTTGAGTTTTATAATTTGGCCCCCCATACCCCCTATCCCTCATGAGGTATGGGGGTCAAATGTGAACTTTTGCTGATGTTTCAAGTTGATCCACCAAACGCCTTCTATTAGGAACTACTTAGTAGTTGCGATATAGTAAGAAGTATATTACAACAACCTCATCTAAAGCCTCTGGTAGTTAGTCTCACTAGATAGCGTATTCGGCGATAGAGCTAGTATCGTTAGCCTCCAAGAATACGGCACCACCCTGTGGGGCCGTTCCTAATTCTATGAAATCATACAATTAGCAATCACGGAAGCTCAACATAGAGCTAAAGAAAGTGCCGATAACTACAGAAAACATAATCCAAGCCTAGAATCTGATGAACAAGTATGGCTAAATAGCAAGTGTAACTGGTACAGGTTACTAGTTGGTTTCAAGTATCGTTTGATACTTTATATGTTTTATGTTTGGTTTCAATTATCGTTTGATACTTTATATGTTTTATGTTTGGTTTCGAATATTGTTTGATACTTTATACGTTTAATGTTTGGTTTTGAGTATCGTTTGATACTCTATATGTTTTATATTTTGTATCAGGATATCGATATAATACCTGATTTGTTTTATGTGATGTTTCAAGGCTCCAATTTCAGAGCCTTATGGTTATTTGATTACAAAAGGCTCAGGTAGCATAACAAGTGTATTCAAGACCTGCTATTCTCCAGATTTAGAGGAGGCAGACTTCGACAGACAGAGTTTATAATATATTTGGTTGAACAGTTACTTCTTCAGTTCACTTCGAGAATCTTAGTATTTCAAGTCAGTTACCAAACGCCTACCATTAGAGAACTACTTAGTAGTTGCGATATAGTAAGAAGTTTGTTACAACAACTTTGTCCAAGCCTCTACTCCTTAGTCTCGCTAGATAGCACACTTTGCTATAGAGCTAGTATCGTTACTCTCATAGAATATGGCACCACCCTGTGGGGCCGTTACAGCAAGGATATACTAACTACGAAACTATCCAAAATATTGGATTATAAGAAATTAGAATCGTATATGATAAAGGAAATGATAGGAGCTAATTCTTATAAATTAGACCTCTGTCAGTCGGCAAACAACAAATATCCAGTCTTTCATATCAGCAAACTTGAGCTTTATACAAATAATCCTCTACCCTTTTAACAAATAGAACCACCTCCCCCTATCAAGATAAATGGAGAAAGATTTGAACTGGAACAGATTATTGATTCCAGACTCCACAGTAATACGCTTCAATACCGAGCTAAGTGGACAGGATATCCTCCTGAACATGACCTTGAGTGGTACCCAGCAGATAACTTGAACAATGACATCTTATCAGTTAAACGTTTCCATTGGGAACACCCCACCAAACCAGGGAACCGTGGACTTTACGATCAATCTCTCCCCCAAAGAGGAAGCACACGACAAACCTCAAATCACTAATGGACACTGGATCAGTCTGGTGAACATCTGCTCCAACCAACCATTACACGTCTCTGAGGAAGAATTAGAGATTGGAGAAGAATTCAATCGCTGGAAGCATGCATCACTGTCCTGAACAGCATGTTACCTCTATGACTGTCAAGTCCACAGATCCGATAAGGACATGGCATACTAGCCAACCCGACCACACACAGAAACGTACTGGCTAGAGTACTACAAGGACTGATGCATAGACCACAGAGTGGCAAAGAAGGTGGCGGGCTATTATCCACACCCCGAGGGAAGCTGGATTGAATATGTTCTGAGGACAAAACTGTTGATTGAGGGGGGCAAAAAATCCTGGCTCAAGACACCGAAGGAAGTTATTTGGGAAGACAACTGGCAAAATGAGGATTGGACACCCACCTCTCGAGAGAAAACAATAACAGCCCTGCATCAACAAATTGGCGAAATAGAATAAAGGACAGAAGAAGCTACAAAGGCAATGGATAAGAGAAAAGACGGCTGGGCAGGAAGTGCCCGAAGACATGGAGTGGAGGTTAACGCCCTCAAATGTGAATGTACTGGGCTTCAGAGAAGGCTAACTGCCACCAATGTGGCTGAAGGACTAGTAACAAAGCAGGTAGAAGACCTGAGAAAAGAGTTGGAGGCAGAAAAGGAAAGAAAAAGGAGATTTGTAAGTGCATTGAGCAAGATGGGAAGGAAGGTATGTCGGATTACCAACATGCTACTCAACCCTATTGGAAAAGATAAGAATGAGAGGCTGGAATATTTAGTATTAGCCTAAAGGGACTTAGGCCTTGGGAAGGGGAAGCTAGTGTTACAAACCAGGTATAGTTTTCTAGGTTTTAACAAGGTATTGTAGATACATACCTTCAGGCTTGTGGGTATTTCTCACCATGACTACGTTTGGTCATGGGATCTCATATATGAGTCAAGTAAAACTCATATTTAGTTAAGGTTAATTTATTTGATCAATGACTTACTTGAGTCATATGAAGCTATCTTTTTACATGAGTCATGATAGGGACTCATAGCTTAGTTTTGGATTACTAAGTGGTTGTGGAAAGCACTATATAAGGAAGCGCGAGCGGAAGATAGTTAGTTCGATACGTAATCATTCACGGTTTTTTCCTTTCTAAAGTTATATTATGAGAATAAGAAATACCTTTATTATAGGTTTGATTATATCTTACACTTGAAGTACTTCATTCGGTATTATCTTATTAGCAAGACGTGCAAGATAAGTAAAGAGACTCACAAGTTTACCCTAAAGTACAAAAACATATAAGTGCTCGAAAGTCTTAACAAGTAAAGACATAGTGAGTGAGATAAGTCATTATCTGTTGCACAACACCCG
Source organism: Tuber borchii (assembly GCA_003070745.1). Lineage (NCBI taxonomy): Eukaryota > Fungi > Ascomycota > Pezizomycetes > Pezizales > Tuberaceae > Tuber > Tuber borchii. The sequence goes on along the minus strand of NESQ01000564.1, from coordinate 31,150 downwards.
ATAGGAACATCCTGTAACACCGCTCCAGGGAATGAGCATGGTTGGGCCCTGGACAGGGGCGGGGTGGGGAGAAGGCAGAAAATTTGCCCCCCAGACCTATGTAAAGGCGAGGCCTCCAAGGGCAAAACCCACCCCTCTCCTCCCCGTAATGAACGCTACTTAAAATTATTCTCATATCAAGAAACTAACCTCATAGTTTCCACTTTCCTAGTTGATTGAATTGTATTCATAATTTTCTACTTAATCCTATCTATATACTATGAAATTATGAAATGAATAGGAAGAGCCACTACTACCAAGTATAGAACCTATCTGTCTATATGTAATATGTATACATATTCCGGAACGGTATACAGGAGCGGAGCGCTTAATTTTCTTTGGTTAATTTTGCACTTAAAGATTATTTTATTTGATTGATTTGATTACAGTCCCAGTACTGCCCTGTGACCGGCCAGCTATGCGACATGTAGTTTGATTTACTTTGCTTTATATTTAGAGTACAAGTTGCAAGAATATGGTCCGAGTTATGTATTGCATTGGCACTAAGGCTAGATTATGAGTCTTAGGTTTCAGGCAAGATTACAGGATTCCGGTAAAGATGCACTCAACTGGTAATCATTATAATTGCAGGAAGCTATCCCTATGGAAAGTGGTACTTAAACCCCTCTCCTGGCTAGCCGGGAAATGGCGGACTTCGACAAACACCTTGTTTATGAATATACTTGGTTGAATGGTGATTCTCAATTCCCTCTAGCTTTTAGCCTCTACTTCTATAACTTCGCCTCCCCTGAAGTCTCCCTTAGAGCTAGCACTAGCAGGCCTACTGCCACTCTCTACTGATTTCATCGAAATAGGATTAAACCTCTTACGCTATTGAAATTGAGTTTACTTAACGTGATTTACCAGAATAGGAAATTGGTCAAAAACATAATTAGAACTATTTGTCTTCAAATATACATTTATCTTCAACATTAAAAGTTTATGAAATGATACCTTCAGACTTAGATCCAAAATAAGTATATCTAGAAATTGTATGACAGTAGAATTATTTTCTATTCTGCTTGACCTCCATCTTAATCTTGAGCAACAATTGAAATTTCCAAATTCTGCTTTTTGGTTTATTCTAACTAATTCATCTTACGATCTAATTCAGTTATCTACTATATTACCATAAAATTAGCTCAGTGCTATGATCAATGGTTCACTGAATATAGTACCATATTGGTAATAGGTTTTGGCCCTGTTCGGCACGTCACTTTTATAGCATAACATATTGCATATGAAGGTTTTTATATAGGGGTGTGTTCGGTAACTGATATTATATCACAATATATTTTTATTACCTATATAGATTTTTATTATATGTATTTCTTATAGGGCTAGGTTTGAATCATGAAATATGATGCATGTTATGATAAATAAAATGAAGAGTAATATTACAATATTTATAACAAAGAGCTAATAGATTATACATTCCTCAAATTTGCATTATTCAACTATCAGCCGCTTTTTATTATAAACGAACAATCGGAAAACTTTCTGTCTCAGACTAGCCATGAGGTTACTACCTTTGACTCTGATGAGAGTGGTTCACACTCTGATTCCAATATGTCCAAAATGAATGAACTGTTCTCCCGTAAGCATATCGATTTGGTTCAAGTTATTACCAATGTCGAGCAGTATGTTGATTAACGATTTGAAGCCGTAAGAGTCTGTACCTCTATTCTAGCTGGTAGAACTTATACTGCGGAACTATTGTCAGCAACTACCGGGGAGAAGCGCTTTCATGAGGTTCTTCATAGAGTCACTCGACAGAAGTGTTCATGATTTGAGACATATTTAATTGCGATTGCGCAATTTCCATTGTAGAGTAGTGGGGCTCCGGCGGCATTGCAACTCCAAGCGCCCAACGACCACCACTCGCCCGTTCCCAATCAATGCTCGCCCATTCATGATCTATCCTCAACCATCAACTAGTTTAAATAATAAAAGAATAAAATTAATATCCTAATAGCTAATATTTGGTATACCCTCCCCTTGCTTCTAAAACTGCAGCCACCCTATTAGGCATTGATTTCCAAAGCTTTTCAAAAAACTCCTCAGGAATTGTCTCCCAAACTAAAGAAAGCACATGAGCTAGCCTCCTCTTACCAGCCTGCTTCCCTCCAGGAGTATTCCCAATTCTTGGGTACTGTTGATGCAACCTCTTCTTAAGCTCTACCCATACATGCTCTATAGGATTCAGATCAGGGGAATAAGAAGGGTGCTCAAATACATTAATATTATTAGCCTTTAGCCAATCCATGACACTATAGGCTTTGTGAACAGGGGCATTGTCTTGCTGAAAAAGAAAATCATAAATACCACAAGCCAACATTTGGTGAATAACAGGAATCAAGTGTCTTCTCAAAAGTCTAGTATACCCAGTTTTTGTGATATTAGCTTGAGTAAAAGGAACCAAAGGTTCCTTATTCTTCCCCCAAAAGTAGCCCCAAACCATTAAGGATATTCCCTTATTCTTTTCCTTTGGATGAATACAATCATTCAACCATTTTTCTCCAGGTTCTCTACACACCCAATACTGTCTTGGATACTTGGATTTCTCCACACTGCATTTATCACTGCAAATAACCCCTTCAAAGTCCCCACTAGTCCAATTCTTGTGAGCAAGTGCCCAATTGAGTCTTTTTTTAACATGCTCAGGCTTGAGCTGGGGTCTGGCTTTGGCTATCCATTTCTTTATATTGGCCTCTCTGAGAACTCTATCAACTATAAAAAATATTAGAACTTGAATAGAGGAGCTACTAGTAGAAGCATGAATTTTGAGTCAGGGTTTGGGGTATTTATTTACCAGTAGCACATGAAACACCTGGTGCATATCTATCCCGGAAATCAGCTCTGGTCATTTCGCGATTGGATTTGACAGCCCGGATAATTGTGCGAAGCTGTTGCCGGCTAACAAGTGGAGTGCGACCGGGGCGAGGAAGATTATCCACTGACATTCGCTCAGTAGCACGGATGAGGAAGCTCTTGATTGTGGACTAGGGCCGACCGACAAGGGATGCCATTTGTGCAATACTGCCCAAGCAGTAAACAAATGCGAGTATCATGCCCTTTTCTGCATTGGTCATTTCACGCTGGGCCGTTTATGGAGTTTTATATTTAGGTGTATATTTAACAGGTCCTGATCGATTGACCATTGTAGGAATTAAATGAATGGACTTAGAAGAAGGATAAAAGGTTATTTGGTTACTGTATGATCGGGTAGAACATAAAAGAACACAGTCACCATGTCACGATCGTAGCTGTTGTGAGTACTCGAGCATTTTTTTAGTGAGGGATGACTAATATCAGACAAATCACGAACACTTCTGTCGAGTGACTGTATATCAAAGTGGGTATTTGTAACAAGCTCCTAGGTGTCGCGAGATTCCCAGAGGGAGATCTGGCGATACTGAAGGACAGGAGTGGAAGCATCGAGTGGAATCTCTGTAAGAGATATAAGAAAGATGAGGGACTAATAGAGTGACCGTTCAACTTATAGTATATTAAAGAAGAGCGTTCCTGTGAGGCTTGAGAGTTCGAATCCTTAGGGGATCTCGAGCTCTTTAAATACAAATAAGTATAACCAAATATCCTGTCCAAAGAGCAAATATCAAAATGCAAAGCTACATGAGTAGCGAAACTTCTAAGTCCTAAACAAGGTCATAGAAGCGACAAGATATAACTAACAAAACAAGTAATGAAATAAAACAAACAAAAGATCGCTACTGATGTACTAATCCAGTAATACATAGTAGGAAAGCGTAGAGTATCCTAATTGGGTACTAAACCAAAAGGTGCAAATAAGCGAGTAAAGGAAGGCACTACCCAATAGGAAACTATAACAATAAGGAAGGTACAAGGATGGAATATGCGTTACTAGGGAATCCTAACTAGGCAATATCCAACATCAGTATAGTGAGTAAAGGAAATAATAGTAGATTCCGTTACATTCCCCCTAACAGAAATAAAACAAAAGAAAGGTACATGATTCCGTTTGGCTTCCATCTCAGTTTCTTCAATGGACGGGAGAGAGTCACAGGTTTCAGTCTCGGAGTAGTCAGAGTTCTGGATGGGTGCCCAGAATCCGTCAGGGTCAAGCTCTGGTGATAGAGGGAGATATTCGGGTTCTTGGACTGTCTAAGCTGACCAACATTCGTTATCAGTCCAAGGGAGGTAGAAGGGGATGGTTTCGTTATAGGTATCAAACCAGTAGGTTCTGAGAGCGGTACTGGCTCCTTCAAGGACGTCAAGGGGTTCCCATGTTGTTTCGATTTCGTCATAGCCTTTCCAGTGGATTAGGAATTGGCGTTTCTTTCGATAGATTCGATCCTTTATAACCTTTTCAACTTCCCATTCTTGTTGTTCAGATGCATCGATAGTAACTGGTTCCTTAGAGGCTGGGTCAGGAGACCTGGGAAAGCTTTAAGGTTTGGTCTGAGGTAGATTCGAAGATGGCTGCGATGAATCCATGGGTGGATTCCTTGCATGATGGGAGGGAGGTTGAGTTTGTAGTTATCATGTTTGTCAGGGCCTTCGAGGACTGAGAAAGGTCCAAGCCATGGTCCAACAAGCTTGTGGTTCCGTCCTATCTTGTGTACATAGGGTTCAGATCTGAGGGTGACTTCAGTCTCTCTGGGGGTAATTGGGGGTCCTTCTTTGCGTCTCTTTTGGCTAGTGGTAGTCTGGCGAGCTCTGGCCTTTTGGAGGGCGGTTCTTGCAAGCTGCTGGTTCTTCATAATCTGAGATGCAATATCATCAGCAGAAGGAACGGCAGTAGGCATAACTTTAACGCTAGGGAGAAGGTTTATGATGCGTCCAAAGGTAATCTCAAAGGGTGAGACATCAGTGCTGTCACTAGGAGCAGCATTTATGGCGGTTTGGACATGGGGAAGGTGGCGAGTCCATTTAGTGCCTTTAGGGTTAACGAAATTTCAAAGGCATTGGCGGATGGTTCTGAATCTCTGTTCAGTTTGGCCATTTGTCTGGTAATGGTAAGGGGTAGCCATGTTGAGATCAATTTTGATGTTGGCCATAAACTGTATCCAGAAGCGAGAGGTGAATTTGGGGTCTCTATCAGAGACGATAGAGGTAGGGAAACCATGGGTAGAGAAGATTCGTTCAATAAGGAGGTTTGCAGTTTCGACTGCAGTGATGTTTTGGGATACTGGGATGAGGTAGGTAAATACAGAGAAACGATCCAACACAACTAAGATTAGATCCTTTTTGTTGTCGCTGGAGAAGGGTCCTTCAAAGTCAATTGCAATTGAAGAGAATGGTTCTCTAGGGACAGGCAGAGGGGTGACAACGCCGTCAGGGAGGGTTGTTGGTTGCTTGTTCATCTGGCAAAGGTGGCATCTGCGAATATAGTCTTTGAAATTGTTCCTCATGGTCATCCAGTAGAAGTGTCTGGAGGCATATTTGAAACATTTCTGGGCTCCCATGTGTGCCATTTGTTCATGGGTGTTTCTGATGATTTCACTCCTAATATTCTGTCCTTCATAAGCAGCTTCATAGAGGACATATGGACAGTCTCGACTGTCATCCTCCCCTCTTTTAAGAAGAGGTCCATCGTATAGGGTCCAACTTGGATGGTTGGTATTCTTGCTGACGATATTAAAGAGAGGATCGGTAGCGGTAGCCTTTCGAAGGCTGTAATACCACTTGCCTTTAAGGTGCTGGGTGAGCTGGAAGGTGCGAACATCAAGGGCCCTAGATGGTTCATCAGGGAAAGGGTCATTGTAGTCAACTGGGGCGTCCGGGATTGGGAGGTCATCATTCTGTGCTGCATGATTTGAGGAGGGTCCGTTATGAGTAGCGATTATAGACTGGTATATTGGATGTCCTCTGTCATCTGCGAGAGCGGGAGGGAGAGCCCATTTGTCTTCTGTTCTGCGCCTAGGGTGGTGAGGGGTGATGAAACAGGAGGTAGAGTAGAGAGAGCTAGGGGAAGGGATGTGACAGGGTCCTGAGGGATAGTAGTGGCGATCCTTTCCATCCATGTGTGCTTCGCATTCGTCCTATACACAGGCTGTCCAGTGCATAGATCGATGTCTGGTAGACGTAAGAAATCGTTCCAACTGATCTCTGGGAGGAGTGGAAGTGGAGGGGGGTGGGCTGGTAGAGTATCCTGAGCTGGCGAGGGCAATTGATTCCAATTTGGTAATGGAGTCATGAATTCTTCCAAAGCAGTTTGTGATAGCGTTGAGGCGTAGAGATCGTTCCATATGGTTCGAAGGGCTGTGAATCCTCTGTGCAAGTCCTGCAAGCTGTGCCTGAGCTGCTTGGATGAGTATCGTGGTTTCGGAGGGGTCATGGGGCTCGCCTTCGGTGCTGGCTTTGTTACTTTGCATCGCCTCGATTCCTTGTTGCAGGGTGGATTCCATCTGATCCAGTCCTTGTTCAAAAGGACCTGGGTGGTGATTGATTTTTTCTGCCTCTGTCGAGTCTGGGATTGGGACATCTTCAGTGTTCCACATTGAGATGTGTTGAGGTATAGCGAAAGGGTTGAGTGGTGTAGGAGAGATAAAAGATGGTTGGCTTTCAGGATCGAGGGTGTGTGCGAGATCAAGGTAGTGCTTGGTGCTGCTAGTCATAGCGGAATAGTCCTTCTTTATAGATTTTTTCTCAGTGGGGTCTACAAGGATCATTTCAGGGCTAGCATGGCGCTCCTCATATATCCTGAGGAGGGCGTCTGCAAGGACATTGTCTTTTCCTGGTCTGTGGATAATATCGAAGTCATAAGATTGGAGGAACATTCTCCATCTTGTCTGGCGGTAAGGGAGGTTTGTCTGAGCTAGGAAGTATGATAGCGCTTTGTTGTCCGTTACTACCACTGTAAATCTGGTTCCAAAGAGCATGGGGTGGCATGATTGAACAGCATCGACAATTGCAAGAAGTTCTAACTCGTGCACAGGATAGTGCAGCTGACTAGTGGCGAATTTTCGACTATGGAATGCTGCAAGGTGTGCCTTTTCGGGAGTAGGTCCTTGGCCAATCCATGCACCTGCTCCAACTTTAGAAGCATCGGTGAAAAGGTAGATTGGGTGGTGTGACTTATAGTCAATAGGACGGAGGGTGGTGATGTTCTTGGCTAAGTGTTTAATCTGTTGAAACGCCTCTTCATGCCGGGGTCTCCATTCGAAATCTTTTTGGGCAATTAGATCCGAGAGACGGGCGCTAGCGGTAGCGAGGTGTGGTAGGAACTGAGCATGGTATATGACTACACCAATAAAGGTTTGTAATTCATTTTTCGATTTGGGGGTGTGCCAGTCTTGGATTCAGCGTATTGTTTTCAGGATCTGCATGGATTCCTTGATCATCTATAACATGTCCTAAAAGGGGTAGTTTATCGGCGAAAAACCTGCACTTGGATGGGGAAGCTCTGATGTTATGGTCCTGTACTCTCTTACAAACCTGGCAGATATCACGGATATGAGCTTCATAAGTGTCTGAAAATATTGTGATATCGTCTAGGTATGCCTAAACTCTCTTTCCAATCAGTCCATCAAGGACATATTCGATAACTCGCATAGCTGTAGATGGTGCATTGCAGTCTCCTTGCAGCATTACCTTGCATGCAAAGGTTCCGAAGGGTGTCTTGATTGTGTTGAGGGTTTCATCTTTAGGGGCTACTCGAATTTGGAAATACCAGTTGGACAAGTCAATGGTAGATCTGTATTTCGCTCTGGCAACAGTTCTGAGAATCATAGATTGATTTGGAATAGTGCTATCGTTCTTGATAGTGATATCGTTCCTGGGGATCAGGTCTGCTAGGAGTCTGATTTCGCCGTTTGGTTTGAGCTATGGGAACATGTTGACAGGGTTGTTGGCTTCGCATGGGTAGATTATTTTTTTATTCTTCCAGTCCTTGATAATTTCTCTGTATGCTGGTAGGATTTTGTCAGGGACAGTGAACATTTTCGGACTAGGTGCCGAAGTGGAATCAATTAGATTGATGTCGTGGTTAATATCTCGAAGGGGCGGTAGTTCAGTGATCTTCTTGGATGGGAACACTTCAGGAAATTCGGAAATGAAGTCAGGGGTATCGGTATCTGCCATAGCAGAGAATCTGGCATTGTTCGCTTTCTTGCAGGTGAGGGTGACTCCTTTGTCAGGGAAGGTGATAATAGCATTTCCGCAATCGATTACTGCATTATGGGCGGTCAGGTATGGCATTCCTAAAAAGATGTCATAGTTGTCTAGAGAGCAGACTAAGGCATCGGTGATGTCGCCCTTTTCATCTTCTACTTGGATCAAGGGTTGGGCCTTATAATTGATGGTTGAGCGAGATCCTTTAACCGCCATTTTCAAACTGATAGGGGTATCGAGGTCTTTGGTAGGGATTTGGAAGGTGGAGACGAATTTTCCAGAGATTAGGTTATCTCCCATGGTTCCTGTATCGAATAAGGCCTTCGCTTTGTGGCCGTTGACTGTAATGTAGGCTTCAAGGGCTCTATTGGCGGTTCCAGATGGGCCTACATGGTTGGAAGTATTTGTGACAGTAAGGGTGTCCTGTTCCTCCTCTTGAGTGTGGTCGGACCGGCGGGGTTTTCCTCTTCTCTCTGTTCCTCCTCTTCTTCCATTTCCTCTCTGCTTATATTCTCGATTGTTGTGCTGATTTCCTTTCTTCTCATAGCAATCGTTTGAGTAGTGTCCTAGTTTTCCGCAATAGTAGCATTGGTCTTCTCGCCTTCACTTATCCTTTTCCTAAGGGGATAGCTTGGTGTGTTGGGAGGTGTTGTTTGACAAGCGTTGGGGAGGTCCTTGGGTATTGTTTCTAGGTTCTTTAGCTTTGGGTTGAGAGACTGCATTGGATATAGCATTGGTATGCTGATTTCTGTTACCATAGAGTCCTGTAGAGTGAGCGATAGAGTCTCTTTTCTCAGCGATTTCAACTAGCTGGTCGAAAGAGGTATCTGAGGTGATATGGGGTTTGACATCTCGCTTGAGTTTGATGTCCATGGCGTCTAGGAGTCTTTGTTTTGCTGAGTAGTCTGAAATCGTTCCTGGAGGTAGGCTGTCTCTGAGGGTTTCAAGGGAGATGACTGTATCCGTTATCTGCGCTGTCTTTCCATTAGTAGTCTGCTAGACTGCAAGCCATTGTTCATAGATTGTATCAGTGGATGTAGAAGGTAGGAAGTATCCTTCGAACTTTCTCTTGAGTCGTTCCATAGTTTTCGCTCCTTGGCTGTTGTCATACTGGGTGAATTTCTCGAGGGTCTTATCTCTGCAGTAGGCTCCATAGTACTGCAAGGCTTCAGGGTCTGTGTCTTGGATTCCATAGCTGGAAATGTAGCGGCGGACTGTATTGAACTATGAATTAATTCTTAATGGGTCTCGGTCTTTTCCTTCTCCTGTATAGAAGAATGGTGCTAGCCATTTGGGGTGGCTACTGCCTTCTGGTTGGAGAGACATAGCGGCGGGTCTGGGGCTTGGTGGTGGTGAAGGACTTGGGGGTGGAGGCGGTTCTTGGTCAGGGCTTGATGGTTTTGTAGATGGCTGGCTAGGTGGCGCTTGTCTTGCTGGGTCAGGATCTTGGTCTGGGTCAGGCTTGGGTGTTCCTTCCTGATGTAGTTATTCTTGGTCAGGGGTTTCGTCAGGTTCCTGGTCCTCTTGGTCATCTTGGTTTTCGCTGTCTTCTGGGTTGTTTTCTGGGGCGTCGTCTTTACTGCTTGATTCTTCTTCTGACGATTCTTGGTCTTGGTCCTGGGGTGGGTCAGGTTCTAGCGCAGGTGGTGGGGCTGCTTTCTTTGCTGGAGCGGCAGGCTTTGGCTTAGCTGAGGATCCTGATGGCGCTGCAGGAGCTTTGGTGAAGCGTCCTTTGGGGTCTCTTGGAAGCGAAATGGTTGCTATCTGGGGTGAGCAGTTCTCGCCAGGAGTCTGCTCTAGGCCTTTCAAGGGACAAGGAGGGGTACCGGTACTGCAGGGTCAAGGGAGGCGAAGGGTGATCAGTCCTATGCCGAGATCAAAGAGTGTACTTAAGTCTAGGTCAAAAAATGTAACCTGCTCCTAGGTATCGCGACTTTCCCAGAGGGAGATCCGGCGATACTGAAGGACAGGAGTGGAAGCATCCAGTGGAATCTCTGTAAGAGATATAAGAAAGATGAGGGACTAATAGAGTGACCGTTCAACTTATAGTATATTAAAGAAGAGCGTTCCTGTGAGGCTTGAGAGTTTGAATCCTTAGGGGATCTCGAGCTCTTTAAATTCAAATAAGTATAACCAAATATCCTGTCCAAAGAGCAAATATCAAAATGCAAAGCTACATGATTAGCGAAACTTCTAAGTCCTAAACAAGGTCATAGAAGCGACAAGATATAACTAACAAAACAAGTAATGAAATAAAACAAACAAAAGATCGCTACTGATGTACTAATCCAGTAATGCATAGTAGGAAAGCGTAGAGTATCCTAATTGGGTACAAAACCAAAGGGTGCAAATAAGCGAGTAAAGGAAGGCACTACCCAATAGGAAACTATAACAATAAGGAAGGTATAAGGATGGAATATGCGTTACTAGGGAATCCTAACTAGGCAATATCCAACATCAGTATAGTGAGTAAAGGAAATAATAGTAGATTCTGTTACAGTATTGCTACATTTGTACGGCATGTTGGAACAGAGTGGCCACTTGAGAAGCACACAGTATATTTTTGTGACTGAACGAGTAGCTATGTTTGTCTGGACAGTATCTCACCATGCACCTAACCGTCAGGTCCAAGAAAGATTTCAAACAAGTAGAGACACTGTGAGCAGTTAAGGATATTTGACATCTTACTTATTACTTTAGCATTATACTATATTGAATAGTGATTGGATAGCTAATGTGTCCTTAATTAGATATTTCAACCGTGTCCTTGATGGTCTAGTGGAATTAGCCAATGAGTTTATTATGCTCCCACCCAACAAATGCCCATATGAGGTTCAGTGCAATCCCAAGTTCTATCCGTACTTACAGAATGCTCTTGAAGCCATGAATGGCACACATATTTCCACTCATATCCTGAATAGCATGCTTCCATGCTTTCGTACTTATAAGAGACTGGTATCACAAAATATATTTGCTGCCTGTACATTTAGCATGTATTTTTGCTTCGTTTTGTCAGGTTGGGAGGGCTCCGCACATGATGGAAACAGTTTTAGAGATGCTCTAGCAAAGGGATTTGTGATTCCGGATAGAAAATACTATCTGGGGGATGCCGGGCATACTCTGATCAATCATTGCCTCACCCTCTATTATGGGATTAGATATTCATCAGCAAAAAAAAAATCTGTCTTTTGTGCTCCACGGTGAGCCATGTCGTTGAGTTTTACGTTTTGGCTAATCGTGAGTGACTCCAGATAATCATGATGCTTCCAATTGTGTCCCCTAATAATCAGATACCAATCTTAATTTTAACAAAATATGAGCTATTTTTATCAATATCTCATAGACATTTTACATTACAAAGTTGTATGTTATGAACTCAATTTTCTCAACTTCAGTATGTAAAAGGTCTGTGAGTTCTTAATAAAAATTGCTCATGTTTTGCAGAAAATAGAATTAATATCATCTTCTTTAGTCAAACTAACAGGATTTTTAATATCACGATCATAGGACTCACGATGTGCCAAAATGTAAAACTCACCGTCATAAGGCACAGGGGGCAAGCTGTTTTTTTCCTGATGTTATTTGTGTGAGCATTATCAGTGGCGTAAAAGGTATTTTTGAATCATAACGAATTACCAATGTACTCCTTAGTGAAATATAAGTACTTACTATATTTCTATTAATGATAGGCCAGCAAATAAAGAAGCGCTTTTTAATCTCCGACATTCTCAATTAGACAATGTAGTTCAGAAATCCTTTGAAATCGTCATGTGTCGGTTTTCTATTCTTCAAGGCCAACTTGAGTTCCCAACAGGTACTCAAGTAAAACTTGTAGTGTCACTGGCTGGTCTTCGAAACTTCATTTGTAAGGAATCTCTGAAAGCAGAGCATTTTATGGATCAATTAAATGAACAAGGTTTGCATGCTAAATATTCCATTTATTCTGTAAAATAAAAATATTCTTTCCGTAATACAAAGCTAAATATTAGACTATGAAGGCCATACTCAAGAAGAATAGCAGGGGTCAAGTGATAGACTATATGAGGGAGAGAGTAACCATGGGGATACTGATGATAAAGGGAAGATGGAAGTAGCTGAGGAACAGGAACCGGCTTCCTCAGCTATGTTGCAACTCCAGGAGCAGATAGCGGATGAAATGTGGCAGGACTATCAGTTCTATCCGGGAAGGAATGAGTTTCACTAAATGGTCAATGTATGTAAAAAAAATGTTCCTATATCTAATCTAGCCATAGGAAGTACAAAAAAATAATCAAACTTCATAACTGGTAAAGCATGTATATCTACAAGTTATTCTATCAGTTTCCAATTTGACGCTTGATCCATGCATCTCTAACTACTCCAGGTGATAATCCAATAAATACACAGGCCTTTGCTCTATCCTCAAAGAGAGAAACTGCCTTAACCATCCCATCTACAGACAGCTTATCCGAATAGCAGTCCTCAAGGGCTTTGATTGCTCTTTCATACTTTGAAAGCATTCCATGCTCCTGCTGATATACCATTTCGTCCGTTGCATCAGTAAGTGCTTTACTAAGTTATGTTTCACAAACCTTGGTAGGTCTAGGTCGCTCTCTAGTTAGTAGAGTGATACCCTGAGAAGATTTAAGCCCAGAATCGATAGAGTCAGATAATAATCTCTGACGGCGAAGAGGATTTTGTTGTAAACTCGTCAGTGGAGAGCTATGCTCAATCACATTCTCCCAATTTCCCAGCCCACTCTGGAAATCAATATCAAGAACTCTTGACATATCCTCCACAGAATGTAACTGGGAAATTCCTGTGGTTCTCCAGTGCTCCTCCTGACTACCTTCAGCTTGTTCAATCTGAGATTGAATAGCAGCAGTACAAGCAAACATGCCAGTGGCGGGAACTCAAAGAAACAAGCTAGCAAGTTCGTTATATAAAGAAGAGCCTTTATATCTGTACTTTGTAGCCTCTTTGTGATGCTGTTACATAATTCCATATAATTATTGCATAAGACTAGCCTTCAAATATAAAGAGAAAATGTTAGATCAAGATAAATGCTCAACACTTCAGCTGACGCAGTGGGCAAACCTCGGGCATCATCCCATCCAAAACCAGAATTTTGGCGGATCGTATGAACAATATCAAACTCCTTCTTAAGCTATATTGTTATTAGCATATATATACTCTATAAGAAAATTCAATCCTCTGAGTAGAATTGATATTTACTTACTATAACGTCCTTGCTTTTAGCTTGAGCAACTGTGAAAGGTTTGGTGCTAACTTCCTTATAGGCTGCATTGAGTTTTGCAACAACACTGAGTCAAACAGACTTTGTGAATCCATTTTCTCCAAGGTCACCATTCTCAACATGTCTCAGAAGAGCTTCAACTAAGAACCTTTCACTATATTCAACCCAGACACTGTTTCCCATTTTTGTATCGTCTATTTCTCCCAAAATCATCTGTTAGCTGATATATAGTCAAGTATTATAGAGTACTAATTGTAACGGCCCCACGGGGTGGTGCCGTATTCTATGAGGGTAATGATACTAGCTCTATAGCAAAGTGCGCTATCTGGTGAGACTAAGTACCGGAGGCTTAGACGAGGTTGTTGTAACAAACTTCTGACTATATCGCAACTACTAAGTAGTTCCTAATAGTAGGCGTTTGGTAAACCGACTTGAAATACTAAAGATTCTCGAAGCGAACTGAAGAAGTAACTGTTCAACCAAGTATATTGAAAACTCTGTCTGTCGAAGTCTGCCTTCTCTAAGTCCGGAGAATAGCAGGTCTTAAATACACTAGTTAGGCTACCTGAGCCCTAGTAATCAAATAACAATAAGGCTCCGAAATGGCAGCCTTGAAACGTTACATAAAACCAATCAGGTATCACATCAATATCCTGATATAAAACATAAAACATATAGAGTATCAAACGATACTCGAAACCAAACATAAAACATATAGAGTATCAAACGATACTCGAAACCAAACATAAAACATATAAAGTATCAAACGATACTCGAAACCAAACATAAAACATATAGAGTATCAAACGATACTCGAAACCAACTAGTAACCTGTCCCAGTTACACCCCGAAAACAAAATAAAATCCTTATTTCCAAACATATAACAAAGAAAACATTATTCCTCGCTATCATAATCAGTGTCCAAATGGGGTTCCCAGAACCCTTTATCAACCGGGGCTTCAACTGAATATCTTTCATGACCATCCCAAATAGGAAAAAAACAAACCGTAATATAACCTGAAAAAATAATAGGAAATTCCTCCCCTGGCATGTTATCGGTCCACCATGCCTGTACCATTTCCTGTGAGTTCTCGAGTCCTTCTAGAGGTTCCCAGCTCTTCTCGCTCGTAGGATATCCCTTCCATTTAACCAAGAATTGGGCTTTGCCTTGCCTTTCCCGGTGGTCGACAATCGCTTCAACTTCCCATTGTTGCTCTTCGTTTATCAATATGGGCGCTGGTTTCGTATGGGCCCTGCCCGGGAATCGTTCATTGTCATTGGGATGGAAAGGCTAGACAACTGAACAGTGGAACACCCCTTTCTGTCGGCGATACATTCTGGAGTCCATACTGACCGTGTAGTTCTGGGTATGTTCATCGTATTCCAACATGTGAAAGGTCCTCGCCATCTCGGTTGTAGTTTCCTGGACCTGCCAGACTCCATCGCAAACTGATCACCATATACCATAACCATCCCTCCAACCTCAACTGGTTTCCCGGAATTCCTTCTCTTGCTTGCCACCCTAGTGCTCCTGACCCTGGCCAGCTTTAGTGCTTGGTATGCTGCGTTCCTGACTTCCTGATGTCTGTTGTAATAGTCATCGGAGGCGGGGACAGTCGAGGGGTAGGTTCGGTAGGTGTCCAAAAGTGGGTAGTCTCGTCCATACACCGCTTTGTATGGGGACATATTGAGAGTATCAGAGTGACCAGCATTAGCATACGCTGTCAACTCAGGAGGGCAGTTAGCGGGTTCGTTTGGCGAGCATTGGTGACGTTTCTCAACGCCGTCTTGAGGTCCCTGATCTTCCGCTCAGCTTGACCTTGGTTTGGTAGTGGCCTGGCGCAGCCATTATATGTTCGATTCCCATGGTTTGAGATGCTGTTTCCAAAACCGGGAGGTAAAACGGGGGTCAGCATCGCTGACAATTGAGGTGGGCACTGCATGTGGCGTAAAAATATGATGCCGGAGTAGCTCCATTGTCTGTGCTGCAGTAGCACTAGTCGAAGTTGGGATCTGCCAGCAGAATCCCACCGCTCTATCCACAACCACTAAGACCGTATTATACGTCTTTAAGGTAGTGAACGGACCTATGAAATCAATAGCATAGCTCGAAAATATCTCAGAAGGGAAAGGAAGGGTTTGTGCATCACCGATAGGTAGGGTGTTGCGTTCTTTGTTGGCCTGGCACAATTCACACTGCCGAACGTAGTTTCTAAAATCTTCCTCATCTCCGGCCGTAGACATACTCTGTAGCATACCGGAGGTTTCGATCTGCACTATGGTGTCCTTGCTGTGGATTTCTCCATCATCAATTCTCTTAACGTTTCCCCATTGACTCCATGCCCCCTTGGTATATAGAGGCACTGTTCCCTCCTCGAGTGGTGGCATAGAGTAGTCCATTGGATATGCGGTAATGTTCCATCTTTCCACCTTTATGGGTGAGGCTGGAGTCCTGGGCCATCTTCCAGATTGGGTCGTTTCTATAGCCTTTATCATTTGTTCTCTGCATATCGATTCCATGTCGTTCACCGCTTGGGTGATGTCTCTTTCGTCCGTAACCCTTTCTAGCCTTGTCACTTCATCATTATCTTCCTCCTCTTCCTCGTATACGTTGTATAGTTGGCGGTTATGATGGGGAAGTCGCGGCGGTTCGACAACGGGTACGATGTTTAGGTGGGAAAGTGTTCCCCCATATAGGGGTCTTGTTGATGGAGATCGTCTGGCCTGATGCACTGGGCAGTTAGGGCTTTCGCAGGGGACGCCACTAGTTTCGCAACCGAGGGCTTCATGTAGTCTTCTCTTGATTCCAGAGAGGTCCAGGCGTGGCCTGGGGTGTTGTATATCGTCTCGATCGGGTTCTGTATCCATCTTACTTCCTTCGTCGGAAGTGTGAGGTGGTATAGCCGCGGGGCTACATTTAGGTGATCCGCTGTAGGGTTTCATAGGTGGTTTCATATTTTCGTGATCTGCGCACTTTTCAATCTCGGAAAAACTCCAATGCAGGGCTGAGTGTTGTAGCTCTTCCTCTCTTCTTCCGCTGGTGATACTTCTGTAATCTCCCCAATCGTTTATCGGTTCATTTTCCCTATAGTCCATGAATTCACATTCGCTACCGCATTCCGAGTGGTCATGGACGTAGGAGACTGGTAGGCTTTCGAATTGCGACATATTGGCTGTCAGATATTCCCTGTGAAAGGTAACAGGTATGTTATCAGAGAGAGGAAGTTTGTCGTTATCAGGGTCTTCTTGTGTGGGGTCTTTCGCAGTATGAGGGTAGTTCTTATCGTCCACATACAGTCTGGATAGAGCGTCAGCTAAATAGTTCTATTGGCCTAGCCTGTATACTATTTTTGCGTCGAACTGTCCAATGAATCCCCTCCATCTAAGTTGCTTCTTAGTGGGTGTCTTGCTCGTCTTGAGGTATATTAGGGGTTGATGGTCTGTGACAATCATAAACTTGCTTCCTGCAAGAAGATAATGGAAAGCCACCAGGGCGTCCACAATCGCTAGGGCCTCTTTGTCTGTAGTACCATAGTTCATCTGAGCATTGGAGAACTTCCTGCCGTGTAGTGCTGCTGGTCTTGCAGTATCAGCTGATTCCCATTGTCCTACCCAAGCTCCCACGCCACTATCGGATGCATCAGTGATTAGCCATATTGCTGTGGTTGATTCGTAATTCAATGGTTTCATAGCCTCGTATTGTGAAACAGCTCGCTTAACATTATCCATGGCTTGGTCATGGGTGGGTGTCCACACAAATTCCTCGCTACCGGTAAGGGCGGTTAGTGGTGCCGTAATGGTGGCAATATGAGGAATAAATTGACTGATATAGTTAACAGTTCCGAGGAACTCTTGGAGTTGTTTCTTGCTTTTAGGAGTGGTCCATTCTTCGATTTTCGCTATCTTCTCAGGAACTGGTTTCAGTCCTTCTTCGTCAATGATGTGGCCCAGCACATCCATGCTGGTCGCAAAGAACTCCGATTTCTTTCTGCTAGCGTAAAACTGCGCTTCCTTGAGTTTGTCGCATACCATTGCGATATGTTTCAGGTAGCTATCCTCTGTATCGGAGAGTATAAGAATATCGTCAATATACACCCATACGAATTGTCCAATATAGTCGGTAAATAGGTCTGACATTATGCGCATGAATGTTCCTGGGGCATTCAGGTCTCCTTGAAGCATAACCTTGTTGACGAAACATCCAAAAGGTGATTTGAAACCGTTCTTATCCACATCCTCTGGTGCTACTCTGGTCTGAATGTATGCATCACTGAGGTCGATCTTACTCCTATATCTAGCTCTTGCTAACGAGTTTAGGATGATCTTTTGATTTGGAATTGTTTCGTCGTCCTTGATAGTAATTTCGTTTCTTGCTGTGAGATCGACAAGTGGCCTCATTCTTATTTTGTCTCTCTTTTCTTGAGCAAATATCGGTGCTGCCGCATGGACCGCTTTCCATTCGATGATCTGCTGGTCTTCTTTTTCTCTTATCCATTGCTTTAGGTCTGTCATCTATCACTCTGGAATGGAGTAGGTGTGTTGGTATCGCTGTTCTTCCCCGGGTTTCAGGCGAACATGGTGGTTAATCTTTCTCAGTGGCGGTAGTCCTTCTGGGATCTTCTCTGGAAACACCTCAGGGTGTTCAGCCATGATGTCTTGAGTGCTGATCACAGCTGCACGGATATTTCCGCTCGTAGGTGTACAGTTGATCTTGACTCTTTGCTTGGGGAAGGTAATTGATAGTCCACCGCACTCAATTGTGGCCTGATGTTGTTGGAGGAACGGCATGCCTATCAGGGCATCGTATTTTGCTAGGTTTCCAACAATCATTTTGTTGTCCTTTGTTTGTAACTTTCCTGCTGTGATATTCACAACACATTCTTTGTGACTTTCGGATCGTGAACCTTTCATAGCCATGTGGATCTTAGTGGGTTTTTCCATGTCCCTGCATGGAATTCCGTGGGTAGTGACAAATGTAGCACTGATGAGGTTTGCTCTGATAGTACCTGTATCAAATAGCACTCTTGCTTCTTTTCCATTGATGAACATGGATCCTTCTAGTGCATGATACACTTTGATTGCTGCTGGGCGGGTGGCTTTGGCTGAAGCGTAGCTGTCTATTTCCATTGAGTTGATATAGACTTCGTCGAATTGGTCTTGTTGTTCCGCCATGTTGGAGGACGCTTCCTTTTTAATCTTTGCCTTGCCTTTGCCTTTGTCCTTATCTTTCAAACTTGGACAGTCTCTTGCCATATGTCCTTCACCACCACAAGTGAAACAGGCTCCCTTCTTCTTCATTCCTTGCTGTTTGGGCTTATTGAATGTCTTCTTAGGTTCCTGTCTTTTGTTGGTCTTTGGCGGTTTCTCACTATGGGTTTTCCGGTAGGCTCCCGTGCTATGGTTTATAGCATCAAGTCTTTCAGCTAGGCTGATTACTTCATTGATTTCTTCATCGCCCCCGTATTGTGTTTCAACATCTTGTCGAAGCTTGGGATGCATGCTTTTGAAGAATTGCTGGATGAATGCATAATCGCTAACTGTATCTTCAGGTAATCGTGATCTGTACATGAGTAGATCTGTTGAGGTGATTGATATCTTCTGGGTTTGCCCGTCTTTGACTTGTCGGATATCGTGGAACTTCCTGTAGGTATCGTCCTTCTGCTTGGATGATTGGAAACGTTCCTTTAGATAGAGTACTAACTGGTCTCTAGTGATGTTTTCGCCAAATAACTCTGCTGCTTGGAACGCTGCTGCTTGGGCTCGTCCTTCAGTGTAGAGTATCCAATAGTTTCCGGATCCATCAGTTGCTTGGGGTACTTTATGTATTCGCATATAGAGTTGAACAGACTTGTACCACCGGTCGAATGCTTCTGGCTGGAGGTCTTCGCCATCTCCGGTAAACTTCTTTGGTGTCGGGACTTTGATACCAAGTCTAGGGGGAACCGCTGGTTCGTCTGCCAGTTCGGGTGGAGGGTTACTGGGCCCTCCTTGCTGTGACATACTGTCCGAATCGCTACTGGTATCTGAGCGGATTGGATCGTCTGCCGGTACCTCTGCTGGGGTTCTGCTTGATGATTTCGTGGCTATTGTGGCTGCTGGGGCTCTGCTTGATGGTTCTTTCAGTGGAGATACTGGAAACCTGCCAGGAGTTACTCTTGCTTCCTTCGCACGTTCTTCCGCTGACTCCGACAAGGTTTGTTGGGCACTATCTCTGGCTAGCTGTCTACCAGGTTCGTCTATAAAGAACTGTTGTTTCGAAGATGCTTTGGTGAATCGTCCTTTCTCGTCTCTAGCCCGTGGTTGTTGTCCTTTCTTGGGGGGCCCGGTGCTCCCACTAGGCTCCTGGTATTCTTCAATCTTGATAACTTGTTGAAGTTAAAAAAATGTAACGGCCCCACGGGGTTGTGCCGTATTCTATGAGGCTAACGATACTAGCTCTATAGCAAAATGCGCTATCTAGCGAGACTTAAGTACCGGAGGCTTGGGCAAGGTTGTTGTAACAAACTTCTTACTATATCGCAACTACTAAGTAGTTCCTACTAGCAGGCGTTTGGAAACCAACTTGAAATACTAAGATTCTTGAAGCGAATTGAAGAAGTAACTGTTCAACCAAGTATATTGAAAACTCTGTCTGCCGAAGTCTGCCTTCTCTAAGTCCGGAGAATAGCAGGTCTTAAATACACTTGTTAGGCTACCTGAGCCTTTGTGATCAAATAATAATAAGGCTCCGAAATGGTAGCCTTGAAACGTTATATAAAACCAATCAGGTATTACATCGATATCCTGATACAAAACATAAAAGATATAAAGTATCAACCGATACTCGAAACCAAACATAAAACATATAAATTATCAAACGATACTCGAAACCAAACATCAAACATATAAAGTATCAAACGATACTCGAAACCAAACATAAAACATATAGAGTATCAAACGATACTCGAAACCAAACATAAAACATATAGAGTATCAAACGATACTCGAAACCAAACATAAAACATATAGAGTATCAAACGATACTCGAAACCAAACATAAAACATATAGAGTATCAAAAGATACTCGAAACCAACCCGTAACCTGTACCAGTTACAGTGCTGGTATAAGGACTTCGCACAATGAAGTAGTAAACTTAAGTGGGCAACAGGGGTTGTGTGGGACATTTGAACTGCAGACATAGCGGATCAACAAATTCCGCCGTTTCAAGATGTAGAATATAGATAATGCAATAATCATGAACTGTTTGAGTGTCAATTGAGATTCCCACTGCGTGTGATGAAAGAAATAAGTATTTAAGCATCACGAGGATGCAGATGCCAAGGGATCTGACCTGCGACGTCTCTTGGCGTCTGGCAAGACCCTATCGACATCACGAAATAAATCTATTAGGCACTAGAGTACAACTACCAGAGTGTTTGCTAACTTTCAGTGAAGCCAGACGAACATGAACTGATCTGATGAAGATCGACAGGCAGGCTATAACAAATATATTGTCAAACTCTAAGCACTCTAATGCTAAACATTAATACTGTATACGTCTAAGTTGACTCGGAAAATAATAGACGCGCCGTCATATTCATTAAACCCTCGGGGCAAAAACTAAAACAGAATATCATGGGTGTACGCTCTTCACTCACATCATCATCAATCGAGTCATTCAGCCGGCGCTTCTGTACCTCCTCTGTTTCCCAAGTTTCCCTATCCTTAGAAACTATACCAAATCTCTTGCATTGGCCCTTATCACAATTTTCCTTGTCACACAGACCACAGCACTTCCCATCACGCCTTGACCAGCAGGCTGTCCTTCTGCCCAGTGTTGTATATTTAACCCGCTCGATAATCTGAGGGCTAGGGGTATATGTTTCTCAGAGGATTCCCTTCTCTCTCAAATGGGGGATATCAATATCCCAATGCTGCCCGCGCCTCTATCCCCGGCCCCGGAGAGACCTGATGACGCTCTGGATAATACTGTAAGTTAAGGGTCAGAGCCATCTGCATCTTCCGGTTCGCCTGCTTAATTAACAGGCCGGGGATCAGCTTTGGCATCCGGTTGTCGTACGCCATGCCTTATAAACCTCTAGGCTCGCGGTTCATGAATTTGGACTGTTGCTTCAGGACCACATTTGGAGATAGCACCTGTAGTAAGAGAGTGGTTCCCCCTCAAGGCCGGCGTGAGTTCCAGACGTGCGTTATTCGGCAGAACTCAATTGATCAAGTTATCAAGCCGTTCTTTAAGAACAGGATTTGATAGGAGCCAGGCATTAACCATTTAATCGTCATCATTGAAGTCACAATTGACCCAAGAGAGCGGAGTGTGGCGATACTCTCATTGTCGTTGGCATGCTGCACCGGTAGCGCCAATTAAGTACCGAATTGTTTTATTTTATAAGGATCTCGTAATCATTGCAGACTTTCAACGCTGTAACAGAAATCTAACTCATCAAACTGTACCCTATTGAAACATTGCCAATTGTTTTGCCAATAATTTGAGGAATCTGCATCGCTGTTTGGTGCATGGGAGATCCAAACAATACGCACTACATGTGGATATTCAAGCAGGGAGCTACAATCTACAGGTCCATACTTACTGAGTTAAAAACGCAAATACACAGATTATTGGCATAAGCAATCACAGGTTGGTGCAAAGCTGTTTACCGGGTGATCAGGTTGGATCGGTGCAGGCGCAGGGGAGTTTGCTGGACTGCCAGCTGAGCTACGGCTTGAGCTGCCAGCCGAGCTCCGGGGTGGGGGATCGAGTACAATTTGTGCTTGGAACCAGTGTCCTTGCACCAGAAGAACAGCGAGATCGACTTGTCCTTGAACTTGTGATTGGTCAAAGGGTGACGGAGATGAGCCAGGAAATAATTTTACATGATAAGAATAAGGTCTTCCCATTTTTGCACAAGAAAAACACCCGAGGCAGCTTGTCCATGCGCTTGCGCTTAGTTTAGCGTTCGTTACGGGGCAGGGCGGGGCGGGTTTTGCCCTAGGAGGCCCTGCCATTACACGGGCCCTAGGCCTTATTTTGTGCCTTCTCACCACCTCGCCCCGGTCCTGGTCCCAACCCCAATCAGTCCCTGGACAGGCCCCCGTTATTCACCACCAAAACTTTACGGGGCCCCGGCCCCGGTTAGTTAGGAGGAAAGGCCAAAGATATGCCCCACCCAAGCCCGCTTACCAGCCCGAGGCGGTGAATTCCAACAGTGACCCAGGTTTTTTGGGCCCCCCGAGGTTCCATAACGAACGCTAAGTTGGTTAATCGGCGGTGAAGGGGGGGTTACTACTACTCCTGGCCCCAGACTGACTCCTGGAGTGAATTGTCCTTACGCCTGAACAACGCACTACACAACAAGTCTTTACATACGAACAACACTCGGAGGGGGTTGTACTTGAGCTTGCCATTGGTTACACAATTGTGGAGGAGGAGGTAGCCCCAGTCCTTGCGCCGGAACAACAACAGGAAAGACTTGTCCTTTGGCCAGAACAACACCCAGAACTACTTGTACTTGCACCGGAATAAGACCTCTCGCTAGAACAACCACCGGAATGAGCTCTGCTTTCGCTTGCTGTTGGTTACGCTCTGGCAGAGAGTTTTGGACAGTCGGAGCTCTGTTCGGAACATCTGTAGCAGTACCCTATTTAACTAATTCGCCTGTTAGTAGTAGCACCACCGGATATCTTTCTGTGCAGTGCGGACTGATGTCTGGCCTTGTGGACTGAGAGGGTGGCCCTGAGCCATAGCCTGAGTCTGGTTGTTCATCGTATATGTCTACTTACTAATACAGTTCTTAACAAATTCAACGACACCCTCATCAGCCTCCGGCATACGAGCTACATTATTGGCAGCAGACGTTGTGGCTTCCTGATCTCACAAAAGGCACAATCACATCATTCCTCCCTCCATTTGCCGGAATTCCATTAAAGGGAAATTAGGGGGTGGCAATTTGTTCCTTTCTACTAGCTGATCTTTCACAATTTGCCGCAAGTGCTTATAAATAGCCCTCCGATTATTATTATTTGAAATGCTTATGGATACCTTATGGAGGTTAGTCAACCGACTCCCAAGATTAGGGCGAACTGCACTGATCTCTCAGAGAAGAGAATTTGGCGGAACTTGCTACATCTGACCCGGTAGAGCCTGCTGTCCTCCTTGATTCTCGATATGGAGTTATCGTATGTGTAAGAGATTGTGGGCCATTTTGGATGATCATTGGTGTATATAGATT
The DNA here is from genome assembly GCA_003070745.1 of Tuber borchii. Classification (NCBI taxonomy): domain Eukaryota; kingdom Fungi; phylum Ascomycota; class Pezizomycetes; order Pezizales; family Tuberaceae; genus Tuber; species Tuber borchii. The sequence continues at coordinate 7,553 of NESQ01000564.1, read as the reverse complement.
AGAGTGTTCGACATAGAGCAGAATATTGCTGTTCTGAATATGGATGATTTTGCTATCAAGTCCCTTACATGTCCAATTGAATTTATATATATATCTCCCAAATGTTCGAGGGCATTTGAAAAAAGTCACACTGTGTTTTCAAGATTGACAACAAATAGGCCAATCAGAGCCGCAAGGACCTTATCCGATTCAAGTTGGATAAAACCTGATAGGTACGTTTGCTCAGGACCGTCTCTGATCATGGTTCTTCTCTCATCTTGAACCTCCTCTGATATTAAAACTTGGCTAATCTTGAAAGAAACTATAGCTCAATCAACGTGATGTCTGTGCTAAACCCCGTTAATGACTAGTTGCTCTTCCGAGCATCTAAACTCCATAACACCCAGATTCGTTGGGCTCAAGATAGGATACTGCTATACATGTACCCTATAATTGACACAAAGCCCGCAATAAAGTCTCAGTTGACTCCCACCATGCCTAGCCAATGTCCATTCAGCCGATGAAAATCCATCCGGTTATGTGGATACAAGAACGACCTGCGAACTGTACCTTCAAATTAGGAAACTGTTGTCGCATCCATTGTGCGATATACTTCATCTGTGACAAGTATGAATGACGCAGAAACAAGTATATTGTAACATGGAGAAGCGAGCAAGCTCCTGTATTCCGACTATTAATCTGATCCAGATCCCATTTGACATAACCTTGACGTATTGACTACTCACGAGTCTGATACCGAGAAACAGGACGACTCTAGGTCTTCATTACTTGGCAGACAGGAGGATTATGTATACTCCGGAGAACCAATTGCAGATATCGACTGATTTCAGTAGAACACTGCAATTTCTGCAAGGACCCTTGGGCAACATTCAGTATTGTGTACGGTTAAAAACTGGGATCTTGGTTCATTCAGGCTAAAGTATTTAAATTTCCAATTAAGAAAGACTTCTTAATTGGCGTCAGTAATTTTAGGTTAGCCCGATATAGCTCGATACATACCCTGGAGAGCCACCTCCACTCTTTGAACCCGTACGGCCGGTATCTGCCATGGTTCAAAGGACGGGGTGAGGATATCTAGAGAACTCTACCATTCTTCCATGGTAACAGCCTGAACTGTGTTAGATATCTACTTCAGTGGATGGCATACCGAAATGACTTTATCTACGCGCTACGGCATGAATTCAATCCTAATGGTGAAATGATCTTTGCCGCAATGAACACTGTGCACTTGTAGTGGGATGTTCAAGTTCAGCCCCCTCACCTCCTTTACGTTAACGTTAGCTGACTACTTATAGCAAACACTTCTACGGGGTGCAACTGTAATTCCCATTATTCGGATGTCTGATCACTGGCAGACCAATATCAGTAACTACTCTGGTGACAACAAGGCATGGCCTGTCTATCTTACCCTCAGTAATCTTCTGTCAGCCCGGCGCTACAGCCCTGAATCAATGGCCGTTCTACTACTCGCACTATAGCCTGTCCCCCCAAAGTCTCAAAGTCCACCACTGTAGATCAATACGAAAGAGAAGTGAACACTGAGACACTATAAGATGTATTCAAATTCATTTTGCGACAGTGCAGGAGGCAATCCTGGATGGAATCATACCTCATTGTGCCCATGGAGAGGTTCAGAGCTGCTCCCCAATCTTGTCGGCATGGGCTGCAAACCATATGTAAAACGTCAGTCTACATGGGTTAAAATCGAAGGGTTGAACTGCATGTAACATACCTGCCGGGGAATTCTGAACCAACGTCAAGCGCAATCGAGCGCAAGATTACACAAGATATGAACGACTTGTATATGAAATGTCTGCCACCACACATGTCAAGTTCCATAGTCTTGGTATCAATTTAGGCTAAAATGTTTTTGACGGACTTCACTGGGTCTCTGTGCGTGACTTGTATCTCCAGAGTATACTCCATACTGTTCATCTCGGAATATTTAAGCCCAGGATAGACTAGATTCGAGTCTTTCCCAAGAAACAACGGCGACAGCAGGCTTTTCACTACACTTACACGACATTATCGCCAAACCCTGGATTGTGGGTTCCCAAAAGGCCCTGTGGTGTGGCTATACAGTGGTAGTGGAGGGGGATGAGGAATCTAGAGCACTATATGTTGGAAGTTCTCACGATGGCACTGCTCCAGCCACAGAGATCAAAAGCAATATCTTTCAAACATCCTGTCGGATATGTCGAGATGCTCGTCAATTTCAGTATGATGTCACAATAATGAAGCCACACTGGTGACATCATAGCTTATATGGATTATTATCTCTACGGATTTCACGAGATGAAATGTATCTTTTTCGACTTTAGAATAACTAACCCTACACTCGCCAAGGTTGATCAGCAACGCAAGGAAATGCAACTTGAGAGAACCTAGCTGAACCAGCCCATGGCCCCTCATAAACGGTGCTGTATTCTTGACGACGATTGTGAAGTAGACCAGGAGCCACGTATAGACTTCATCCATAGCGAAACAGATTTCAACTTTATCAAGATAGATCTACTAAGTCATTTTAGTGATTATATACACCAGTTTGGCAATATACCGATTTACCCCAGGGTGTTTGGAGAGCTCGCGCATAGGGCACAAGTCATAGACAGATGGCGATGATCGAATACAAATAATGTGCCAGGCCCAATCGTGAACAGCTATGGTGGTCAGCAGAGCATCCATGTCAGATGATTCAACTTCTAATCTCTTTGACTCTGGGAAGTCATTCTTTCTGCAGATGTCCTGCGATATCTACATACTATGACAAGTACCGTAACAACGCTGATTGACTGTGACAGGATCCTCAAAGGACCACGGGATGACGTGTTAAATGTCTTGTATTTTAGTAATGTGTCGGTATTGCGCCTCCATAGTGTATGTCGCGCATTGTTCAGATATAGTGGGCGTAATCTACCTACAGAGCACCAACTTCCTGCAGATCAGGCGATACTTGAATCAAACCTGGTTGAACTACTAATGCGACTCAGAATCCCCGTTCTAGAGTTCAACGAAAGCGACATTCCGGATATCAACCATGCACCATGCATGGGCACCCTATACTTAGGGAAGCAGCAGAGTCGCAACGATTGGGTTTCGGTTCAGGCTGGTACTGAAGATATGTAGGCCTGGCTGAGAGGCGGTCTGCCGGAAGGGCTCGTGGTTCTCTTAAAAATCAGAGAACTCACTAGTCAGAATTCTGTGCGTTGGGTAACTGCTGTTTGGATGTGGAGTGCAGTCAACTCGGGATACCTCTCGGACATACCGGGGCTTGTTACAGTGCAGATGAGAGTGGACGCTCGAGAGTTCACAATAGTTGACATAGTGGCAATCCTCAGCCTGGGGCATATGAGCCGCAAGGGGGAAGTGTACTGGCTGGTTAATAGCTGGATTGCTTGGAGTACATTCTAGGAAGTAGATTAAGGAATCAGGATATTATTTGGGAGGGGGCCTGACGGTCCTTGGTGTCTTACAGCGCAGTGCTAGCGGGACTAGAAACGCCGTCTAGCGAATTGTGGTCAGGAGGTCTGTCAACCTCACCACAATTCACTAGATGGCATTTTCAAGGCGTGAGCACATCGTCAAGCTGTCCATGTTTATTGAAACCTATTGTCTAGAAAATCAAAATAGGAAAGAATTATACTAGTAGCTAGTTTGCCTTGTACACGTGAGATTCTGAACTGGGACTCGGGCCCAGGACGGAGATGACATGAGAAAATTCATTAGGACACCTGGAAAAGGCAATGAGAAGCCGGTGCCATCATGATAGTGAACCAAAGCTAAGGTTTTGGCAGGGCGTCTGTACAAAGTGAGATAGACTCAGCAGGGAGAGAGCATTGCCAGGCAATCCAGGGAGCACAGAATGCGTGAGTGCGTTACAACGCAAGTTAGAGGGCACCTGACTCAGGGAACGCAGAAGTGACATCACTTCCGTCAGGGCGCAACGCGGATGCATCTCACACAAGGTATTGTTTTGCTGAGATTGCTACAGGTTTTGTCCTCTCCACCGCAGAGGGAGCGAAAAGGCGAAACTCCAAGCTGGGACTGGGAGGCATGAGCGGCAAGGAAGCTTATCTGAGCACACAGCTGATGAATGCATCCTCAAATGAACTTTACTACCACCATTTTGGGATGAGATATTTGGGTGAGGGGGAATCTATGGCAAGGGCGAGGTAAGACTGAATGCTTCTCAGCTTCAATTGACAGGACTCTTGCATAACCCTTTAGAACATACTAGGTGGCGAGCCGGTGAGATTCTGAGTTTAAGCTTTAGATGTCCCTGAGTAGGAAGCCAGCTATGCAAGAGAAATAGAAGAGCCTGCCTAAATGGGTTATAAGAAGCTCAGCGAACCAATGAACAGGGAGCTGTGTGTATACTGGAAACCCTGATTGTTGGGGTGCACCAGTGGAGTGGTTAAAGGTTTCGGGCAAGAGAGAGAGCTCGGAATTCTTTCTGTACCCTAACTTGAACAAAAGATGGGAAGGAGAACGCAAGACTTACATAGGAGGGATTGACGTTAGAGAGCGAGATAGTGAGATGAAGGGCCACCCTGTGGCGTTTATGACAGAGTTTGACACAGGGATGAGAGAGACCGGACTCGGTGGCCAATATAGAGAAGAGCATGGACCGAAAACAATTGGTGACCCATCTATCGACCTGCCACCAATGGAGATCCATCTTGGTAATTAGTCCCTAAGTGTTGACATAGAAGTCAGCTCAGAAGGAATGAAGAGTGAATATCAAGAAAAATGCCAGTGGATGACAAAGATGATAGAAAACTCCTAAAGGGGCTCCAGAATTTGGTCTTATAGCTGCAAGTGCTACTTGGGACCGTGGTAGCCTCCCCGAGAAGTGGGCTGTGGAGGAGATATTCTGGAGGGGCTAGTGGCATAGCCAACATAGATAGGTGGCGGGCAAGAATATCTGACTGTCGAGGGCGATGGGGGGATGATTTGGAAAGCAAGTATGGTAACAATGTACGCGTATAGGCCAGTAGATCAGCTCTGTCTTTGGGATTCAGAGGCCCACCATGAGAACAGTCCCTTTCTCCATTCTGGACCGCAAGGTTCTCTGTAGCATAGTAATGTTGGTGCGGTAGGGGGAAGAAGGAACAGTGTGAGAAGAATCATCAAAAGAGGAAGGAATAAGCCACATGTGCCCAAGAGATATAAGCAAGAAACCCTAACTAATAAATAAAAGAGCTGAAATAGGTGGCCATTGGGAGGTCTCCACTGTAACAGGAGACAAACACTATGGGGTCCAATGAGATGTCAAACAACAGCCCCTATCAGTGAGAAAGAAAAAAACTAGAAAATCAAATAATAATGGGCCTTATGAAAGAGAAGAAACAAGCAAAACATAGAGGCCCCAACTTTGTTAAAGTCATTATTGAGATCTAGAAAGAGAGAGGCAACCTTACGGACAGGTTATTGTAAGTTGCCAACCGAATCTCGGAGAGTGTGGCATGCTTCCAGAGAGGCTAGTGTGATCAGGGTATGGCATTGGTTAGTGGATGAGAGAAATAATACCCGGGCCATGGCAGTAAGGCATGAGGCCACGATCCTTTCAAGGCTCTTGGACAGAGTTTCCAAGAGCATAAAGAGGCAGACACTCGCTGCGGAATAGTAAGATAGCTTGCCACGCCTATCAAGAAGTAAGCTATTGGCCCAATTCAACGAGGAGGGGGACTGTCCAAAACTAAGCATCGGAGAGAGGAGAGAAACTAATACATAGGAAGCAGTCATGTAGAGGGTCATCAGAAACTGAATAGGGTAAGAAATGAGGGGAAGAGGCTAAGGACTGGAAGCATTTCGACCGGGCCTGGGGGATTTCCACTGAGTTGATATCAGGGACATGGCTAAATGGGAATATTATAGCTGGAAGGAAATGAGAAGAATATGGTGGAGAGCAATATTAGAGGCATGAGTCGTTAATCTCTGTTGGAGTAATAACTTCAGGAAAGATGTGAAACCAGGACAGCAGATATCCTAGGGCCCACTTCTTTGCTCTTCAGATGAAATGGGGTGGGGCATCGGCAAGGAGAGAATATCAGGGTAACCTTTTCACTAGTTTATCAGCTTTGAAAAACTCTCACTTAGGGAGCCTGGCTGTGACTCAGTCCTCGGGGACCAAGCTAGATTTGGCCTTGCTAGACCCAGAGTGATTTGCCATCCCTGGCGGGCATGGTGGCGTACCTACCAGAGGTTTGACCTTCAGGAAGGGAGTGAGAGTAGTGTCTATGAGGTGAGGAGTAAGGTCAAACCACATAGCGAGGCAGATCTGTATCGGGATGGGTGGGGGTGTACTGGTATGTGAAAATATTTACTGAGGGGGTTTAGTGACTCCGAGTCTGTGAGAAGCCAATTCGGGCTATAGGGCAGAGGGTAGCCTTTCAGGTGACCAAGATACATAGAAATAGACACATAATCCCAGCTAATGGATGGGAGAGAGACCTTCTATTCCCTGAAAAAAGGATGCAACATACAAGAGGAAAATCATACTTAGTAATCACAAGTCTGGCATTTCCACTAATGGGGAGTTGGATATTCATACAAGAGGTGATCAAAAAAGGAAACCGAAGTATAGAGGCCTAGTTGAAATAAAGAAAGAACATAACAAAGTGTCCCGAAGAGTGCATCAGCTAAAATATAATATGCGTCTAAACTGCAGTTGCTGCATCCTGACATATAACACTCGAAGTTTTGCGTCCACTTCAAGAATGTGTCCTGATGTGAATTTGAATACCTGGTGTGTCTCCAAGCTAGATTTCACTCCACGGGTATCCTGGCACCTTGCCACTGCCCCAGGCCATAATGTATCGCCAGGACGCCCCACTTCATGCCTACCCTCTTTCGTTCTTCCTGAGGTCTCCCGACCAGATCCTGTTTCCGTCACACTTATGGGTCTCCTCGGGACGCACTCTCGCACTCATGGTTGGAGGTGGAATTTCCTTCGGCGGAGAGATGTAGCCATAGCCCACGATAGGGGCCTGAGTAGTACTAGTAAATCTCAGCCACGGTCTGACTGGCATAATGCTTCAGGTAGTTTCTATTTCTATATGTCTATATACTGATCTGTTTCCAACCTGATGGCCCCATCGTTTCCCAGGTCCTGGCTCCATCATTTTCCAGGCTCTAACTCCGTGGTTTCCCAGGCCCTGGCTCCGTGGTTTCCAATGCCCTAGTACTATCGGTTCTGATGCCTGGCCTCTATCGTTTCCCACATCCTGGCTCAGGTGTTTCCCCCACAAAACTTTAATAACTTATATAGAGCTCTCTTAAATTATCAGCAAAAATTCTAATATGCGTCCTGAGCGTCATGTGCCTATGACACTTGGGACGCTCAAAACTTCAACCGCTTTTCTAGACGGAACGTCGGTGTGATGTTCCGTCCGGAGGTCGCCATCACGGTCACACCGCATCCTGACGCCATCCCCTGCATTCTCTCCTTCCTGAAGACGTCCAATGCTCCGCCCCTTCGTCCCGACGCCTTCTGATTTTGCCTTCTCCCTACCTAACGGCCTCAGATTCTAGCGTCTCCCATCCTGACGGCC
>NESQ01000563.1:0-41960 GCA_003070745.1 Tuber borchii | reverse complement strand
CAAATTAATAGCTGCTTGTTTGAAGCTTTAATATTCAAATTAACTAAGAGAGAGCTCATTTGAAAAATTGAAATTAGATTTTTACTATCCAAGTAGCTTAGCTTAAGTGTAGTTTGAGTATCAATTTACAATAAAATATAATTTTGAGTCAACTTGACTATAAATTTCTACTGATTTAAATTAACTAAAAGATAGTAGAATGCTATATAACAAATAAACTAATTCTTATGAACATTGACTTAATATCTTCACATTAGAAATTGAAAAAGATTGCAGATTTTACAATACCTTGCAGCACTCTAGCAGTGGAAATCTTTATAAAAAAATTATATTTTTGTAATTATGTATAAAAAAAATATTAGAAAATGAATATAAACTCCAAGACTTTGAAAAAAGTTATGAATCAGCACACTCGAGACAGATACAAATACCTGAATATTGAATCATAAAATAAATATTTCTACCCAATTAATAGGCAGTAAGAGCAACTAACCTAATATTTCTTACCACTATTCTTTATAGTTGTAGCTGTGAGTTGTTGAACCAATATCACTTCCACAACAATTATAAACTCCAAGCAGTATTCATATTTGGTTATAAATTCAATTGATCTGACTTTGCTCTCAGGGTTGTATATGGGTCTGGCTTATTAATTACAGTTGATGGTTCAAGTCTATTAACAATATTACAACAAATTCTTTGTAGTTGTACTTGTGAGTTGTTGTACCAATATCACTCTTACACCAATTATGAACCGCAAGCAGTATTCATATTTAGTTATAAATTTAATTAATCTAACTTTACTTTCTTTGACTTATTATCCACATTTGATGCCTCAAGTCGATTGACGATAATAAAATATATTCTTTATAGTAGTATCTATGAGATATTGTATCAATATCACTTCTATAATAATTATAGACCTCAAGCGACATTTATGTTGAGTTATAAATTCAATTAATCTGACTTTACTCCCAGATTCGAATGTGGGTCCGGCTTATCATTCATAGTTGATGGTCCAACTCCATTGTCAATAATACAACAAATTCATTATAGTTATATCTGTCAATTGCTGTGCTAACATCACTCCCATAACAATTATGAACCTCAATCAATACTCATATTTGGTGATGAATTCCAGTCAACTGACCTTACTCTTAGGTTTAGAAGTGGGTCTAACTTGCTATTCATAGTTGATTCTCTAAGTCAATTGCCAATAATATTACAAAAAATTGCTACTACTAATATAGCTGCAAATCTCAATAGAATACTTAATGCTAGAGTATATGAGAATAATATTATTGAAAATATAGACACTAATAGTAGAAGCTTGTAGATAATTTCATTCAAAAGAGAGAAAGCCCTTAGATTTTCCATTAAGTTGAGTACAGCAAGAGCTATTTGAAGAAATTTTCCAAAAAGTATCAGAAGATAATTTATAAGATTGAAATCTTACAGAAAAAAGATAGAATATATTTCTAATATTTGAAAGTATGAGAGAATTAGTAACTTCTTCTCTATCCAATAATAAAAAAGCAAGGTACTTGTAGTTAATAAAATTTAACAAGATATCTTCTAGATAGCCAGTAAGTTGAGAGCCAATATAAATATATTAAGAAATCTTTTTAAATGGAGGAGAAGATTAATTAGTAGAGAAATCTTGTAGAAAATAGTACAATATATTCCTAATATTTCAATAAGAAATAGGATTTGTATATGCTCAACTATTGAGTAATTGGAAAGCAAGCACCTGAGAGCATTGAGACTAGAAGTAGGAGTTTGTGCTGGATTCAATTGAGTAAAGGAGATACTTCTAAAATCACTACCAAAATAGCTGCCATATTGATTATAATGTGAAATTTTATGGAATTGAAGGGAAGATTATCTAAGAGAGAAATTCTGTAGAAGATTAAGGAATATATTCCTGATAATTAATCAAATTATATGATTTGTAGCTGCCCAACTCTTGACTTATTGAGAAGCAAGCTATCAAAAATAAGAATAATAATAGCTAAAGCTTGTATGTGATATAGTGAAACAAGAGAGACATTCCTGTTAAACTATTAAGTTAACTACCAGGATAGTTATATTTAGAAATTTGGTACTCCTTGGAATTAAGATTATATAAGATGAAAACCCTGTGAACAATTACTAAATATTTTTCTAGTATTTAATAAAATAATAGGATTTGTAAAAACCCAGAGTAAAGCTGAGAAAATTAAGATATTACTTGATATAGATATATATAATAAGATAGAGTATGTGCAACTCAAGAGCATATCTGTGTATAATACAAATAACTGTAAAGTAGTGTGGTATCTTTAGAAGAAGAAAGCTTCAATTTTAATTCTTTAAAGTTATCTAATAAAGATATATGTCAAATAACATGAGCCAAAACTAGAACAGAAAATGTAATCAGGAATATTTTATGCTAATTGGGAGTGAGAGTAAATATTTTAGCTACTCTTATACTTTATACTTATATATTTCATCTAGCTACTAGTTAGACCTATCAGTTAAGAGAAAATTAACTATAATATAGCTTTATAAGCTTATATTGGAAATATACTTTTCTATATTAAGATACAAGTATTGTAGTTCCACAATAATAAATCTTCTTTTCACTATTATTTTCTCCTTTTTGCACAAAAGACAACAGTATAGTTCATTAACCAAGTCTGATATTAGAAGATAATAAGTATTCCAGATACTAGTTTTTAAACTAATACTAGTAGTAAATGGTGAAAGAAAGCTATACTAATGCAATCTTGTAAAGGAGGAGAAAAATAATAAAATTGAAAGAGGAGAAATTAACATTATAACAATTAGAGAGAAGGGAAGAAATAAAGACAATTGTTTTATAATTAGACATGATTGAAGAAAATAGAATAAGGGAAAATAGTGGAAGAGAAAATTAAAGATATGGATATGGATCTTATATAGCTTTAGATAAGGCCTGAATTTAATAGTGAACTTGATAAATAAAACAGTCACATAAGTGTAAAAAGAATTGTTTTAAAGTTAAGGTCTTTAGTTCTAGGGCTTTTAATATTTTCTCTCTTTTATATCATACTATTATAATATTAATATTATTATATTCTAATAGTAAAATATCTTATAAGATTAACAAGATCTGATTGCTAAAAAACTATTTGTTTCTTTATAATATTACTATTATTATAATAGTGGTAGATCCAGAATGATCGTCATAGTAATAGATATAGTTGAGAAGAACTTTTAAGTCACCAGAATTTTCCTCATTAGATTAGTAAGATACAAGTGCCACCGAAAAAGTGAGTACACACACTCAGTTCCAACGCAACAACAACCCCATCTTAGCGATCCCGCACATACCAACAAAATGCCACAAAATCAAGACGGAAAGCGGCGAGAGAGCACAAAATTAGAGTATATTGAGGTCATTCAACTCCAGGCTGAGGGCTATTCATATCGTGCCATTGCCGATCGTATGATGATCTTAGCGTCTGCAGTGGGCAAAATCATTCGTAAATGGAAAGCGATGAGAACCGTGAAAAATGGTACCCGTTTAGGAAGACCCTACAAAATTGGGCCCCGTGAGCTCAGAAGGTTGAATAGGACTGCTGAGAATAACCCACAAGCAACTTTAGCGGAAATCACAATCGAGTCTCCGCTGAATTGTCATCCACAAACAGTTCAAAAAGCTCTTCACAAATTAGACTTCCACCTGCGAATTCCCCGTCGCAAACCCTTTTTGAATGCAAGAAGCAAGCGGACGAGATTGATATGGTGTCGGCAAAGACAGTACTGGACAGTGGATGACTGGCACTGGAAGTTCTATTCTGATGAGGCAAAGGTTGAGATTGGAGTAGGTGGAGGCTATGAGAGGGTATAGCGGAAGCCAGGAACTGAGCTCCAAGATCGCTACCTTCGGGTAACCTTCAAAGGGGAAAGGGTATCTACAATGTTCTGGGCTGCAATAAGCCATGGCCAGGGAAGCCAGCTTATTCATATTCGCCAGAGACCCCCAGAAGAGTATCGACGTCCAAATGACCATGGTGGGATGGATTCAGAGCAATACTGTCAGGAGGTATTGAGGCCGGGGTTTCTTCCTTTATGGGAGGAGGCGGGAGGGTCTGTTGAAGGATTCTCACTAGTTGAGGATGGTTCTAAGATTCACATTTCTGCATATAGTCGTCAGTTTAAATTGAGTAATGGAATTGTTTGCTCAGACTGGCCTGGCTATAGCCCGAATCTGAACCCCATTGAGAATATCTGGCGGACTCTAAAATGCCGGCTAAAAATTCGATTCCGAACACCTCAGCGACGACCTAGAACTATTACCGGGCTGGTGTGTGCGGCACAGGAGGAATGGAATGGAATTGAACAAGAGAAGATAGATAGGTTCATTGAGTCCATGCTAATCTGGGTGCTTCAGGTAATTCGTCGTCATGGAGGTCATTCTGGGTGGTGATTGCTTCTTCATTTTACTTTATTTCATATCTCTCACTTTGGGCTAGAGTATTCTATTGGTTTTTATGTAATGTTTCATTTTCATAATAGTAACAGTCTTTTTGGGGGAGCGCTAAGGCTTGTGTGCACTCACTTTTTTTTTTCTTTTTTTTCTTTTTTTCTTTTTTTTTAAACTTTTCGAGTATATTTAATCTAAAAAGTCGACTAAATACAACTACTAAACCGTTTTCTGTATCCCTATTATGGATGTCTACGGTATTACTCCAAACACTTCACCTAAGCCACATAAATAAAAGCCTAACCAACACCCGGATCCAGCCCCCTACCATTCTAGCGGCGCAGTTATACAGACCTCCCCGGTATGGGTGCCCTCATCGTAACGGCCCAAACAAAACCGCCAACGAAACAAATATTCTCCACCAATCCCAAAACCAACAACCAAATTCACCTCTTCTCCAAATATCCAAACCATAACTCAGTCCACGGTCTCAGCGAGCAGCCTCCTCCCCCTACCGAACTTTAGCGTCGGCCGTCTGGTCCCCCGGAAACACCCATGAGAACAGGGTTCGTCCGCACACCCCCGGCAACTAGCCGCGAACCTTCAAAAAACCAAATCCGTAGCGCATCTAAGCCATGAGGTAGAACACTTGCAATGGGTGTCCTCTCCCATCCCAGACTGCCAATATCCACCCCTCCACCCTCAATCCACAACCAAAATAAACTCCATTATCCAACTCTTTTAGTGCACGGGCACGCCCCCCTCGGGTGCAACCTAACCAAGCCACACCCACATGCCACTTCCCAAAACCCAGCCACAATTCTCCATCGCCACATACCATGCGCCACATCCACGACGCCTTGACCTCAACCTCATAGCCTCAGCCACCCCCTCACTCGCGTCCTACACGCCCGCCAGGAATACCGTAGTAAAATAGGCCCCGAAAACTGGATCCGAAGGTGACAAAAGAGTCGCGAAATGTTCGTAAACGAATACCCCTAGATGGAAAACGATTAAGAATGATGAAAAGGGATACGAGATACCTTGAACACCAAAAATTTCTAAACCATCGTGATGGAAAAGAAGACTTGAAGCCATCGTGAGATAAGAATCAAGGACCCTGATTCGCCCACTGGAAAGATATGACACGTCACAAGGAGGTGAGATTTCAATCGCTGGGGTTGTAGGAATGAAAGAGGATGTGCACTCACTTTTTCGGTGGCACTTGTAGCATAGAAAAAAAGATAATTCCTCTATCTTCTCAGATAAGGAAAATGAAGATCGAGTTATAAGTCTTACCAAACACTTGTTAGCTTTCACTTTCTAGAATTTTTCTTTCTGTCTTAATTAATCACCTAGTCTTATTGAATACATAGTAAACTATCCTAATCTCACGTTTATTTAATTGTTGAGTTGCAGAATATAACATCCCATTAGCCGTTGTCATCGAGTGGCCAATATCTACGCGGTGGCCAAGAACCCCTTGGGCAACGTTTGGCTGCAACGGATTTTTCCCGCTCTCAACAAAACAGTCCGATAGTCGGGTTTTATCTGGTACAGTCTCACAATGGTTCACATGAGGCCCTCGTGGTTCTAGAGAATTGCACAAGGGATGCATAAGGAGTCATTGTGGTAAAGTGGTTATCACTTGTCGAAAGTGAGCGAGAATGACGAATGTAGACACGATATCTGATTCTCCTATTCTACAACGATGCGCGGACTATATAATTCCACCCTGTTTAGAAAGGATACAGGAAAAGATAACACTATTCACCAAACCACAAATTCGTCGCACGATCGCAGTTAAGCTTGCCCTCAGAGCCTACTGTTACAAAACTCGCAAATACAGAGAAAAACTACCGCGAGTCATCCCCGAGTTGGATTACAATTCAGCTTTCGGGGGAGTATCCTTTTTGAGTTCCTTCTCAATAGCAGAGGCCAACGATTCCGGCTTGGTGGTGGAGGCGTAGCGCTCAACCACTCTTCCTTCTCTGGAAACGAGGAATTTCTCTAAACAAGTATTAGACATTATCTGGTGTTTGTATATGGCGTGAATATTGTCTTACCGTAGTTCCATTTGCTAAATGTAGAGTTAGTATTGGATTTCCCTGGATCGCAGAGTTCAATATGGTTGGGGTACTTGCATGAGCTTTATTCCCAAAAGGCCCGCCTTCTCATTTTTGAGCCATCTATAGTATATTATCAGTTCATGAAAGACCTTTGCTAAGGAGGTTAAGGACAGTACTTGTACACTGGGGAAGCATCATCACCATTGACGTCGATCTTGGCGAGAACTGGAAATTTGACACCGTAATTAACCCTTAAATCGTCGTTAATACCGGGCTAAGATGAAGGCAAGAGGATATCACAAAATCCTACATGCAAAACTGGAACCGGTAAGTGAGTCGTCATGTTCAATCTGTAAGCTTCAGGAAATCTCTTACGTTTTGGATCTCTTCGGCTGTCCCTGGCTCCTGGCCACCGAACTGGTTACATGGGAAACCAAGTACTTCGAGTCCCTCGTCTTTGTACTTCTCGTAAAGCTTCTCAAGTCCCTCGTATTGCTATTGTCCGGTAAGTAAGCTTGACTATACGACAAGTAGATAAATCCTAGTTTAATAAGCTTACAGGAGTGAATCCGCATCTATGTATCCATCATTAGCAATGGGGGGATTTTATCGGAGGCTCGGGGGAATAGGCCAGAAAGATAACATACTTGCTAGCGACGTTGACAATGAGAACCACCTTCCCTTTCAACTGGCTGAAGTTATAGGGTTGACTTCTGGAATCAAGAGGCTCAAGATCATAGAAAGTTGTAGCAGAAGACATAGCGGCAATCTTGTTATGTAGGGTGGGGAACCGGTGATGTTGAGTTATGCTTCAGGAGGTGAGGATGGAGGGAGGTTTTTAAGGGAGTTTGTTGGAGGAGGAGCTGCGTGAGAAGGGTGGGCCTAGATGCCTAGATGGAAGTCGAGAACCGGAACTATGGCACCAATAGGCTCCGGGTGCACACCAACTATGGAAGGAGTGCGGCGTGAGTGACAAATCTTTCGAAGGCATCAGAAAATCTTTTTGTCTGATTCCGGTAGAAGGCTCGTCCCGCACCATCATACCATGCTCGTAATCAAGGAACCTTCGTTCAACAGACAGGGATATATTTGGTTAACCTCAAATAACTGTCCTATATTCTTACTGGAGGATATAGCATCCTTTACTCGGCCAGCCAACACCGTTTCACGCGCCGTCTTGGCTTTCTCATCAGGTTCACCTACGTCATACCTAAGGTCCACGATTGAGCGCCGTTTGTTCTGTTCAAGACTAACTCGGTCGCGCGAGTAGATGTTTTTTCTTTTCGCTAACCGGATGACTATAGATAACCGTATTTTCAAACACTTATTAGTATTAAATGCAAGCACAAGTGCAGGAACATGTGGTCGCCTGCCTAGCGTTCTAGCACGGTACGCAACATAATGTCGGGCAGATTGCCATACTGGGGTAGGGACGAAAAAAATCGGAAAACATCTGGTGGCAAAACAAGGATGAGGGGGATGATCGATGTGGCGACGGGTGAACAGCGATCAGGTTGTGAGGCATCTTAAACCATGGGTGTTGCACGGAGTAGCTGGGTATGGTGCTTGGAACTCATCTTAGCTGGCTGTGTGGCAAGTGGTCAAGTTTAGACTCCAGTATCCCTTGGGCGGTGTGAAACAGTAAAATTCGTTGCCAGGCACACTCAGAATTGTGATTCGCTGCGAATTATTAGTCACCAGGATGCCAAGTTGCTAGGACGTTCAAATTAGTCAAGGCCTAGCCATCTTGGGTTATAGAAATCGGATTTGGATCATCCAAGTGGCTTGGCATCCTGGTGACTAATAATTCACAGCGAATCACAATTCTGAGTGTGCCTGGCAACGAATTTTACTGTTTCACACCGCCCAAGGGATAGTGAAGTATTGTAGTTTTCTTCTCAACCATCATCCGGCTTTCTGATGTCTGCCAAGCCCAATTTTTTTCCAAAGTGCCGTCCTTGCTACCTCACTCCCCAGATAATCTTGCTGATCTTTCTTTCCGATTTTTTCGTCCCTACCCTAGTACTTCCCGTAGCACTTTACCCCGCTGTAGCAGCCTCAGACTTCTTAGTAACGGGGAAGCCCTTCTTGCCTATCCGTTCTTCCCTTCTCCACTTCGACTTTACGCAAATACCGTATGGTCCCATACTCAAACACCACATTAGTACTGATACCCGTACAGCTAGTTATGGCACTGCGCTCTATTATATTGTGATCGGAGAAGCTATTGACGTTTCCGTATTCCATATATCTATATTGTACCGGTACATTCAAGTTACTTTAATTCGACTGTCGCAGTGGGGCCAGCCCTAACATCCGCGACAGGATATCAAACGAATATAACTACATCAAAATTTTAATGCTAAACTACAAAAATGACGGAGTAGATCGTCCAATTTAATACTCCAAGAGCATGTACTTAGGTTCGTGGGTTGAAGCTTAGCCCTCCTTCAATCTCTTTGCCCTTGAGCCTCCTAACGAATCATCAGGAAGCCCGCTCCTTTTGGTTCCAGGCAAGGAAATATCGTTATCGTCTTGACTTACTCTCCTATGAGGATAATCGAAACTTTGACCCTCAAATGCACTATTGTAAACCTTAGTTTAACAACACTCATGTGACAAGAAGCGAGCTCTGCCTAAAAGGGTATACAGGATCTTACTTCAAAGTTAGCTTCGCACCATCACTAAAATATTGATGTTCGAGAGCAGCTTGTGCCGTGAGTCGTTGCGTGGGGTCGTAGTTTAATAGACCGGACAAAAGTTGAAATCCGAGAGCATTAGTAGCCCCAATTTGGTGATACCAGGCTTCAAGGTTGTTTGTGTATTGCTTGAAGGTTTGGAGTTGGTTATATTCTGGCTGTTGGGTAACAGCAGGCCACCGTTCCTCTGGTAGAGAGTTAGCCAGTTTTTGAACATGGCACTATATCACTAAATTCATGGTGATAACCTAAGGTATTTTGGCGCAAGACCCCTAGGGAACTTACTGGTGGGGGTCCCCAGAATTTCAATTATCTTTTGCATCTGGTTCCGCTGAAATGGCACGGTACTCTTCTTTTCCATCTTGGCCTCTTCCCCTTTGAATATCGGTCGCAAGGCCAAGAGCTCGGCAAAAATACACCCAACAGCCCACAGATCAATTGCCGCCGTGTAGTGTTTACTTCCGAGAAGTAACTCAGGTGCACGGTACCAGATGGTTACTACCACCTTATCACCCGTATACAAGCTCTGAAGAGGCTTCCAGAATAACCGAGCTAGCCCCAAATCTCCAATCTTGACTTCGCCAGCTGCTGTGACCATGATATTTGCAGGCTTAAGATCGCGGTGCAGAACCCAGTTCTGGTGTAGATAGGACACGCCATTAAGTAGTTGCCAGAGGACAGACTTGATGGTGGCTTCCGGTATCGGGCGCCGCTCCGGGTGGGAATGGTAGTGTACAATTTGCTAGCACCTGGTTAGATTGATCCATCGTGACACGGGGTGGGGGGGGGGGGCTTGTATCGTACTAATAAATCGTGTTCAGCATACTCAAACACCATATATATGCACTTGTCCTCAAGGATAATTTCATGGAGATGGATGACATTCTCGTGACTTAGCTCGCTACAGAGCTGCTTAATTAAATTAGGGATTGCTCATAAGATTCGCTAGGAGAAATCAAGTACTCACAGCCATTTCTCTGCATGCCGATTGTGATATCCCCGTGTATTGAATGACTTCACCTTCCTTGTCTGGTTTGAATCTGTGCTATGAAGTGTAAGCCATCGTTTGCAGCGAAGATGCCACGCCACCCCTAACCATGTGCTAATTTGAATTAGAAAACGTAGAGAAAAGTAGTTCCTGACTTTTTGATGGCGTATTCCTTAGTATTACCAGGCAGTTTGCTTCTGGCTTTGTAGACTCTACCATAGGTACCACTAGATATAAACCCAATGATATGATACTCCTCAAGAACTCTGACTTTGCTTTTGTATGGTGGCATTATCTCTTCGTCCAACCCCTTTTCCTCTTGGTCTTCTTCTTGCCCGTCCTCGCCCTCGTCACCTTCGTGATGGGTGCCTTCCCGCTTCCGTTTTGAAGGAGGACGTTGCGTAGGTGTGATTGTGTTGAAGCTGGTCGAGGCCGAGGTCGAGGTAAGCAAGCTGGGTCTTCCTCCGCCGCGATCGTCCTTGTCGTCAACTTCCCTGTCTTCGGCTCTTTGCATGCGGCAAATCGGTAGTGTGCTGTACCGTAGGGCGTGACTTAGCGTCTTTGTTAGACGGAACTCGACGCGTCGTGCCGAAGTGGAACCGTCGAGCTCGAGTGGGGGGGAGGGGGAGGAACCACCTTTGTGATATGCACTGATACAACAGGCCTTTCAATCAAGCCTGGATTCTGGGTTTCTTCCTGAAAATCAGCCTGAAAATGATATTCCCTCAGTGGTCAGCGCGTCTGTGTGTAAAAGTCTGTGATTCACAGTATACAGATAGAGCAGGGGCAATCTAAAGCGAGTAGAGCTTCCTTTCTTGTATCGTGTGGTATCGTGGCGATGCGTCCGACTTGAGAGTGGGAGCTGTTAGATGGCACCCTCGACCGTGCAGCGGAGAGCCTCCAAGAAGCCGTCGGGAAATAGGGAGAACGCAAATCTACTAGGTACGGTGCCGGGTCTAGAATCGACCCTCACCACGACTAAATCTAGCAACAAACGCGCCCCAACAACGAAGTCTTTGGAGAAAAACTCTTGATAGAACTATTAGACTTAAAAATCGACCCCTCTTTATTATATAACCCTGTTTTTTCGATAGGGTGGGTATTGGTTGGGGACAGTGGGAGGGCCATTCGGGGGAAAATGAGCAACCGCGCAAATTGAATATGCCAAGGTGCTCTAATCTTTTGTGTCTGTTACTAAGCGGAGGAAGGTGAACGAGATCGTCAGTTTTTGATCGTCTACCGGTACCCACCCTATGGAAAGACTTGAGCTAATCCTTAGTAGAGTGTAGCGCCGCACGGTAGCTCATCGTTAGACATCCCATGACTAGTAGGTACTCGAGTACTCGGGTAGGGATGAAAAAATCGGAAAAAAAGATCAACAAGATTGTCCGGGGAGCTCAGTCGAGAGGAAAGAAATTTGGAAAAAAATGGGGCTTGGCAGACACCAGAAAGCCGGATGATGGTTTGAGGAAGAAAGTACCGGTACTCCACTATACCGTAGTCTAAACGTGAGTATTTACTACCAGCTAGCCAAGCAGAGTACTGAAGAGGCTTCTCCAACCACGCTGTGCAACAGCCTGGGTTTAAGATGTTTCGTAACGCGATCGCTTTTCACCCGTCGCCACATCGATCATCCCCCTACTCCCTGTTTTGCCACTAAAAGTTTTCCGATTTTTTCATCCCTACCCGAGTACTTTGATATACCGCCAGATCTATCGCACTTCGCGATCTCCGGCAGGCTTCCAGTCTCCGAATTTAGACACAAAAGCTCTTAAGAAGGATTTCTCTGAGACGGCATCCCTTATTTCGTCAGAGCGCCCAAGAAATCGGTAGAATGGTCCTAGTTTGAAATTCCGGTAGCGGTACAGTAACCTGTCTCCAGCTAAAGCAGGCTACTTTCTGGATCTCGTTAGTTCCTGAGCCAGATCCCTTGGACGCAACACACGACGGGCTCTGGGATCAGATCCGCCCACCAGATTGTGTTGGATCTCATTAATCGGTATTCACTATTCTCTTAACCCGTCAAACTACCGGTACCGGTAAACCTATTGTGGGCTGACGGGCTGATTTTCGCCGATGATTTGACAATGGGTTCCCAGAGTTTTCGCGGCACTCGAGTGTGGCGCTGGCCACCAAAAACTGACCTTTGTTCACTTTTTTCCGTCTCGCGCTCGAGTACTCATCCCAGGCAGGAAGTATACCCGGGGGCAAACGCCACTTTGAGGAAAGACGAAATACCGTAAAATCTCGTATAATCCACTATCTCCGTGTAGGGGTCAATCTCCGTTTCCAAAGACAAAGCCCCTCAAGAAGGAATAGTGTTTGCCTGACGTGGTATGGCTTGAGCGTGCGAAGCCAGCCACTGAGATTGCGAATTCCTACCATACCACGTCAGGCAAACACTATTCCTTCTTGAGGGGCTTTGTCTTTGGAAACGGAGATTGACCCCTACACGGAGATAGTGGATTGTACGAGATTTTACGGTATTCCTGTTTTCCCCTCCAATGCTCGCGCATTAGCATAAGTTTGCATGTATATTCACTTTTTCCCAATGCCCCCTGCCCTTCCCAACCAATACCCACCTTATTAGAGAAAAGATTTCGTAGAATTAGAGAGTACCGGTAGCCATTTTAAATAGGCCCATGCAGTGTATTTTCCCCCAAAAAACTGTTGCTGCTGTTGTGGTCCGTTCACTATTAGACTTAGTCATAGTAGGGTCGATTTCAGACGCCGGACACAGAACTGAATCGTTATACCGTAGTCGCTTATATAAGCGGCATGCATATTACATCGCCTCGATTTGAGCCCCACATGGCGAGGGACCTCTGAGTTGGAGTGCTTTTTACGAAAATATTGTCCAACTTCAGCCCCCAAAGATTTTTAACCATCACTCAAATGTGAACTATGGTTCCATTACTGGTAGATGATACAGGGTATATTTGGCAGGTTAACCTTGAATAACTGTTCCATAACTCCATACTTGACCCTGGTACAAGGGTAAATTTGGCCTGCTAACCTTAAATAACTGTTTCATAACCTCTTGCCGGTTTTTTGCACTTTGGCTTGTTCTAAAACTCTAATATCTCCATGAAAACTTCAGTGATCCATACATTCCCTCAGTCAATGCGTCAAAGATCATCCTCTGTTCCGGTTAATAGGTTCCTGCCTGCAGAAGAGCCTCACAATCCGGTACCTGCATATGTGCGTCATCGCGGCGAGCAAACATAGGGAATAACCCACGACGCGCGGTCACGGGCCTTTGGCAAACAAACCCCCTCTCCTCCTCCCTTCCTCCCTTCCCCTCTTCCTCCCTTCCCCTCTTCCTCTCTTCCTCTCTTCCTCTCTTCCTCTCTTCCCTTCCTCTCTTCCATCCATCCATCCATCCATTCTTCTCTTCCTCACTTTTCTCAACAATCATTCTTTTCTTCAATCAATTTCTTCAATCGATTCTAAACATTGTGAGTTTATTTTCTCAGTCCATTTTTTTCTATTAGGTCATTAAGCTAATCTCTTTATTTTACTTTCATTTCAGCAAAAAAGATGCCTGCCATCCTCGCCTTTTACATCGCCGCCCTTGTTGCCGGAACTATTCTCTTCGGGTTCAACCTCGTGCGGGCCCCAAACCAATTGATATCTAGGGTTTAGTCTAACTTCGTTTTTTTATTATTTTTACTCTAGGCTGAGCTCAATGCCCCGCAGAGGGCAATTGAAAAGGATCTAAGTCTCACTGCCGCCCAGTTTGGTAAGATCCCCAAATCCTGACTGTTAGAGCCTTGCATAGCAATCTTCCCTTTCTTGTTTACCTCTACTCGCGTGGCCGGGCCGAAGCCGGACATTTCAGATGGGAATTCTCACACAAATTTTCTGGCTTCAATTCGGCCGCGCGATTAGGTGAATTGTGGTTGCGGACTTAGAAGATTACCGTGAGCCTACAAGTAAACCAAAAGTCATGGTTGCGCATCCTGACGGTTGCCCCATCCAAGACTCTAGTCCATTTTGTGTTCTGCTTATATTCTTTCAAGAGCTAATAAATAATACACTTTATCTAGGCCTCGCGAGTAGTATCCTCGCCATCGGAGGCCTATTTGGCTCCGTTATCGCGACCCCCGGTATGAACGCCCTCGGGCGCAAGAAAGTTCTTATTTCCACTGCTTTGATGTTCGGACTCGGAGGGTTCCTTAAGGCCGGTGCACAAGGTGCCGTTATCTTCATCACTGGAAGATTCGTCAGTGGCATAGCTGCAGGTTCTGCTGCAGTTATTGTCCCGATATACATCAACGAGCTCGCGCCTCCCAACTCTAAAGGAGCATTGTAAGTTATTAAACATAGTTTCAAATGTTGCACACCTAAAACTAACCTTTATAGTGGGGCCCTTACTCAAATATCCATCAATTTAGGTATCTTGTCGTCCCAGATTTTGGGAATTTTCTTTGGTAAGTTGTTATTCTCGATATTCCAGTTTACTTTAATTCTAATTGTCTTCATCATTATAGAAAACCCCCAGAAATGGCGTTTCATTCTTCTCATTGGAGGGATAGTCGGTGTGGTGCAGACCGTTGCGCTACTATTCGTTCCCGAGTCCCCATCATCTTTGGTAGCCTCTGGGGATATTGAGCAGGCCAGAAGACAGCTTATAAAGATTCGTGGCACCCCGGACATCGAGGAAGAACTTGCTGGCTATCAGAGCCAACCAGCTGGTAAGCTTTTATTTGTTTTCTCCACCGTAGACACCCTTGCTCTTAGAGGATACTTACGCTAGGCAACTAGGACAATCCGGGGGAACTGGTAATACCGAGCACGTCGGTGAACACGACTCTCTCCTTGAAGCCGGACCCGCCCCCGCCCCCGAGCCCGTAAACGAAAGCTCCCCGCTTCTCGAAGCCGGACCCACTGAGAGCAAGGTCGGGTTGTTGGAGTTTATAACTAAACCCGAATACCGTTTAGGGTTCATGGTTGTCGTAGGGGTGATGCTCGCCCAACAGCTAACTGGTAAGTTGACGTGTACTCGGGTATGGAGGTTAGTGATGAGACGGACACGGGTACGGGTGGCCAGAGGACATATCTGTGCACGGCGCGGGAATCTCTAGAGCAGCGCCAACTCAGGAACATGTTATCAGTGCATCTTCAACTGGAAAAGTACCGTCAAGCTTGAGAGATCACGCTGCTTTACAGTTGTTGGTGTTGCGCACAGATATGCTCTCGGGTCATCCATACTCCTGTCCGTCTCATCACTTACCTCTATCTCGAGTGATGCCTTGATCCCCTCGACTTTATTCATAGCTTTTACTAATCTTCTGGCTTTATCAAATGTTAGGAATTAACGCTGTGGTTTTCTACGGAGTGTCTATACTCCACGACCTCCTGCCTAAGTCTGCCAAATTTCTCAATGCCGGAATTTCGGCTATGAATCTCCTTGTTACTTTGGGAGCCTCTCCGTTATTCGACAGAGTCGACCATAAGTCTTTGCTCCTTGTGTCAATGTTGTCGATGGCCATCTCGTCGGTCGTCGTGGCGGTAGGCATGTTTGTCGGATCGGGGGCGCTCTCGGCGATCGCGACCCTACTGTTCGTGGTTTCGTTTTCGGTCGGACTTGGCCCGCTCCCATGGATGGTGGCCGCTCGGAGGATGGGGGCGGGGAGCGTCGGGGCCGCCCAGTCGGTGGCGCTCACCGCCAACTGGGCGGGGACATTTGCGGTCGGCTTTGCCGTGCCGGTCGTTGCACATGCCTTCGGCATGCATGTGGTATTCCTCTGTTTTGGAGGCTTGGGAGGCTTGTTTTCTTGTTGGGCGTTTTTTTGTTTGTAGAAGTTTCCTAGATAAATTCATCTAGTTAAACTTAGTTGCGTCCGTCGGCGGTTTCCCATTGATGTGATATCGTGAAATCTCGTGAAATCCACTACCCGTAAATTTTGGGCAAGCTCGACCCGCCACCATACTTCATAAGGCAGCCATTATTCCTCTTAAAGACTAAGTCCGTGGCGAATTCGCTTTTCCGGGGATAGTAACTGCCATACAGGTGATAGCGGCGGGTCGATTTTACCCAGAATCTACGGTATCTCTTTCAACGCCTAATCTCCGGATTCTAAGTCAAAAGTTCTTAAGAAGGATTAGTGCTTCTCCTGACAGAGTACCGTAAAAACTTTTGCGATTCGCTATCTGAGGATTCCCGGAGACCGAGTCATTAGCCCAAGATAGGTTGAGCCTGGA
The DNA here is from genome assembly GCA_003070745.1 of Tuber borchii. Classification (NCBI taxonomy): domain Eukaryota; kingdom Fungi; phylum Ascomycota; class Pezizomycetes; order Pezizales; family Tuberaceae; genus Tuber; species Tuber borchii. The sequence continues at coordinate 25,547 of NESQ01000563.1, read as the reverse complement.
AAGCTGAGAAGATCAAACAGGGCCAAAGCACTCAGGCTATACCATGCTAGGAACGCACTAATCCATCTCAAGAAACTTTGTCTCTGAATCCCGAGATTTGCGGCCTAACCGACGCGGGGAATAGCCAAAGTTTTTACTGTACCACCTCTTCCTGAGATAGCGAATCGCAAAAGTTTTTACGGTACTCGAGTACTCGAGTACCTCTGCAAATCGCGGCACCAGCCCAAAGTAGGTTTAGCTGGGTAGGCTGACACAATTGCGACAGCAAGTTAATGAGATCCAACACAACTTTTTACTCAGGCTATTACTGGGAGAGCACTAATCCTTCTTAAGGGCCTTTTGTCTCTGAATCCAGAGATTAGCGAGCTAACGGAGTTAACAGAGCTGCCGGATATAGCGAATTGCAAGAATTTTTACGGTACTCGAGTATCCCCTGGGCGGTTTGGGACAGTAAACTTCGCAGCCTGGCACACTCGATTCGTTGCAAATTAAGAGTTGAAATGATTCTGAGTCGCTTGGACGTTAAAAATCCGATTTCTATTTCCCGAAATAGCTACTACATCTTGACTGATTTGAACGTCAAAGTGACTCAGCATCATTGCAACTATAAATTCGCAACGAATCACAATTTTGAGTGTGCCTGGCTGCAAATTTCAATGTTTCAGACTACCCAAGGAATACTTGTAGCCAGAGTCAATTGAGAGTGTTAGATCTCATTAACTTAGCAAGCTAAACCTATTTTGGCCTGATGTCGCGATTTACAGGGATATTGGTGACAGGGCGGAGACAGTCGATTTCACGAGATTTCACGATATTATCATACACAAACATGGATCGCACAACCCAATCGCCATCCCACTACTGCGGCTCTACGCTCCGCCCCACAAATTCTTTCCTCCTTAGTGATCGGGTAACCCTTCCCTGTTCCATGCCGGCCGGAAAACATACTCTGTATAGCTAAAACAGTAAAGGAGGATGGCTCCTGCGGCAATTTCGAATGCCTAGGAAAAGAGTTCGTTAGAATATTCTGAGGAATTGCTACAAGGGGAGGCGGCCCCTACCATTTTGGCTTTGGGTAGGAAATGCAGGTGCGGGGAATTTGCGAGGGAGGAGATGTAGGACTCGGAGGTGAGGTGAGAGATGGTGAAAGGGATAGGTGCACGGCACCTTATATAATTTCCATTTTGCCCCTATGACGGCCGAGAAGGGTGATTTAGTGTATTATACTCGGGTATGGACGAAAATTCCAGAAAAAGAAGATCACCCAGCGAAGAGAAAAACTTTTAGGATACAAAAATTGGGCTTGGCAGATATCAGCAAGCCGGGTGATGGAGTAGGGAAGAAAACACCGACGCTAAGGGCACACTATTCCGTACTACGTAGCGTGCCGTATTTTCTGATGTTATTGGGCTTTCCACCAAGAGAGCGCATCACTTAAGGGCCTGTTTGGCAACAATGGGAACCGTTTCTGCTGTGAAAATAACCTTCTCTCTGTTTCGAAACGGAAAGAAAGGGCGATTTGTATGAAAAAATCATAATTTCGACCTAAGTACAGGAAGAATCCCAATCCAGGTTCTCTATCCTACGGCAGTACAATCCTAGGGTACGCCAGCCTTCCCGTATATCATACCAAAACCAAACAACAAAAAACAAAAATATTTACTAGTCCAGCAAGGTGCCGTCTCCGAGAACTTTTGTCATTTATTTCAACGATGCAACTAACTGTGAAAGAGTGGTCACACTTTGGGCCTTGTCGTTCTCTACGACTAATATCAGATACGTCTGGCAAGTGACATTCGTCGAAAGCTGTCCATTGGGCGATATTATCCAAGTGTCTATATCCCACAACCAATTGTCCATCCCACTACCGCAGCTCCGCACCTCGCCCTACAAATTCTTACCCCCTCAGTGATCAGGCAACCCTTCCCTGTTCCATACCCATCGGAAAGCTTCTTCAGAATTGTTAATAATCCAAATTAGATCACCTATCAAGGCAGCAAATTGGGTGGCCCTTGAAAAACCCAGAATAAGAGGCAAAGCCAGTCAATGTAGTTCCCTGAAAATATCCACCAGCATTGGCACAAGAGAGGAAGGGGGCTTACCCACAACATTTTAGCCTTGGGTACGAATTGCGAGCGCAAGATATTTTCGGGATGGAATGTAGGACTCGATGGTGGGGGGAGGGTGAGGAGGCCTCACCCTTATATAACTTCCACTTTATCTCTATCGCACACGAGGGGATTTGATTTACTATATTATCCGATTCTTTTCATAAAAGTCGGACTCGCCCAAAGAAGGGTCTGTCCAACAACCCTTCGCTATTTGCTTAATAGTGGGTTTGCGTAGATAAACCTGGGCGGTGTTAACGTAAGTTAATAACAAAGGTTGGCGACCTGTTTCCCTGATACCACCTGGTCGAGGTGTAAAAACCACGAAATTGAACCTGGAATTGAAGACCCCCGCAACACTATTAACGACCCCAGCCTAGGTCAGGCTGCCCAAACTCTCTAATATGTGGCAATTTTGGGGTTTCTTTGCTCTCTGGTTGGTCCGGCTGCCCTTATCTCCAACCCGACTTTTACGAAAAAGATATGATACGGTCAATCCTCTCTGAGGCCCTTGGGGGCTGATTTCTCTCGGTGAGTTTTACCTAGGGCAACCGTCTCGACGGAGCAGCAGTCACTTTTAGTTTGCTCCTAGGCTCGTGATGAGTTTCCGCACCCTCAACTACCCGAGTACCGGTACAGTTGTACCGAGAGGTAAACAGGAAGCGACAGCTACCCCGTCGTGGCGATTGCCCCGTTAAAGATTCTGCCTTCAGCAGAAACCGGGGGGGGGGGGGCTAGGAAGTCGCTATGGGAGCACTTCTTAGTCACCTTGGTTGATAGTGCTAGGATGCTAGGGTTAGTCTGTGAACGTTTCCAATGGGCTTTTTTGATATGCAGCTAAGCCAATTGATAGCGAAAGAAAAAAATTCAGTGAACTTTACGATTCCTTGCTTGCTAGAAAGAGTTGGCTTAACTACTACGGGGGTGCCTACGGATTAACCCTACCCGAGCATATCATAATTTCTCTCTATGATAGGGAGCCGAGGGGGTAATGATCAAGAATTGTTTTGTTTTTTTCGCCATCTGGAAAGTTCTACTATAATACTGGTACTTAGACTCTACTGGACCTGTAAAAAAATCGAGTAGAAGAAAAATGTGTCACGGCGTTGTAATATGGTTGCCCTTCCTATAAAGGAGCCATGCATAGTCCCCTTGTTTTGTCTCTACTGACACCAGGATTGGCCGGGTTTGAATTCAACCTACCTACCGGAGCGGAAGAAATAACGATCAAAATTCAGGCTCACGAGGGAAGAAATCCTGATATATGATAGAAGCTCTCTAACGAAATATAATTCTGGTAGGAAATAATAAGCAGGGGGGATGGCTCCAATGCTCTCACGCTGCGGCAGTGGGCAGATGTGCAGGATGCTCACCCGATATTCCTAATGATATATCGGTCCAATAGCAGTTACAAGCCATATTTTGGCCAAAGTTATAGATACAATTCGCAGTTCCGGCTAAGTGTACTCGTTATTTCTTTTAGCGATTCATTGAGCCATTATACTTTGCTGTCACACAACAACCCCCTAGTCCCCAGTCCCTCTTTGCAAGTGACACCTGGTGACCCGATACTCCCTCTTTCCAACGGGGGTTATTCAACACACTACCCTCCCGTCCGGAAACGTATCAGGGCGCTCGTAAGGCCGGAATCCATTTACTTTGCACCCTCCGCCACCCTCCTTGACCGAAGCCAGAGAGATCGATGGATACACGCTTATGATACTTTAGGAACCCGAACAATCGGAAATCTCACTATCTTAGAACTCACTCCCATCCCATACCAAGGTCCGTTGCACTCTCCCTTTCTACCTCTCTCAATTGAGCGCTGAACGGGAATCTTTTAGCTATGCTTCTTCCCCTAATCCATAGTGTAGAATTCTAGACGAGCGCAGTTCCCAATTATTCCGGTCTATATATATAAATATATATTATCCCATTACGAGTCACTACCTCGTACCTCGTATTACCTAAGGAATGAAAGGAAAGGAAAATAGAGCGTGTTCCCTGACTGAAAGGTTGAGCGGCTATCATTGCAGTGTTCAAAATCTTTCGAGTGAGTATTTATGATGCTTAGGGTGTTTCCCGCACTTTGGCACACTTTGGACCTTGACGGCAAGGGAGGGAAGAGGTTGGTCCGATATATGTGGTTTACCGCATATATATCAACTGCTCTTCCTATCTTCCTAAACTTGGGGCTAATAGACAGAGTTTGGAAGTCCTAACGCTTGCCTAACTGACACAGGCTTAGCTGTCGACGATATCGTACAAGTATCCTGTACGAAGTGCGCAAAAACCTGTGCCTGGATTTAGCATGGACACCACAATTAGTTTGAAATATAAGTTTGTGGTCCCTGTATTTACGTCCTTCATACCTAGCACCTATAGGCATCTAGACGATACAGTTTAACGGGGGGGGGGGGGGTTTGCATAGATTTCTAGGATGGTATCTATACAAATAGTTGGACTTCACTAGTTAAGGACTGTGTGCATAAATTACGAACTTACTTAGGTCACTAAAACAATGGATTCGTGTGAATGAATTTTATTCCAAATGAACGGCTAGGCCTTATGGCTCAAAATACGGAAACAGAAAACAGAATTGGCCAACGGAACATGTGCACGAGAGTAACGGAAAAGGGGACTAATTCAAACCACACCATAGATCACCTTCAAGCTACGCTACACAGAACTAAAAACTATTCCCGGCTCAATTGGTATTCCCGAAGGCCTAAGCGAAAAGCTTGTGTTCCAAGGTCATGTCAGACTCAGGGTCTAGCCCAACACAGGCACGGAAAATGTTAGACATAGCCGCACGTTGTTTGGCGAGAGAATTGATGACAGGGGCTCCAGGAGGGGTGCAGGGGGCCTAAAGAAGGGTCAGTTGTGCGCTCACTCGGAAAAAGAGCAATTCGAAATAAATTACCTTCAGCATGTAGCTCAAAATGCTGAGGACACTATGGAAGCCCCTGTAATCCTTAGTCACAACACCATTAGAAGCATGAGACTTCCAAGTGATACGAGTCATGAGCTCGGCGATAAGGGCGAGATCGATAATGAGCGGGCTCGCCAGGAGGGAATCCTCGCAAACATTGGACATGCTGTGAATCCCTGTAAGTTTACTAGCTCAGAACATGTGGGGAGATCTACGGTGCCACTTACGAGATGGTTTGGTGACCACCCAAGAAAATTTCGCCGTAGTACTCATCCAATGCGCGCTTGGAATCTCCAACGGCAGGCATGTACTTGATAACTACAGTATGATCGGGATGTTCTCCCTTCTTATACAAAACGGAGTTGGCCTCCACCATGTCATCGACAACATTGCTCTTACTAATCTCCTTGCTTCGGAAGGTCTTCTGCTCGCTCAAATTTCTCCCATCTGTCGCGAATTAGCAGCGCTCAAAAGAAAGGGTGGGGGTGAGCATACCGTTGTTTCCTAGATGGTTGTAAGAGGCAATTGAAGTAAGTTTGATACCGGCATTGACAAGGAAATCGACCAACGCAGACTTCATCTTAGTTTGGCCGGACTTGAAATCGTCGCCACCGATGAAAGACTTGCGCTGCTCGGCAAGCTCAATTGCACCCGGAACAAACGTATTCTGGGGAGAACCATTGATGAAAGGGACCCCTTCCTGAATACAAGCGATAGCAAAGATAGTAGATGGTGCAACTTCGTCATGGCCAGCCTTGATGGCGGCAAGAAGATTCTGAGCAGTGTCATTGACCCCGGGAATGATCTCTGCGTAACGTTCAGTGTTGGCGGTCCAAAGAACGATAATCTTGTCGAGGTTCTTCTCTGCCTTAAAGTTACTAGTAGGAAACAAGAGTCAGCATTACCAACATAATTTCTCAAAGGATATTATATTCTGCTTACCGAATATCACTGCGGATCTTCTCGACATGTTCCTCCTTTGTACCCTTCAAGATATTATCGGCACGATCCTCCTGATTGGCCGCAATGAAGTCAGGGTAGTAAACACTGGGCAATGGAACCATGTTTTGCATTTCCTTCTTCACCTGACGCTTAAGGTCGGGTTCGAGAACAGCCGCACGATCCATAGCATCGGCAAGATTCATGCCACTGATATCCCACCCGCCAAGGACTAGATCATTCGGATGAACCATCGGGAGGATGTCATGGAAAGGAATATGGATCTCCTTCCCAGTTTCGGCCTCGTTACCCAATTTAATAGTAGATCCCATGATAACGGAGCCGTAATAGTTTGCACACCTAGGGCCCTCGCGTGTTTCCCAGGTCAAGCCATCACGGTTGGCAATGATACCGGCAGTAACAGTGGTTCCATTGTTACCACCCCATCCGACGAGCATGAGCCCCACCTTACCAACTTTACGCTGGACATTGAAATCGTATACAGTCTCGAGAGGCTCTGCGACATACTTGTTGCCAGCCTTGGTGACTTTAGTAGTACGGTAAGTGTAAGTGGACTTGATGGCATCATCGGTATAGATGACATTCGGGGAGCGGACAGTGAACAATTCGTTGGAGGCAGCAGAATTGGCACCACGGCCATCGGGAAATTCGTTTGCGTGAGGAGCCATAATGTTTGTAAATGCAGAGGTAATTTCGGTAAGAGTACGATTATAAGACGTAGGGTAAATCGGAGACGCCTCCTGTAGGGGAAGAACGTTTGCCTCCTTGGTGGGGGTGGTGAACTCTGACATTGGGGGAAGAGTGGTAAGCAGGGTGAAGGTAAATTTACGGGAAGAACAAATGAAAGTCAAATAGTGACAGCAATTGAGGAATTGCGAGAAAGTTGTAGTGAAAAAGGTGCAGACAAGAGTAGGAAGGAATGTGAGGGAGAAAGAGAGATGAAGGGAAGGCAAAGAAGGGGGAGAGTGAGAGGGGGGGGGAGGGGAAGAAGGGGAAGAGGGAGGGTAAGGGAAACAGCCCCGGATGGTAGGTATGTGGGTAGGTACGTAGGTTTATACTTGGGTGTATACTTATGTTATAGGGATCATATGTCGTATGCACATGTTTGCCAGGGCAGACAAATTTACAGGGGAATTTTGAGCAAGCACTGGTAGTGTCTCCGTGACATCTACGATAGCAGCTACGATGGAGTGGAATTGGGCAGCAATTGCTACATGGGCAGGGGGAAGCATGCGTGCCAGATCATGACAGCAAAACAGAGAGGCAAACGTAGAGATAACTTACGAGTTAAGAAGTGTAGCGAACGTCTTGACGACTTTCGTAGACCACACTCGTTGAGTGATGGTCTGGTGAGGTTATTGGGTTTGGATAAATTTGAGAGCGCAAGAAAATGTTTTGCGGTTGCGAGTGCGAGTGCGAGCGTGTGAGGGAAATAAGTTCAAGTAACGATGGTTGTAATTGACGGCGGGGGACGCTTCTTAAGTAGACCTCGGGAGGTGGGGGGCAATCACCCCACCAACACTACTACTAATCCACAATCTCACTAACAACACAGCTTCCTGCACTCCGTTACTGAGATACTACTACCACCGTGAGCCATCTTTTGCGGTCTGCTCTACCGCCTTCCCAAGGGATAAAAGGCATGTCCCTAATACAGCCCCCCGCCCAGCGCACTACCAGTAGAAATTTGAAGAACTTTCTATCCGACTGCGAGTCTGAGCTGTCATTCGGACATCCCTTTCAGAAATCGCTTGCGCTAGTCCACTGCAAGAAGGTCTATTTCCATAGCCAGGGAGTAGTACTCGAGTAGAGTACAAGCGGACACATTTCACTAAGAGCTAAGCTTGAAAAAATAGTGGTCAGGCCAAACCAATGAGATGGCGCGAATTTCCTTCCATGTCGCGATGGAGGACAGAATACTGGGATGGCTTCAGGGTGCAGTCTCGGCATGCCGGTATGGGCCCTGACTGAAGATGGACATGCATCGCGAGCCGCTTGGCTAAAATTTACTATCGAACCGCACAGTTGATTGGTGATCCAGACTCATCCGTGCTGCAGAGAATTCCTCTGCAAAGATTAGACTTAGGAACAATACCGTAAAATTTCGAGAATAACGAACACGGCCGGGCTGGAGATGCATGAAAGGGCGAGAATCTAAGCGGTAGATCCGAACAATTCATGGTCAACCACGCTGCACAAGGCACCAAGACACAAGCGAAATCTAGCATTTGAGAAGTTTTAACCAATCATGCAAACTTCCTCCCGGCCCGGGCGTGTTCATTATTGTCGAGATTTTACTGTACCCATGATGGGTTGGGCCGCATTCGAATTTCGCTCACATCCAGATCCACCCTGTAAAAGGATGGGATTGGTTGGATACATCCTGCCCTAAATACAAAGTATGGATACATAAATTTGCAATTCCCCCCACTCGTGCGGTTCTCAAAGTTTGGTACGATTATGATAGGAGCTCGGGAATTTGTCGAAATACCGGGAATACTTTATCAGGATCAGTCCAACAGAGCTGAGTCCAATATTATAGGGCGGAACCCGAAACGAGCAAATATGGAAATGTATGATAGGCAGGGGTCCTAACAGAGTTTTTCCAATGGCTGGCGGTTTATCGCATCGCGCAATACATCGGAACCTCATTAAGCCCCCGAAATTGCTATCCCATCCAATATCAGTAAGGCGTTGTCACTGAGTGGCTTGCATGCAACACACGCGTGGGGAAAACTATCAGCACTGTGGAGTGAGCAGCGTTTTACAGTACCTTCGCGTCACCTTTCTCCCCCCCCTTCTCCTTCTACTAAAGTGTATAGTACCGATATTTACGGTGACGAGGAATTGTGTCTCCCTTTTGAGCTTGCCTTAGACTGGGGGTGCCCTCAACGAGGCGACGCCCTCAGCGAGGCAACGTAGTAAAGAAGGGCACGTCCAACCAAAACTACCTACTAATATTTGCCAAGCCTCGCTGAGGGCGTCGCCTCGTTGAGGGCACCCCCAGTCTATCCCTTTCCCTCGCACTTCCCTCTTGCCACTGTTCAACACCTTGGCGACGCTTGCACTAAAAAGACTCGTGGCTCCGCGCCAAGAACTGGCACCCTCTTTGCCACAGCCACTACAGGCCTATGACGGAGAAAGAGCAAACAGGAACAGAGACACGAGTGTCCATCCGTGCGCTTACAACACTTGCAACATCCACTGTGGTGAGTTGAGCTACCGGTACGTGAATGCTTCATGGGGCTAACAAGCAAATCATGCATTATTCCTCAGACCATTGTTCAAATGCAGAAACGCAATACTGCAGTACCACACCTCTACCAATATCATAAACTTGGTAAGAGGCCATTGGTAAGTATCATAGTTGGCTTGCATGTTCCTCGGTCACTCACAGGAGCCGCGGCACGACAAGTACCGGTGCCTATTAGACAACAGAACACGACTGATGGGTGAGGACGTCTCTCACCGAGCTAGTTGCTGTGCCCATTATACACACCATCTTGGGAAATTTAGCAAGGTGTTCACTCTCATTGTACAGCATTTCTGCAAATGCCCTATTCATGTGCACTTTCTCCATTTTCGCTTGAAGCGCTACAATGCCCAGCCACAACGATTACTCAAATACCTGAGCTCGCTCTAATATAAAAGGGATGAATGACTGCAAGTATAGGTAGCGCCATAGATACAGTGGCACAATAGTATTTGCTAGGAGACCTCATATCAGAGATTGCAAAGGGTGATATTATTCAACTACAAGTACTTCCAAGCTATCATAATACCAAAGCTTTAAATTTCGACGTTGCAATCCACGAATCACATGCGACAGGACATGGCAAGGCGCAAATTGAGCCTCCACGGTGATTTCACATCTCACAAACTACCGGTAAATGCCCTGTCGATCGACCAGAAAACAAACCCACCATCCTTTCTTATAGTTGCCCCTTTTCGGGGTGATAAACCCATTCGACTGTGGAGGGGGGGGCGATACTTGCTTTTCGCATATCTCAGTCGCCGGACGCATGGGGTAGCCCCTGACAGGCCGGCGGCCGTCGTTATTAGCATCGCACTAATCCAATTGCTTCGCTCTCTCATGCCAGAGGATAGAAGCGAAGGGGTGGATATGAGGTATTGGATTGGGGATAGGATCGGGGATGGGGCGGGCTAGGGGAGGGGAAAAGGAATAGAAAAGTCGAGCGGCTAGGATTCTTCTCATTTCCCCTCCATCACCTCCTTCCCTTCGGGCAGCCCCTCTTTGGTGCTTGTGGGAGAGAAACAAGAAATTTAACTCCTCACGCGACTCTCCTCCTCACGCAAGAGTTAATTAAGCGTAAGTAGGAACAGTCGTAAGAGAAGAGAGTACCGTACTGTACTAAGATAATCCTAAACTCGACGGGGAGGGGAAAAGTATTTGCTGCTCTTTCCACTTATTTCTCTCACGCCGGCTGCCTCCACCCCACCGCTTTCCCCTTTGAGTTTCACATTGGTCGGAGAGCAACCCAAATTTATATCATCTTTGTCGCTAAAGCTCTCGGGCTGTGCGAAAAAATAGGCAAGGAGCCATTTCTCAGTCTGATATCCTCGTTCAGGAACGGCGAGTTTAGCCAAGAGTGAGGTGAGCTGCCAGAAGAAAGCGAATCTCAGCGCCTTCCTCATTGTGTGCAGGAAGATAGGTACGGTGCATACAAAACATTCACCTCCCCCCACCACCTTGCCTCAGTTGTATGATCGTTTTTTGTGTTTTTTTGGCGCTCGCCCTTGGAGAGCCTGTCGTTCATCGATCTTTAACACCTTCTTCGATATACCTCCAGCAAGCACGAGAATATTGGGTCAAAGCTTGGGTTTGGCGCAGGAATAACTGACACACTGTTCCATTTTCAACCTTCTCCCCACTTTAATCTATTCCCCACCCGAAGAAAGACAGAACATTCCTGGATGTTAGGCACTCGAATACTAGAATAGCCTTGAATACAGATAGACACAGCGCACGTCCTGGACACATCTTTTCAATCACACAATCTTGAAAAGGATCACGCTCATTACATTTTCCTGACTACAACGATACCACAGCACGCTAACAAGCGGGCTCATACTATAAGACGCTGGATGTCTCTTTCGAGCACAAAGTCTCGCCAATCCACTTCTCTTTTTATCAACATTTAATAGCCTCTTTGAGAAAGAATCTACTATTGCTACCCTGCTACCCTGCTACCACTATTACTATTACTACTACTACTATCACTACTCTCGTCACAACGCAACATATCAACAATTTTGATTTTTTTAACAGGCCGCAAAAGAAGAAAAAATGGCTGGAGCTAGAAAGAGTCTTTTCTCTACCATAAAATGTTCGTTATGTAATGCGGATGTCGAGATTTCCTTAATGGGAGATCATGTGTGTTTGTCTGCAAAAGAAGGTAATAGGGAACTGAGCCAGCGATAATGTGAAGAGTTTTTATTCTCATCTCTTTTATTTGACTTTCATAGAGTCTTTGAGGGCGTTATGGCTAATACTTTGCAGAGTCAAAACTTCATGATTTCCCTTTACTCAAGCCAAAGCCAGCGAAAGGCCCACAGGCGCAGAAGCCAATGGGTCACATCAAGATCGATCCTTTTGCAGCAAGTATGTATCCAACTACTACAGCAAGTCAGCATTCTACAATGGAATCTCTACAAGTTCTAACAGGAACATAAATAACACAGACCGGCCCTACCGCGACCAAGTCACCCCGACAAGCAGCTCCGCCGGATCCCGAGCACACTCACCCGCCACACCGCTAGACGGTCAACCACTCCGAACACCACTTCATAATGGCTCGCTCTCACCGAATTCACGATCCCGGAACGATCGACCCAGGAAGGACTCTTCATCATCTTCAAACTATAATATAGAATCCCCGTTTACCCTTTTTAAACCGGCAAGCGTTTCCCCGGTGAGCCCGCCTACACCACCGGGTGCTGCAGCGACTACTAGTAGTTTTTATCATAACAGTGATTTGTATGCCCCGGTTTCCCCACTGTCGGATGGTAGCAGAACCGTGGCGGCGCGGATGAACAGCATCGCCCCTGGCCCGTTCGGAGTAGGTCCTGGTAACTCTGGCAGGGAACGGGCGCCTGAGATGTTGGCCTCGTCTACCGGGAACCCTTTAAAGAAAAGGCTGGTTAGGGTATCGAAGGGTGGGGATTCAGAGACGCTGCCTGCTGTCGCGGCTTCGTTTCCAGATAGGGAGGAGAGGAGGGGAGGGTCTAAGCGGTCTCCTACTGGCGGACATTCCATGGACTCGCGGACAATGGGGAGGAGTCAGGAGACTGGGAGGGAATCACGGGAGCATGGGAAAGAGAGGGAACAAAAGCCAACTTCCAATCCTGAACGACTAGCCAGGCTTCCATCACGACACAGAAGATCACAATCGCCAAGAGGGGCGGAGGCAAGGATGCGCAGAAAGGAACAAAATCTCCCTCAGGTTCCTTCACCTTCCTACAGTGTTGCAAGGAGAAATGGAGAGGAATCACCACTAGACCCAGTATCTCCATACACCCATCGTACTATGAAGTCAGAAGTTACACCGTCAATTCCAAACATGGATGTTTTGAGATTAGACACAAGATCGCACACGTTTCCCGTCAAGAATGATTCTAAGTCCCCTCGCAGACAGCCTCCGCATCCTGGATTAGGACTGCCCAGGTCTCCGTCTGTGACGGTGAAGAACCACCTCCGTGGACGGAATAAGTCTTCGGCAAACCTGGCTAAAGGACTCCCACCTCCTCCTGAAGACAACTTACCACCTGTGTTGCCAGCAAAAGACCAACCAGCCCGACGACGGCCCTCTGTTGGGACCAGCGCAACGTCATCTGGTGAATTGGATAGGCGGTCTGGCTCTAAACCTCCGAAACTACACCGACTGTCTCCACCAAGAGCAGCTGAATACACCCACTATTCGTTAGGGAACCCCTACGATCTAGAAACTTCAGTCGAGCAATCCACATCCCACATCCCAAGCCCCTCCATGTCAAGCAATGCCTCCTCAGTATTTTCCCACAATTCCAAAAGCTCCCGCAGTTCCATGTCCAGTCCGCCAATCTCCGGGACCCCCCAGGTCCCCAAGCTCCCCCCAAAACCCTCTCGAGGGAGCCGTGGTCAGCCAAAGGACAGCAATGGGTTGAGCGACATCGACGGCTTAATGAAGGAACTCCAAGGCTCGATGCAAGGGCTCCAACCCAGTGTCGTGCAGCCAAAACACCCAACCAAAGACCGACCTCGAGATAAGCCTCGAATCCCATCCCACGAACGAGCAGCGCCCCCACCATTGAAGCCCCACCCTCACCAATCTTCGTCACCAGCATCCCCGATCGACTACGAAAAGCCCCTCCCAAACTTGACAGAACCCTTCTTCGCCCCCGAGCCACTGCAAGTCCCGCCGCTGCCCCCAAAGGGCAAAAACCCGCAAGCCCCTCCGCCCGCACCATCCCAATCACCACCGAGGACCCAGCCACCGGTAGACGAACCCACGCCGGCGCCCAGAAGGCGGCGAACAACCGCATCAAAAGGCAACTGCAGAGGCTGCGGCGAAGCCATAGTCGGAAAATCTATCTCTTCCGCCGATGGGCGACTAACTGGCCGGTACCACAAAGCCTGCTTTGTCTGCCAGGACTGCCGCGAACTATTTCAGTCCGCCGAGTTCTACGTGTTGGATAATTTACCCTATTGCCATCGGCACTACCACAAGTTGAATCATTCACTGTGCCCATCATGCGATAAGGGGATTGAAGGGCCATGTTTGGAGACGGAGATGAATGAGAGGTTTCACCCCAATTGTTTTAGATGTTATGTATGTTTTCCCCGTTCTGAGTGAAATGCTAGAGTTTGTGGGTGGATAGGAGAATGTAGGCTAATTTTGTTATAGGATTGCCGATGCGAACTGAATGGTGATTACTTCAATTTCAATGGGCGACCTTATTGCGAACGACATGCTCTCCGCATGATACGGGGGATACAGAACGGGAGCGAGAACGGGAACTTGGGGGTAAGCAGGAGTCCGGCAAACATGGAGAGGAGGAGAACAAGATTGATGTTTATGTGAATTCGTTCAATTCAATTCATACAAACGGTCACAGCAAAATGGAGAAAGAAAGAAAGAGAGAAAGAGAGAAAGAGAGAAAGAGAGAAAGAGAGGATAAGCTAGGCGGGATGAATCAGAATGAAGTAAAGCGAACCACAATTTTTACCCCGATCTACCCTTCTCCCTCTTCTTTTCTATCACAACATTAAACACATCACTCTTTAATCCTCCCCACTTTCCGTCACTACAAATATTTTTTATACAATTTCTCAATTTCCTTTGTCAACTAGGGCAGGGCAGGCAGGCATTCACAAGGTATTATTTTCATTTTCATTTTCGTTTCCATCCCCATCCCCATTCCCAAACGGAAGAGTAAACACTCAATGGAGCAAACAATATTTCTCCATTTTTATTCCCTATTTTATGATATTTCACCTTCTCTCCACCATTTCATTCCATTTCCACCTCACATCACTAGTTTTCATTCTCCCTCCCCTCTCACACATCACATCCCAAAATCCCCACTGCTCCTTCCACGATACAATGTACATATCATCCAGTACCATACCACAATTAATAAACTACTCGAGTAAACCCCGCCCTCCTCCATCGAACTTCCTCAGTCAGTACCCGTACTACCATTGTACCACAAGCAGTAGTGCAACCCCTGCCATGAATTAAACCCTACCCTGCGCTCCTCAGCCCTGCCACCTCGTCCTTTGTTCCAGCACGGTACAAGACGTCATACTGCAAGTAAGTCAGAAATGCCTGCCTGCATGCGAAACGGTGTTTCAGGAGGCGCCTCGGAGTCTCTGCGGATGGAACCTATTGTGCTCGATGACGCGACGCTTGGATAACATTTCGGCTCCTGCTCTGGCAAACCACGGTACGATACTCGTGGTGTCTTATCGAGTTGTGTTACCTTTGCTTGTTTTCTGTAGTATCGGCTGTGAACGGCGGCTGGGATTGTACGGGATGTGTGTGGTGGGTGTATACCGTATTTTCTCGCGTTATCCCTTGGGGGGTCTGGAACAGTAAAATTCGTTGCCAGCATACTAGTCCCGTTCTGGACTGAACCCAAAGAACTGTGATTTGTTGGGGATTGATGGTTGCTATGATGCTGAGTCACTTGAACATTAAAAGGCTGGCATTCAAGCACTAAAATAGTTTAGCTGCTGCCTGATCTGGGGTAGTCTGCTCCCGAAGCAGGATTAGCATGCTGGCAACGAATTTTACTGTTTCAGACCCCCCAAGGGATATGGTTTTTTGCCAAGACCGGTGCCTGGAGTCTGAAATGGGCCCTCAAATTCCCCCAGCCAGCATAGTAACCAAGGTGCGGGTTTTAGGGGTCTACAACAGTGCGGCTGAGTGATCGTCTGCAAGGGTTAGTTGCCCAATCTTGGGCAAAATCCGGTCTTGGCAAAAAACCGTAAAACCCGAGAAAATACGGTATACGAGATTTCGCAAACGGTACCGGTACGGTAGTCGAGTTTGCGCGCGTAGCTTGGTGAGTTCTGTGGTGAGTTCGTTCATCGCAAGTATGATACCGTGCACGACGGGCGCTTAGGTGTTTTGCGAGCGTGATGAGGTGGTGAGATGAAGATAGGATTCTCGAGGGCAGAAATAAGTCTCCGAAGCAGCAACAGCAGACAAAGCGCCGGAATAAAAGCTGCAAACCCTTTCTACCGAGTGTACTTAGGCATCCCCCTCTTACTCTGCTGCCAGGAACTGCTCTGCGGTTTATTTTTGGGCTGTTTTTAGCATCTTCTGGGCCGTTGGTGGTTGGCGGTTACAGCTCCTGGACATTCATTCAATCTCATTCCAGGTGCCGGCGGGATACCAAGTTCCCGGGGAGTTCTCGCCAAACAGTAGGGAGATTTGTAGGAATCGAGCAGGACCTCAATTATTATGGTTTAATCAATTATTGTTATTACCATTAGTATTGTTTAATCCATACAATGCGCTGTGTTGGATGGTAATTAAGCACAGTCATATGGCAAGCATAGCACCGAAGTCTAGGTAGTTAGCATTAAGTTTCTGAGCTGTTTATGACTATGACAAGCTCTATTATAGCTGGTGGTACCATTGAGTCGGAGGTACGGGGGGTGCTTTAATTCACTCACCCTATGCAAATCCATAATAATCGAGGATGAGAGCAATCTTACGATATGCGGTGATGCTATTACCATAGTGCCCTGCCGAGTACTTTGAGCTAGTCCCGCCATGTCCTCAAGTACCGTCAAACCTTTCGCCATTCGCCATCTGAGGATGCCTTTAAATCGACCCATTAGCCAAGATAGGTTTACTTTGGCAAGCTATGGAGATCAAACAGGGCCAAAGCACTCAAGCTTTACCATGTGAGGAAAGCATGAATCCTTCTCAAGAAATCTTGTCATTCAATCCCGAGATCAGTGACCTAACTGAGATGGTGAATCGCAAAAGTTTGTACTAGCACAGTACTTCAAAAACCTTTGCACTCAGCCCTCTCGGTTAGGTCACTGATCTCGGGATTGGAAGACAAAGTTCCTTGAGAAGGATTCATGCTTTTCCTAACATAGTATGGTATAGCCTGAGTGCTTTGGTCCTGTTTGATCTCAGTAACTTGCCAAAATAAGCCTATCTGGAGCTAATGACTTGATTTACAGGCATCCTTAGATGGCGAATGGCAAAATCTTTTACGGCATCATGATACTCTAGAGTACTACCGGTATCCTGACGCCGTTTTGCACCTAAAACTACAAAATTGGCATCTAACACGCTAATTACTCGGGTAGGGACCACAAAAACCGGAAAACTTATGGCAAAACATCGGATGATCGATGGGGTGGTGGGGTCCCTACCCGAGTATTACACTAAATCACCCTTCTTGACCGTCATAGGGGCAAAGTGGAATTTATATAAGAGTGCCGTGTTCCCATCCTCCCCCTTGTCCCCCATCACCCCCGAGTCATTCATCCTCGAAATACCCCGCATCTACAATTCGTACACAAAGCTGAAATGCTAGGGGTAATTCTAAGCCCCTCCTTGCAGATCGTAAGTCTAGGCCCCTCCTTATAGCAATCCCTGAGAATATTTTAAGAAGCAATGCTGATTAATTACCTCATGCTCTTTCCCTAGTTCGTAGAAATTGTCGGGACAGCTAATTTTTTTTTCTCTTTGTATGCCCTCGAGATGGCTTTCCGGCCAGCATGGGACAGGGAAGGGTTACCCGATCACTGAGAGGGAGCTAGGTGCAGAGGCATGGTAGTGGGGTGGGCTATCGAACTGCGTGATAGCTGTTTGTGTAATATTAGAATTTTGGTTGTATGCAATAGTTTTAAATACATCACAACATTGCAAGCATAGAGGCAAATGATTAGGGGGACTAGGGTTTAGAGCAACGATTCCTACAGAGCACAAAGATCAGGTTTTTCACAATGTACTGTAAAAAAGAAACCTTTAAAGAGGGAGTGCCACTGTGTATGAGTACAAATAAAAAGACAAAAGGCTAGTAGAGGATTATAGATTAAAGATAAAGAAGATATTGGATATTTCACAATAATTTTAAACAAATACTAGTAGGCAACTGACTCAGAGTAAATATCTACTGGTATTACAATCCTGGTATAGTTTGTAGGTTTTCACAAGATAACGCACTTGCATGTCTTTGGGTTTTGAGTATTTTACACCATGACTATGTTCAGTCATGGAATCTCATATATAAGTCAAGTAAGACTCATGTCTAGTTAAGTTTAGTTTATTTGATTAATGACTTATTGAGTCATATGAGGTTATATTTTCACATGAATCATAATAGAGACTCACAGTTATGTTTTGAATTACTAAGCTGTTGTGGAAAGAACTATATAAGAAGCACAAGCGGAGGATAGTTAGTTCTTTATGTAACCATTTACTGTTATGTCCTAGTTAAAACTTTATGAATAAGATATCTTTATACCCTTAAGACTTGCCAAGACTGGGTGAATACTTGAACATCTTATCTAACAAGCAGATAAGATACGACTCAGAAAAGGTCCCAGAGAAGTATTCAAAGAGTACAGTATCACAATTTAGAGGGAACGAGTAAAAGGCTGGATAGAAAGACATCAAGTCTGATCATTACCTGTTGGACAATATAAGAAAGAAGTGTTTCTAATAACCAGTATAGTATATTATAGAATAAGATTGAGATAGTTTTCACTAGTCAGAGTTTTTTATATAGAAGCAAAGAGAATATTCTAAAGAAATTACTACTATACTACCCCTAAGCTTAACTCTAATTATTAGCTAAAAAGAATCAGGCTTCTCACTAAAAACTTTTAATGGGACATATTTATAGAAGAAGAGGAGTAATAACTATAGTAAGAAATTCTAAGAGAAGTAATCTTTGCCAACTTGAAGGAAGTTAAAAAAGATAGAGTCAAGAGAGAAGCCAGTGGCTCACTATTTTCTGCACTATGGAAATGATAATGAATACAATATACTGAATTGTATACTGAAGTATATAGAATATAGTTTATAACTTGTAAGTTTTAGATAATACTGTTTATTTTTATAATAAACTTATATCTAGGAAAAAGAAGAAGAATTTTACTATAATATCTATTGAATGAGAAGAGCAAGATTCTGTAAAGCTTATTTATTACCTGTAGTATTCATCATATATACTTAAATCTTGACAATCTTATTTGAAAAATGAACTGTTAATACAATTTGAGTTATTAGTTCTCTACACTTGAGAATTCTAGAAAAGAGCTAGTGTAATTATATTCTAGTATTTCAGTTATTGCTATTTTATATCAAACTCCCACAGCTCTATATATTAATAGTAAAACTAGATAACAACAGTGGAATAGTTGATACAAATATATATTATAAAAGAAATCTTGATTAGAATGATAAATAAAAAGCACTAGTTGGATAGAAATAGAATAGCTAAATCTTTTAAGTTATAGAACTTGCTTAAGCTAGAATTATTTACTAAGTAGACGTAATTGATTGATATTTGTATTAAAAGAGTTATGATGATAGGAATTAGAGAACTGTATAATACTCAAAGTATTAAGAGTGGTAAAACTGTTGTCTTAGTATAAAGATTAGGAAAACAAGAATTTAGAATATAGAGATGAGATAAATATTTATTGAATAATATTATAGTGAAAAAGGAAAATATTTTAATTATAGTAATTAGTAAACTAATTAGTTTCTAAAATTCTTCAATAAGGACATTCTAAAAGAGATAAAATGAGAGTATAAGGTCCTATTTGGCACGCCACCCTAAAAAAAAACACCATTTTTCTGAAAACACCGTATTTCCTAATGCCTAATATAAGAGTGGGTAAATGACAAGGATTTAATCATAGAAGGATAGCAGAAACCCTTCTGCATATTCTGTAAAAAAATGGAATAAATTGAAGGCCTGACTATTGAGTAGTAGTAAAGATGGTAATATTGCGAAATATTGTAGGACATGACCTCTTATCTTTTGTAACATCTTCCTTTCTGCTACTCTGCAATGGTCAGGTCTCCGCTTGGCTTCATATTCACTGAGAATATGCAGAGGGGTATCCACTATCACCCTATGATTTAAATATTGTATTTGAGGCAGTTATTGCTTGAAAATCAGGAAATATGCTGTTTTCAGAAAAATGGCATTTTTTTTTATAGTGGCGTGCCAAGCAGGGCCTAAGTCTTATATATTTAGAGTTAGCTAGTTTTAATTTATCTTATAAGTATTTTTCAATGCAGTAGTAGTTAAAAAACTCATAGGATACTACAGATGAATTTTACCAATTTTACCATATTATAGCTATAAACATAATTAACCTATGGACTTAATTCTTAGGATCTACCTTATTATAGTCATTTAAGTACATCAGCAAAATGTTTTCGCTGGTCCTGAAGTAACCTGGTTACCCCTGGTCCCCTTGAACCTCTTGGTCCACCACCCAGCACCGAGGTCCAGCCGTTTTACTCAGACCCTGGGTCTGCGGTCCTGGTCCAGGCTTCCCCTGTCCCAGCGATCTCTGGTCCACACTTCCCTCATCACGGTGATCTCTGGTCCACCCTTTCCTTGTCCTGGCTATCCTATGTTCTTGCTTTAACTCTTCTATACTCTCTCGCATCTTCCTCACATACCCCTTCTACTCCCCGACCTCTGCCTGCCTCAGCCCAGACCCATTCAGGTCTATCGCCCTCATCCCCCAGTTTACGCGTTTGTGATTTTAATCACTTTCTGTTACTTGCTCCCTCCTCCCATGTAACTTGATCCTTTCGCTTCCCCTCCACGTGTTCCTCAGACCCTCTTTGCGCATTCCGTCTTGCCCCTGGCTCTTGCTCACGATCTTCTATCCATCCTGTTTACCTGCGGTCTGCCTCTCGATTTGTCTCGGCAATATCCTGATTGTCTTGGTTCTGCCTCTGCCCTCTACTGGTTCTTTCGTAGTTGTCTAACCGCGGACCAGCTCTTCCCTAGTCCATGTTCCGTCCACCCCTATTTTCACCAGTTTCACACAGCCTTGGCTCTGAGGCCATCTGGGCTTCCTGGGTTCCGCGATCATCATTCTGCTGTACTATATACACGTCATACTTAACCCGGTGATTGCATCAGCACACCCCTGCTGTTCTCTAGATATATAACCTATATAAACTCTAGATATATAACCTATATAAACAAATACTCATTACCAACGAAAATCCCCCCTGCTGGATCTAACCAATACAAAAAGTGTAGTCTATGTCACTGTACTCACCATCAACGCCAATTATAACAAGCATATTAAATACAGTGAAAAACAGGAAAAGCCATCGATCAACAAAATACTGGTGTGGCCGAATTGAAGCTGAACACTTGGGGGTTGCAACTCCCAAAGTGTTCGGCTTCAATTCACCCGCGCTCGCAGTTCCCCTTCGGACCACCATTCTGCTCCCAACTCCTATCCACCACTGGACTATTGTTCGCCTCGGACTACCGTTCACCTCTGGACTACCATTCACCTCTGGACTACCAGACAGGGTCTGCAGACCATGCTTAGGTATTGTCGTCGCTCTCAATGAGGTCACACATGTCATTCCCCATCTCATCCTCATACCCAGCAGTCTCGATTCGTTCTGTCTCGTGCTGTGACCGGATCTTTTGCACGTGCCTGTCTATCTTTCGAATTGTCGCGTTCTTCTACGCCTCGGCCATCTAACCCCAGATTTACTTAGCATAATTGACCGGAGGTGCGTATTTCCAGGGGAGTCCAGGGGAGTGGCTGTCCGCGGAACTACCTTTTGATATGTTTGATAGTACCTCTTGTAGTAGTCTGTTAACCTATTAGTTGCCTTGTTCTCCCTAAGAAATCACTTACTGACCACCAAACACTCCCTGTGAGAAATCCCCCACCGCTAAGGACTTGTGCCCTGTATCTTCGTAGTCCATTAGGGAGCAGCGAAGAGCAGTGCACACAAGAAGAACTGTGGGCCAACGCAGAGGGCTGAAGTACTTCTGCGTATACAGCTTGCAGCCCAGACTACGCTCGTTGGCGAAAAAGTAAGTATGCGCTAGTTTTACTATGTTCTCTGCCGTAAACTAGCTAGTTCGAGGACCAGCTCCAAGATCCACCGTTTGGCTAAGAAACGAATTATCCTTGAGAAGGTTATTCACCAATATCCGGTACTCAACTGGGTCCGCGATCGGCAACTTATACCACTCCACCACCATTTTCCGTGCTTCTGAAACTAGATAGCCACGACAAGACGATACACGACGTTTCAGCTTATGGAACTTTTAGCTGCTGAATTGTGATTCTTATTCTTGGTTGGGTTAGGGGACTTACCATCTCTAATGAGATTGCATCAGGAAGAAGCGATGGTGCCTGTTCCGTGGGCTGCTGATTCCCTGATCAGTAGTATTCTTCTTTTTCCCGCTTTCTCTGATCCAATGCCAGTGCCCAAGCCCTCTCGATCATAGTCTCCATTACAGCCGCGGAAGGCCATGGTTGGCCTGTATAGACTTCTACTTGTAAATAAAGTTTTGCAGCATCGTAAACAAGAATATTCTCTAGGGGGATAAACTCTCTTTTCCAGAACTTGCGTGGTAGCTTGCCCTCCGATTTGGCACTCGCTGAGTCTGATGGAGTCTGCGGTTCAGATGTTGAGGATGTATATCCGAGAGAGCGGGGTTGTTGCCAAGCCAACTCAGTCTGCAGCCTCTTGTGGAGGTCGTTCTGGATTCCAGATTGCTGCCCCAAGCCTGTAGACCGCCGGTTCTCAGTTGGTGAATGTCTTCAAGAAAAGGGGTCTCTCGTGGCTGTTTGCAGGGACCTCGGGGTTTGTGTGAGTCCGCTTGCGAGAGCGTGTTTCCACCATATCGGACTCAGAGGAGAGGTCTACATCCACTACCACGCTCGAAAGTTCAGGTAGACTGGGTATAACCTGTGCGTCTTGCCACTCTATTTCGGTAGCGTAAAATTCAGTAGATAGAAGCCTCCTAAACTACATTCAGTACTTTACCGGTAGAGAATTCAGCATTGTACTACTCTTCGTCGTCTTTGTCATTAGATTCGCCATCTGAACGACGAGAGAGGTGCTCGGGTTCAGAACAATGAGGGATATGCTTGGGTTCGGAACGACGAGGGGGATGCTTGGGTTCGGAATGACGAGGGGGATGCTGAGGTACAGAATGCCAAGGGGGATGCTCGGGTTCGGAACGATGAGGGGGATGCTCGGGTGAATAGGCACGCCTGGTCCGTTCCTGTCGCCTGCCAACACGCTGAGAACCAGAAGAGCGAGAAGCTTGAGTTTGGGTTTGATTAGTCTGGGTATCCTCTTCTGCACGCGGCATGCCTTTGGTTGTCCGGATAGGCGTATGATGTGAAGATTGAAGTGCAAAGTGCGAGGTATGGGCCAGAAGATATAGGCAGGTTGTGGGGTCCATGGGTGATAGAACTCAACAAGGTATTCAGGTGCCTTTGCCTCCTCAAACAAATACGCGACATGTAGATAATATTGTGGTAGGCCCTTTCCGATGAAAGTCTCAAGATTAATTTCGCTCAAGAGCAATCTTATGGTGGAAAAGTGCGCTAGGTTCGCTAGAGCTGAAAGAAGCATTAGCGTATGGTCCCCAACTCGGACTTGGCCAAGGATATTTCAAGTCCTGAGGAAAGTACAAAAACGCGGTGTGTGATACGGGTCTGCGTCGCCTAGCACCTCAAGCAGCATGAAATCGCTTCTCAGTGTAGGGTGTCCTGTGCTTGCCTAATTCTCAGTTAACTTCAAGCTAAGTCCGCGGATGTAGAATCAAAGTTTTGTTATAGCTATAGAGAGAGCAGTCGAAAAGAAGAGAAAGATAGGAATCTCGCGAAGCTAATAGGACCGCTATTAACATCTAATCGAATGCAAACCCTTGACCCTGAGACTGATAAAATGCAAGCCCAAACACAAATGGAAAAAAAAACACTCTACCGCTACGCACTGACCTCGTAAACTCTAAATCTAATGCTCTATAAGACGTGGACCCAAGACAACAGAAACAAACCACCACCTATGCTGCAGACCGAAAATAAATGCTAACCCAGTAGAAAACTAAAAAAACGACGAAATGAAACAAACTAATACGCTCCCGCTGATGGAAGCCAGGCAACAAGAGCCTTCAAACACGGACCCCAAAACAAGAGGAAACCACCATCTATAGCGTGCTGTACATAGGAAAGAAATGCTCATAATCCAAGTAGAAAAGAGAAAAACAGACAAAAGAAACAACCGAATACCGGAGATAAGAGTCTTTGGCCGGGAAATCCAGAATTCATATTAGTACCGGTAAGTCGGGCGAGGATTGCAAGGACCAGCCCCAGGGGGACTGGGAGTGCCATCATCACTGCCCTGAATTCCAAACCGGATTCTAAACGGATCGGAAGCACCATCACCACCACCCTGATTGCCAGAAGGATCAGGAGCACCATCATCACTTCCCTGGGCTCCAGAAGGATCAGGAGTACCATCATCACCACCCTGAGTGTCAGAAGCACCAGGAACAGCAGCACTAGCTTGTGTAGCAAACTGTGCCTCAAGCTCACGGATTCTAGTTGCCCTAGCCTCTATTAACTCCATATAGGAGAATTTCTGCCCAATCAATCCATGCATGATCCGTGCCTCAAACTTTCTATGGCTCTGGTGAAGTTCTTCGGCCCTATCATCTACCCCCCTCACAATGTATGTGCAACTGCTTGACGTTGCTCATTCAGGTTCCAGAACTTTTGCAAGATTATGACATAGTTCGCTGCAACTAGGTTCAGCCTAGTGCCACCGAGGGCTGGAGTGAGGATCAGCACCACCGGTCTATCGACTGAAGCAAACTCTTGTAGTAGCCTATTCCGGTCTCTCGACACAATCCCAGAGTGATACAAGATGGAGTGAATACCGGTATGAAAGGTCCGGAGGAACCAATTGACATAAGATGCTTGACCTGGCAGCGGGGCAAAAATCACCACCTTATTCGGTACCCCTCCTTCAGGTCTGCCCAATAACTGCGGAACGAAAACATCCGAAAACTATCTGAATACAGGCCTGCCGCGGAAGTTATTGCAATCCCAATTTTGGCGATAGGGGACTCCTCCATCTGCAAGTTCCGAGTCATCTGAGCTCACATCGGTGTCCGGAAGGTCCATGGTAAGGCACGCAAGACGCCACTCATACAGAATGGTCTGGATAGTATTCCACTTATCGCCCTTGGTATTCTCAATCCAATCATCCATTGCGGATACCTCATCGTCAGTGTATTGTAGGCTTACATCGTGCTAAACGAGCTCGGAATGCGGACTAGGGCTCCCTGTTTGAGTCTTTAGTCTCCCCCTAGCGCCGGATGGTCCACGGCCACGCAATATCCTTGATCTGCTCGTATGCCTCCCCCAACGTAATATCTTCGCACTTCGCCTCTGCTACTACTGAGTTAAGTGGATGAGGGCCGTGGTTTTCCATCTCATCCTCATCTGTGACCTGAGCGAACAGCCACTCGGTCTGCACAACCCAATCACCCACTGTATGCTGCATTGGGGTACCTGTGAGCTGGATCCTGCAGGGAACATTAATTTTCATTATGAAGTCGAAGGTCTGTGTTGCTCGGGATTTTACCATATAGGATTCATCAAAGATCCCAACCCCTCACTGGCAGCCCTCCAGGCGTTCAGGATTCCGATAGCAGGCTCGGTAGGCACTATAGGATATCAGATGGATGGCTCTGCCATGCCTGGGGTCGTCAGGACTGAGATTGAGTTCGTTGTGACTAAGCCGGCGTTGAGAATAGAGGTTGATTAGGTCGAGCCCAGTCCTTGGAATCAAACTCTGGACTGCTCACTCCCAGGCAGGGATAAGGTTGGCGGAAAGATGATGAGGGAGGGTCGTCTGTATATCTCACTCTCGGTGCTAAAGATTCGCAGAAATTGTTCCAATTGCGCCACCGTTTTCCCATCTAAGCATGGCAAGGGTCTGCCTGCTCCAGCCTGATTAACGATATACTTGAGGTAGAGT
>NESQ01000562.1:0-42073 GCA_003070745.1 Tuber borchii | reverse complement strand
GTACCTAGGAAAATAGCTTGGGAAACCATCAAACTAAAAAATTACTTTTAATTTTTTACCCGAAAAAGGTTACTACCTTTATGCAAAAGTTACACACAATTTGCAAAATTACTGCCCACCCCGGGGGAAAGGATGGGGAACTTCCTGAGGCGAGTATCAACCATTGACTCTCACTACTCTCCTTCCTGCCCCCCCCAGGGCAGTGCGACCTAAAAGAAGGCCACCGGAAAGTGGACGAGACAGAGGGCTTTCCGGCCAACTACTTTTCCAGGAAGCTGGGGAAAAAAGGGGAGCGGTAGAAAAAGAGCAGGCTCGCCCCTTTTTATCTTGCGCGAAGGTCCCCTAAGGTGTGGGTGCAACGGTGTAATCCCAGAAGGAAAATCAAAATTTAAAAAGAAAAAAAAAAAAAAAAAAAGAAAAAAAACAAAAAGAAAATTCAGCTAAGTTTCCCGCTCCTTTGTGAATGTGTTTATGTTTTTCGGGAACCCCTCGGCAGGGGGTAAAGACCGCTAGTAGTGGGCTGCCCGGGAATATAGAGTTAATTTTTAATTATTATGTTTAATCTAGTTTGTCTGAGGAGACCTAAGTGGTCGAAACAACGCGGGCGTTGTCACAAACACCTTACGACAGCAGATCAACATGGCTTCTAAACGAGCCAAGAGTTTTCCTACTCCGTCCGGCAAGCGAAAAAACACTATTGCACAAGAACCCCTGCGTTATAACTGTCCGGAAGGACATGCATACATCTATATCCTCGGAAATCGCTATCGGATTCCAGTCTGACTAGATTCCGGATCAAATATTTTCCTTATCCATGAATAACTCGTTCATGACCTCTACATACCTTTTGAATCCCGATCCGACGCAGTACAGATCCAGGGCTTTACCGGCGAAACTATCTCCTCTGGAGGATCGCATTATACTCATCCCCTCTACCTAGAGATAGGAAAAAACCATCACCTCTCCCTCATTTCCTGCGAAATAGCTCCGGCAGGAAAATATGGTATGATTATACCATTTGGATGGTGGCACCAGGAACATCCAATCAGCAATATCGCAGACCGGGACACCTGGTCATTTGACGCGGATTGCTGTTATTCACATTTATTGCCAGAAGACGAAGGAATTTCAGTTGAGTGGGACGAAGACGTCCTTAGTGATCCTAACGCGGTAGTTATAGGAAGAATTGAGAGAGAAGATGACGAGAAAGTTACTATTATTGATCGTCTACCAGAATGCTACCACGACTACCTCGATTTGTTCCGTCCCTCAACAGCAGAGAAACCAGCTCCTCGTCGTACCTTTGACCATGCGATCGATCTCAAACCTAATACACAACCACCATGGGGTCCTATATACCCCTTATCCGAGAAACAGCTCTAAGCCCTTCGTTCCTATATCGCCGATATGACGAAACAAGGAAAAATTACCGCAAGCAAGTCTCCAGTGGGAGTACCTATTCTCTTCGTACTGAAACCTGATGGTCGACTTCGGTTGGTAGTAGACTACCGAGGACTTAACAAGGTTACCATCCACAACAAATATCCAATTCCTTTGATGACGGAACTAAGGAATCAGGTTCTAGACGCAAATATCTTCACGAAACTTGATCTGAAGGATGGATTCCACCTGATTAGAATCCACGAAGGCGATGAATGGAAAACAGCTTTTCGAACTCGATATGGCCTATACAAATATAAGGTCATGCCTTTTGGTCTTGTCAATGCACCAGCAACTTTTCAAACTATGATGAACTAAATCCTCCGTGAATTTCTCGACCAGGGAGTCGTCGTTTATATAGATGATATCCTAATTTATTCAAAGTCGCTTACAGAACATATCTCTCTCGTTCGAAAAGTCTTACAACGGTTGCGGGAATACCAGATGGCAGTATCATTGGAAAAAAGTACTTTTCATGTTAAAGAAGTTGATTTGCTTGGATATGTTGTGACGACGGAAGGAGTTACGATGAATGAGAAGAAGGTAGAGACAATTAAGGCTTGGAAACCCTCAACATCAGTAAAAGAGGTCCAGATCTTTATCGGTTTCGCAAATTTCTATCGACGATTTATCAAAAACTTCTCGAAGATTTGCACCCCGATCACCAATCTGCTGAAAGGAGAAAAAGGAAGTTTTGTGTGGGGAAAAGACCAGCACGAGGCCTTCGAATATCTGAAGCGATGCTTCATCACGGCCCCGATCCTATGTCACTTTCACCCAGAACGCGATACGGTAGTTGAGACTGATGCAAGCGATTATGCCCTCGGCTGCATCCTCTCACAGTTTCAAGGGAAACGATTACATCTGGTTGCATTCCACTCCTGAAAGCTCAACTCGGCGGAAATAAACTATGACATCCACGACAAGGAATTGTTGGCTGTTCTCGTTGCCTTTATAGAATGGAAACATTACCTCTAAGGAATGGAAAAGCCAATTACAGTCTATACCGATCATCAAAATCTTCAATACTTTCTGACCACAAAAGCTTGGACGGCACGCCAAATTCATTGGGCACAGAAATTATGCGATTTCAACTTCATTATCGTCTATCGACCAGGCTCGAAAGGAGGAAAACCTGATGCTTTAAGCAGGCGGCCGGAGTACCGCCCTGAAGAGGGAGCTACATATCGCAAACAGCAAATTCTACAACCTAAACACTTTGGCAAATTTTAGATTGCGATTGTTTGGGGGGAAACCTCTTCACTGTTATATCAGGAAATTCCTCAGTCAGAAACAGAAAACCAGATACGAGTTCAAAGACTTTCAGAAAATGCAAGAATCCCAACTCGAGGTTCCAAACTTGCGGCAGGACATGACCTCTACAGTATCGAAACCTTAACAATCCCAGCAAAAAACCGACACCTTGTCAAAATCGGATTAGCTATTGCAGTTCCAAGTGGTACTTACAGTCGTATTGCACCAAGAAGTGGCTTGGCAACTAAAGCTATAACGGTAGATGCTGGAGTTATCGATGCAGACTATAGAGGTGAAATCAAAGTCCTTCTCATAAATCATGGCTCTTCAGATTTTGAAATTCAGAAAGGAGATCGCATTGCACAACTCATAGTGGAAAGAATAGATGATCAAGATTGGATGGAAGTGGATGAGATGGATGAGACAGAAAGAGCTGGACAAGGATTTGGCAGCTCGGGACGAGGATTGGAGTTGAAAGAAACTCAACCAATGATATGCTTTCTCCATTCGAGCGGCACACACGAATTCTATGATACCTCCGATATCAACCACCACCCGATACTTCGAAAAGGACAAATTCTATTGTCTAATGCTATTATCGCAAAGGCAAACCTTAAGAAGTTCGAAACTGACTATTTGGAAAAGGTTCAACAGGTGGCAAAAGAGGATCAAGATTGGCTGCGGAGAAAAGAAGAATTGGAGACTATAATAAGAGAAGGAAAGGAATTGCCAAAACAATGGACTCTATCCGATAATCTACTTTACTACAAGAACCGACTATATATTCCAGCAAACGAAGACCTGCAAACACTTATTGCCAAAGGATGTCACGACTCGCAAGTAGCAGGACACTTTGGACAAGATAAGACACTCGAAATTATTATGCGAGACTTCTACTGGAAAGGACTCACCGACTGGATTAATGACTACGTACGATCCTGCACTACTTGCCAACAAGCTAAGTCTCCAAGACATGCACGATTCGGTTTACTTCAACCCTTACAAGTACCCTTTGCAGCTTGGGCTTCGACTTCGGTAGATTTTATTACTCAACTACCAAATTCGGCAGGATATACACAAATCATGGTCGTAGTAGACCGGTTTACGAAAATGTCACATTTTATCGAATTAGAAGAAAAAGCATCTGCACAAGATATGGCAGAAACATTCCTTAAAGATGTATGGAAACACCACAGGCTACCCTCAGAAATCATCTCAGATATGGATGCGAAGTTTGCTGGCGAATTTTGGGAATCATTATTCACAAAACTCAACATCAAACGAAAGATGTCGACTGCGTACCACCCTCAGACTGATGGACAAACAGAACGAGTGAACCAAATACTGGGAGGCTACCTCTGAATATTTGTCAACTACGATCAGGATGATTGGTACTACCTTTTACCTCTCGCCGAGTTTGCTTACAACAACTCGACCACCACTGCACACAAAATGACCCCCTTCTTCGCAAACTACGAGTATCAGCCTCAGACTGAATGGTTAAAAGAACGAGAAGCCCGGAATCCCAGAGCCAATATGTACGCTCACTGGATGCAAACGATACATCAACAAGCAAGAGAATCCCTCGAAAAGACAAAGGAAGCCATGGGACGATATCATGATTGAAAGGCTAAGCAACAACTAGATTTTAAAATTGGAGACCTGGTTATGCTCAACACAAAAAATATTCGCACAAAACGCCCTTCGAAGAAATTAGCCCCCAAACTCTACGGCCCTTTTAAAATCCTAGAACAACGAGGAAACCTTGCCTATAAAATCAAACTATCAGACCGTTGGAAAATCCATCCGGTATTTCATGTATCGTTACTCGAACTCTACCAAACTTCCATTCGACCGGCTCAAGAACAACCGCCCATGGAACCTGAAGAGATCGATGGAGATCTTGAATGGGAGGTAGAATAAATTGTTAAGAGTGAAATAATCTCTTATGAAAGACGGGTTAGAGGAAGACCACAAACATTCCACTAAATAAGGTATTTTGTTAAGTGGAAAGGGTGTTCAGACAATGAGAATACCTGGGAACCACCTGAGCATTTGGGAAATGCGAAGGAATTGGTAGATATGTTTCATAGAGAAAACCCGGAAATGCCATCATTGGGCTAAGTAGTATTACTCGGAAAGGTTTTTCTGCCGTGGCCAAGCAAACGAGGAAGGCTTTTTACCCTACCTTGTAGAGTACTAAAAGGATTTAATATTTAATGTTTATCGCTACTTATGTATTATATGTTAAGAAGGATTTTGGGGACAAAACCTTTTGAAGAGGGAGCTAGTGTTACGCACATGAGAATAGCTCGCCAG
Source organism: Tuber borchii (assembly GCA_003070745.1). Taxonomy (NCBI): domain Eukaryota; kingdom Fungi; phylum Ascomycota; class Pezizomycetes; order Pezizales; family Tuberaceae; genus Tuber; species Tuber borchii. The sequence goes on along the minus strand of NESQ01000562.1, from coordinate 37,060 downwards.
TATTATTAGTAGAGGCTGCGCCACTATAATGGAGGAGCGTATGTCCAACCTCAGCTCACTGTGGTAGGAGCAACTGGAGGCATCTATGTTGACTACTCGGGATACCGGAAGAACTCACGTTCCATGAAGAAGATTACTGATTGGAAAGGTACAGTGAGAGTACTTTATTCCTTATCCGGTGCATATGCATATTCTGCATTATGTGTTATTATCTGGCTATTCGAACTAATCACTCGATAGTCCATGATAAAGACTATTGGTATGTTGGCATTGCGACCACATATATGATCTTAGTCTATTCGGACAAAGAGATCGAAGACTATCTACTGGTGGAGTGGGGACACCCTCAGATGAAATAGATGTCGGGAGTTCTCTGAGTTCAAGTGGGGCAATTATTCAGGGTCAAAGAGTGTTCGCACTTCCTTTGACAAAGCTGAAATCCTAGAAAGATACATGATTGTTAGGATATAGGAAGTAGCGAGAATTTAGTATAAGTAGTAAGGGCTATTCCCCGGAGTTTGAGAAAATCAAGCAATGGAGAAGAGACCTTAACAATATAATAAGTTATCAAAATTTAAAGATTCGAGAACTTCTATTTTATTACTTTACCTTTATCGAACCATCATCTCCTGAGCCTTCCTGACTTCCCTCCGTTACCTCGAATACGATCCGGCCTAGCTTTCTCTATTCCTTCGAGTTAGTTACCCCGTAACAGATTGTTTGATTTGATTATTTTGATTACAGCCCTGGCACTACCCTGAGACCAGTCAACTATGCTATGTTTAGTTTTGATTTACTTTGCTTTATATTTGGAATACGAGGTGCAGGAATATGGTCATGTATTGTGTTGGCACTGAGGGTGTATTATGAGTCCTAGGTTTCAGGCAGGATTACAGGATTCCGGTGAAGGTGCACTCACCTGGTAATCATTGTGATTGCAGGAAGCTATCGCTATGGAAATTTGTATTTAAACCCCTCTCCTGGCTAGCAGAAGAATAACAGACTTCAACAGACACTTAGTTTAAGAATATACTTGGTTGAACAACGATTCTCAGTTCCCTCTAGCCCTTAGCCTTTATCTCTCTACCTTTGCATCCCTTGGAGCTTCCCTTAGAGCCAGCACTAGTAGGTCTATTGCCGGTCTCTATTGATTCATCGAAACAGGAGGAAACCTGTTACATTTTTCGTCTTAGCAGGTGAATTTTAGGTCTTCAAGCCAGAGGACCGCCAGGTAGGATTGATCACCCTTCCTGATATTGATAACTAGTTAGAAGTAGGAACGGCAGGGAAAGGAAGTCCCGGCTCAAGTGCAATAATCACAATTTCAGAATGCAGGAGCAGAAGCACTACAAGGTCTGGTAGGGCCTACGACCAGACTCCAGCACAACAGCCTACACCAGACCTATCAGAAGCAACTCCCAGACTGGAAGGGTCTAATACACTGCCATCAGGCACCCTTCTATAACCAAGATATCTCGATACAGACTCAGACAAAGAGCTTACAACAGAACAGTTCTTACAGCAAGCTACCCAACTAGCAGCTAGACAATCCTGGTAATAAGCAGCAGAGTTAACAGCAGTTACAGCAGCAGCAACACAATAAACACCACTACGTCCAAGGCTTCCCAGACACCAGAGCATTGCGGAGCAAGTCTTCGGCATTAGAAAACAATCACAGCAACAATCGAGAGGTCAGACACCACCCAGTGCATTCTCAGACTCACCAGACCCACCCAGAGGATGGAGACCCCCACCTGAAAGACCAGGACCTCCATAACGTCCTCCTACACGACCTGCAACAATGTCAGTTGAAGGCAGACCCTCAAGGAAACCCAAGATCAAGGTTCCCCAACCAGCAAAGTTCATTGGGGAAGGCGAGAATCTCAAGCCAGATAAACTAAAAAGACAGTTTAGAGAAGTAAGAAAGTACCTATCAAAGCATAATATACAGGATGACACAGAGGACGTGGTGGACTATTATGGCACCTTTACTGAGGAACAAGCATACAATTTATATCTCACCTTACTAGATAAATATGATGACACATCGCCCACTCTTGAACAGTTTTGAACAAGATTTCGACAGCTATTTGAAGCATCCACAAACACAGACGACATTTATCAGAAGTGGCACAAAGTACAACAAACTACAGGAGGAATGCCTGGACACATATCCAAGGTAGCAGGAGAGCTAGCGGACCTAAAAGGAGCACTTCCAAGGGACTCTATATCAGACTATGCCCAAAAGTAACAATTCCTAGATGCCATGCATCCCAAACTACGCCAGAATGTTGAATCACAGATCAGAAAAGCAGACACTTAGGACCAGATAGTTCAACTAGCAGAACGCTACGATGCCACCATGTACAGGACAGGGGCCTACTGTTACAATCCTCTTCCCTCTAGGCGATACTTGCAGCAGGTAACCACTATTCCGAATAGCGATCACACTTTCTCGTATTCGTACGAATAATGACAGCTGAGTATACAGACTCCTGTCTTGTACAATATATCGCTTAAGCTCGTGAGAGACTGTAACTTTCCTTAGCCGTAAGGTATAGTGCAATAGGTGACGATCAATCTATATAATAGATGAGAATATTCTTAGGCCATTTCTACATTGTATACAGACAACGCTGCTCTCATACTATGTCGATCATGAAAAAGAGATAAAGAGTATCATTCAAGATAGTAGATAGGAAAGTACTTAGATGACTGCGTGAGGAGCTAACTACAGGGTCCAAGCTTCACCTTTTATATCGGCGCCTCCTCACATACCTAACCCTGGTGACTCATACCTACTAGCGTCCCCCCTCGCTACACGTTGGTGTGTAAATATGCCAAGTCATTAATTTTCCTTAAAGTAAATACGAGTGCAATGACAGGGCTTGAGCAGAGAAGCATCTAAAACGGGTATAGAAAGAGAATATGCAAAGAGTTACTTATAAAGGAAGAAGATTACAAGTGAAAATACCAAATATTAAAATGGGAAAAATGAGAAGATATTAGAAATAGCAATTGAAAGAAGAAACTGGTTTAGATAGAAGAATGAAATACAAGTGTGAAGAGACTAAGAAAACAGGGTGATAGAAATACAGCAATAAATTGCAAAAAGACAATTGTTAGAACCATCAATCTTCCAGAATTTATATAATAGAATACAATCTTATGTGCCTTCAGAATTATGGTATCATCATAAGGCATACCGGAAAAAAAACCCCAAGTGGGAAAACAAAACCTGGGAAACAAAGAAAATAACATACCACATAAAGAAAAAAAACTACCAAAAAAAAAGGAAATAACATATGAACCAAAAAAGTAATTGGATAAACAAAGGAAAATCAGGTCAAATCAAAAATCAAATGACAAACAAATAAAAAACAGGTGAAAATGAAAAAAGTACCCTGATAAACAAAGATAAAACAGTGCAAAACAAAAATTAAATTGACAGACAAAGAAAAAAAACTTGTAAAAACAAAGAGTATACTCTAAGAGGAAAAAGTAAAAAGAAAAACAACAAGAGAAGATAAGTGAAAACAGGGAATACAAATATTCGGTAATAGGAAAGGAGAAAAAGCAAAGTAATAGAAAGAGTAAGACAGCAAGAAAGAAACATCAGCAAAAAAAGATTCTCCCTCATGTATTACCTATATATCTCCTTGTATCTGCTAGTAATACCACCTCCCCCGGTCCCTCCTGTCCCTTATACATTTACTGCCTTTCCTAAAGACCCAACAGGCATTCTGAAAGCCCCATACATGCCTTCAGCGCCATTTATTGTCCTCTTTTGCAGGTGGCCCCTAGCTTGCTCCACTAGCGAGGAGGTCTCGCTTAACTGACTCCTGTTTTTTTTTGCATTTCTATCCAGGCCATTTTGGCTGTTGTGCGTCCGCATAGTACCTGTGCGCGTTCGGAACAACCTTGCCTGTCTCAGTGCCCCATGACGCCCTTAGCGCTCTCCCTTTCCCTTGATTTCTCCGTTATGGATTTCGTCCCCCTGGGGACGTTCTTCACTTCATAACATGCACTCTCTACCCCTGGTACGCGTCTGGAACAACCTCGTCTCTCTCAGCGTCCCATATCGCACTTTGCTCTCTCTCTCTTCCCCTTGATTTCTCCGTTATGGATTTCGTCCCCTGGGGGACGTTCTTCAGGTCATAACATCTACTCTCTACCCATGTACCGGCCCCACACACCCTTCTGTTTCCAAAGTATGCGTGCCAAATCTGTTTTATTTCACTGAAGCCCGTATCTTTTGTGCCTTCTCTCGTCCTTCTCCTGACATTCATGATTCGTTTTGCCTTTCTGTACCACTCCTATTTGTCGCCTTGGTCAGTTCACGATCGATATCCTTAGGTGTCTCAAAATGCACCGCTACGCATCCCCTTCATACCATTCTTTGTTTCTTTCTTTCTACTGTAAAGTTTTCAATAAATTCAATTAAATGTTTCTAAATCAATCCTACTATTGACATACCAGTGGTTGTTATCTGTACCACTAGTCTCGGGTACGAAATGCGCCATGCCCATGATCGGTTTGATACTAACGACTATCTTGGTTGTTCCGTTTGGGCCTTTCGCCGTCCCCAAAGTAACGGTAACAAGTCCCGTTATATCGCTGAGCTTCCCTGAGTTCTCAACATATAGTCTATCTACTAATACCAGTCTATCTACTAAACCCGTTCTTGGGTCTCGAACTTTCATTATCGAAACCAAGCGGGTCGGATAACAGCCTTTTAGTGCTCCATAAATACTTCTATTACCCAAATTCACCCATACCCAATCATTCCTGCTCTGCCCTGTTGACCTCCAACGCTGGGTTCCGGTACACCGAAGAAGGTGCCAAGTGACCTCTCTCTCGTCCTGAAAGTTCTCTACCGGGACACGTAAAAGCCGACATATCTCCACTGGAAACTGTTTAACCGAATCCACATCAAAATGTTGGCTCATAGACGACTTCCGTCGATAATTATCGATTAAAAGCTCCGGAAAATTTCTCAAACTCTAGTAGAGCAGGGAAATAGTTCCCACAGTTGGTGTGAAACCCATTGGTTGTTTGGTTACTGAACTGACTTGCCGTTTATGCTGGTTGTCCCGTACTTCGTGTCGAATCGGACGCGATAGATCTGCTTGGATATTCATTTCATGATTTTCGAAGCTGTCAAGTCTAGAATATGATCGTAGTATTTGTTGGCTTGCATCGTTTTTATTTGACCGCAGATAGCCCTCCTTGATCATTGTTTTGTGACTTGTTTTACCCGACTCGGTAGAATACATTTGAATGTTCCCAAAGCGCCGTATATGGTCCCCGAAGTGACTCAACAGATGTATCTTAAGAAAGTTAAAGTCTACATCCTCATCATATATATCTGCAACAATTCCATCTAAATCGCGACATTGTTCGTCCGCAATGCGATATCTTTTGGCAAATGTAGCCCCCAAAAGGCGGTGTTGATTGAGTAGTTCACTTTGCTCAGCTCGAATTCTAGCTGTAACCTCTCTCACAGTCCTGGCAGTGGACTTATCCTTTCGGTACTCCTTAAAAACGCCTTTGTGATCATGAAAGGCCTTAAGGAACTGTTCGAGGTATTGAATCGTCTTATCGGTATGGCTTGTATATTATGACATTACAGTAAAGTCGACAATCGACTGGACACAGGTTAGAGCTTTGGTGAATATGGGACGTTCTGGGGCACTCGGACGACGTAGGGAGGCTGCAAAACATGGTAGTATCACTTTAACCAGATTCTGCATCTCTTTTCCGGTCTACTGCGAGATCCGACTGTAGTCTTTGTTAGGTGCGGAATAGCCAGGATAAACATCTAAACTCTTCCAGATAGCATCGAATGCTTGTAGCTATTTGTATTTCTTTAGAACTCCGATAACCCATTTGATAAGGTGTGTTTCGAATATTACCAGGTACATGACATGGAGAATATCTGGTTTTGGCAGGTCGGATTGCTGAATGTTCAGAAGCCCCCAAAAGACGCTAGGAAGCAATTTAAAACCACAATCTGTTAGTTGTTGCTTGGCCTGCTGGTCGTTTTCACAGTATTTGTTGAAGAGATGTTGGGATTTGATATAATCTCGTCTACCTACAGAACGTCTCAAATGAGACTCTAGCTGTTCTGGTCGAACATCACAGAGAGCGCACTGATTTTGTTGAATACCATGCAATGTTACATTTTCCAAGTGATCCGCAATCCACACCGAGAGGCGTAAGAAACACAATCGGATCTTTCCATCAGCGCATTCAACCTCAAGTCCGGAGTTCCCTAGTGCAACAATTGGCGCAAACACCGCTTCCATCAAATCACAAAGAATCTCATTGTTGACCTGCCTTTGCCGTGCATCTCTTGCTGCTACGCCCAGCATCTTTGGGGGGATGGGCAAAAGCGCCAAATGAACGGTTGTATGTTTCCAGGGTTTATTCCGTGTACTCGATAGGATATTTCCAATTGTCTTGTAGGTTGGCCAGGCTTTCTTATCTCCCGAGAAATTGGTCAAACAAGTAACGTCTGAGGAACATATGATTGGTACGAGTGTTACTTCATGCGGTAATTCATCCTTTGCTGGCTGTTAATTTTGTGTCCTAGTAAACGGTATGGAAGCGTCTTGGAACGTTGTATTTGAACCTACCTGTGTCTCGCACCACCAATCGGCGGTATGCATCTCCGAATAAACTCTCTGAGGTGGTTCTTCCTTATGCCATTCCTTCACAGGGGCGAAAATTAAATCTTGAGCAAAACATCTTTTACCAAGTAAATATTTAGCACAATCAATAGGATTGCGGAAAAAGCATTTTTGTGTTACGGAAGCTTCGTCTTTTCCTTCCTTGTCCGAAGATTTCTACTTTTGGTTAGAATAGGACGTTGTAGGGTTCATTTACTTACAGCTTCGCTAAACGATACAAACCCCTCTTTCCAGCTCTTCATTCCCATACCTGATTCCAACTGATCAACTGCATCAAGGAGCCGATAAGCAGAGTTAATATTACTACCCTCAGGCCCCAAGTCCTTCTTAAAATATCTATCCATGTGATCCTTTGGTACCTTTGCTTCAATAAACCACCGAGCAAGCTCAAACTCCTTCTTGCTTCTGAATAGTGACCACATCTCATCTTCAGATCTTTCGGACTGTACAACGTCCCGTAGTGACCTTCCCGCATTGGGGTGCGTCATCGGTATCGGTAGTCCAACTAATGGTGTGCTTTCCTCAGTGTCTGAATAATTAAGACTTTCCAGGTCCGAATTGGCAGCGTTTACGTAGAGATCAAACTCATTTGCTTCAATATTCGTTTCAGTTCTACTAAATTCTTCCCCGAGAAGATTGGAGGTTAGGTCAGAGTCGGCAGGCTGGGGAATTCGTGGATGCCACTCTTCGTCGCAAATAGGCTGTACAAAGTCAAAATGCGCTGTTTCCATATGCTTCCGGTACCATGTACTTGACTTGTATTTTCTTCTGCAGTACGGGCATCGAGACTCTTGTACCATTCTACAAGAAATTAGATTTGATACACAGCACAAAAGAGACGCGAAAATCAAACTTACTTTTCGAGACTGATCTCACTGTGCTTGAACGCATGTGGTCATTCAATAACTTGGTCTTTACTGGAACTGTGCTATAGATAGATCGTATTGTAGGCAAAAAGGTACAAATAGGACGAAATTCGTCGTCACACCGTCTGTTCAGTAAATTCGAGATATTTCAAGGGATAGAAAAAATATGAGAACTTGAAAAAATTTCAAGGTGTGTTATGTGACCTGTTTGTAATTCAAAGGCCAACTGTTCGGGTCTGTCTCACCTTCCCCTGAGTAGGATTGTACTAGTACTCGCACTTGAATGACGTTCTGCAGCTCAAAACTCCCTTTTCAGATTAGCTTTCAGACTAAATCCAGGTAGGGCGTTCCGTTCGAGGTCCTGTGGGCATGAACATGAACGACGACCCAGAGCCACGACAGACTCCTACAAATCTCGAAAAGACCTTACTTAACCCTTATATCTACGATTACTTTTTAAAAAATAGTAAGCAACGTGAATTATACCCTAAACCTCAGGTGTGCTTTATTCGGCGTATTGCAGACTTTGAGAGGGCCAAACCTAATGGCAAGCGCTCATCTACCATACCCTAATATTCCTTATCCGAACCCATATCAAGAAAGCAGGGGTAGTCACAAGCCTGCCTATTAGATTGTTGTACCTTAAAGCACTCTTGAAAAGCTTGTTCATGTTTGTTCAACCCACCTTTTCAAATGTACAAGCTTACCTTGTTACATGTTTGCCTCACGGCAACTGTACATCTGTACTTTTTTGTACAGGCACAGAAGGACGTTCTACGTTTAAGTTGAGACGTTTAACAGTGTCTTTCAAACTGGTCTGAGTTGTTAGAACTCTTGATACTACGACAAACAGCTTGAATAGTACGCTCTTCCTTATAAAAACCCCTCGCTACCTCGGGATTTTCCTTCTCCACTCCTTCATTACCTTCTAATCAATCTAGAGCTTTACATCGTCCTTCTTAGTCCTGCAAAAGCAACTTTTCCCTTCACAACGATACGTTATATATAAACGAGAACTGTTTTCTGCGATCATACAGTCTCACTCACATTTCACACCAACTATACCGGTAAGTCTCGTCCGCGGTTCATAACGTCCGAAATGAGCCGTTCTCAGGCCTTTCGTAGGCTATACTGATTGATATCCATAGAATACCGGTAACCTACTCTTAATTGAACCGAAGCTTTTCGATCGCTTCTACCTCCTGAAAGTAAGTTTGTGCCACAATTCATCCCTTTTCTTCCTTCCTCGGCCTCCTAGAGATACCAACCCAAGGCTTAGTCTCTCTCACTTCCTTCTGAGGCACGATGAAGCCCTGCGTAAGTTCTTGAATGAAATTGGGCACATCTCGTACGAGCTCTTCTAAAGCCTTAATGTGAAATGATAGCTGACCACTATTCTCTAGATACACTAGCGGCTCACCGTTTTCGCTTACTATCCCCCCCTATAGTTAGTCTTCTGTTTGTCTCATTTGCACCTTTCCCAAGATGGAATGATTACTGATCGCTATTGCTAGATTGCTTTGGGATTTCCTGTCTTCTACTGCACGCCAAGAACATCCTCGCAGAATTCAGGGTAGTCTTCTGCACGTGCCATTTAGTCTTTTTTACAGAGAATCTAAGTGGTTAATAGATTGCCTCCAATTCGTAGTTGTAGTCGTGTCATCACTGCCATCTTCTGGACTGAGCTCAACCTCACTGGTGAGGGACGAACCGTGGAAGCGAGGAGATACCGCGCCATTCGCACATACATTCTCCAAAAGTACAACGAGAGGAATGTCACCTCTCACACGCAGGTTGATGACACTTTGTGGAACGAAGTTAGGATGGATACCGTCGCACACATTGCCCTCAGAGGCTTCCGAGCCAAATTCAACTCCCCCTGGAACGGCCAATATCGGGCCTTCCACGTTGTTCTGGATGCTCTCATCATGGATGTCCTGAAGAAGGCAGCTGAGTCTCGTAAGAATGCCAGACTTAATTCCGATGCTGAGGAAGAGGGGGGAGATGGGGGCGCTAGCGGTGCATCTGGATCAAGATCGAGAGACGAAAAGGCTGTTGCTCGTCCCCAACCGACTGTTTACGAGGAGAAACCAGTACGAATAATATTCATTTCGAACACAGGTGCCGAGCCTGGGCAGGCTTGCCAGCTCTCATGGATAAACCGTGGTAATAACGCTATGCCAAACAAGAGTTGGCTGGCGGTTCTTAGGCACTACACTTTACAGGAGCTCGGCGAAGCTGCCTGTCGGTATGTAGAGTACGGCGAGCATCCCTGGCAGTTCATTGGAATTCTCCGTGACATTCAAGGCCTGAATGTCATTCCCGATGGCGCCGACCAGATTGAGTTGATTGACGACGATCAGGTCAATGCCTGGCTTCGTCTCTCCCAGTGCTCCACCCTTACTATTGCCTGCTTCCTCCACTGAGCAGCTGTTTCCCCTCCTGATGGTGGGTACCCTGTTCGTCCTAATACACCTCTTGTTGGGCACAGCTGGAACTATCTCTTCCCCGGCCAATTCGATGTCGCCGAGTTCTACACTGAGCCAGAATCTGACTCTGATGAGGAGGACAATGTGAAGCGCCATGCAAGGTGCAGAAGGGCCTTTCCTAGATCCCACAACGGCTGGTTGAAGAGAATTCTGAGCAATAATCGTATGGTTGTTAGGTTCCAAACCTACTCCCGGGAACTGATTTCGCGCACTCGAGTGAGGCAGGGGCCGGCGTATATGAGCCGATATGCAGGACAAGATGTCCCAATGGTGACTCTTCCCCCGGGGATCCAACCTCCCTGGTGTGAGGTGTCAGTACATGACGCTATTGAGGAAGATGCTGATGATAACGGTGGGGGTAATGGGGGCGATGGGACGGGGGTCATGGGGGCAATGGGGGCAATGGGGGCAATGCCTAGGGTTTGTTTGCGCCGAGCAGCGTCTTCTTTGAGCTTTTGGGTGGTTTTTTCTTTAGTTTCACTGGCTTTCTTAGGTTTTGCTTTCATTTCTATCCATGGGTTCGGCGCCGGGGGGGTTGGGGCTTGTTTGTGCCGGGTAATGTCTTCTTGGGGCTTTCGGGTGGGCCCTCTTTGGTTTCACGGGTTTTTTCTTACTTTGCTTTGCTCTCATTTCTATCCATTTGTTGGGTTTTCTGGGACTCGTTTTGTGCCGAGTTGCGTCTTCTTTGAGCCTTTGGGTAATTGTTCTTTGGTTTTACAGGTTTTGCTTCTTTGCTTCTGGTTTGCTTCTATCTATTAATCGTTGTCTTAATCCTGTTTGCGCTATCATCCGGCTTTCCTATATTTGACCCGGTAGTCTCAGATTTTAATGTTTTTAGCAGTCTTTTTATTTTTAGAATTAGTTGAGTGCAATAGAAAGCTTTTCTGGGACGCTTAACGTCCCTTTTATCCTTTATCCTATCCTAGTATGTATAATCCAATGTTTTGAAATGATAAGTTATGTTCATCCAAGCCCCGTATATGAAATCCTGTCCTGGCAATCCCGAATAGACAGTCTCTATTCGGCTCATAGCCATCCGTGCACATAGCCTTTGAGACATTCGGAGGCCGAATGGCTCTAGGATAGTCCGAGCCCATGCCAATGATTCTCACGCACCTTGGGTCATAGCTAGGAGTCCGTGTAGGAACAATAACATAAAGGTTGTTCATCAGCAATACGACGCTGTTCGTCCCCAATACGACGCCGTGAGTTTGATTCCTGTTCGAGCTTTTATCGCTATATCTAATTCCTTTTCCTCCTCTAGTTCTTTCATATAAATGCGCAATCATGAATGGAAATACGAGCAGAGGTTAGTCACGCCTTCTGAAGGCCAATATGAGCTCTCCCAAGACTTAAATATCACATTCTTGACCATAGTAGTAGGACTAGCCCCCTGAGCCCAGGCATTATCGTCGAGACCTCCAGTAGCCTTCGCAGAAATATCAACGCCAGCATCGGAAACACAACGACCAGTTCATTTTCAGGAAGAGCAAGCTACAGATGTTGACGATGATGACATTCCTCCTAAACGTCGCCGATGGGAGGAACGACGTCCTACTGAACCACTCCCACAGCCACTTCCACGGAGAGTACTGCCGGTTAAGATATGTAAGTAAATCTTATAATTTTTTCAATTGACATGCTTATAAGAAAGAGTACGGAGAATACCCCAACGTCGGTACTAAATGGCCCTTCACATGAGGTTCTAAATGGCCCTTCGCAGGGGGTTCTAAATGGCCCTTTGCAGGGGCTTGCATCATAAGAGCAGGCAGCATAATTACATTCCGGCCATCTCAGAGAGGATTCATCACAATTCTCACCCTATATTCCTGATATGCCTGACGAGGAAGAAATTATGCCGTCCAATTCATGACGTAGTATAGCTGATCCAGACTTTCCAGAGTCTAATATCGGAACCCCTATCATACTATCGGCAAAAAGCAATACATTGTAGGGTGAGGCGAGGATAATCTTTGAGAATGCTGCAAATATGGTCCGGTATCATACGTAGTTTGTTAATCCCTTTGTAAAGCCTGCCGAAAACGATACTCTTCCGAAAGGTTATTGGGTAAAGGCAGCTAGAAGTTAGGTTGTGGAAATAGGGTAATGGAAAGGCGGGCAATGACTTTTGTAAGTCCTTTAATTGACGAAGAACGTCCTATTGGAGACTGATCACGGCTAATTAGATACATTTAGTTGAAATCGAGGCAGTCTAGCGCCAGGTCACATCTAGTTTCAGAGAGCAAGAACATGATTGAGGACGTGTATGACTTCTCGCAAAAACCACCAGCCGAAATAAAGGCGCGAGTTGCCTCTTTGCTCGAAAATGATCAGTTTACATGCCACCCAAGTAAACAACAAGTAAGTAAACTCAGATCATCCACGGTGAGACGAGATAAGGCTTACCCAGACAGGACTGTGGTTGGCGCTTTTCTGCACTAGAGCTAGCAAAACGCTTGTTTCATAAGTCGTACCGGGGTTCGAGAATGCGAGGGAGGACCGATAAATCATTTCTTAATTGTACTAACAACTTCCTGATATGCCTTACCACGGCATGTCTGTATTATTCTCTGAAGGCTTCGAGTTCCGGATCATTTGTTCAACCTCCAGACTTTTCCGCTCTGACAGCACAAAGTTAGTATTGACTTGTTCAAAGGTTCAAATCCGCCGTTGTAAAGCCTATCATACTCACTAGAAAATTTAGATGTCTATCTTTGACAGCGTGCTACCTGGTAAAGACTGCCACCAGGAGTGCGAGATAAACTCGTTGAAGATACAAAAAAACGTATTAAGAAAATGCTGCGGGAGGGTGGATTGATACCGGATCAGGAGTCTCGTGCCCCACTAGAGGACAGAGAAGCCGCAGGATATTTGGATTTGCAGATTTCAGGCGATGAGGAAAGCAAGGTGGAGGACGATCATTCAGATCCCGAAGCGGGTGAGGCAGTTGAGGCTCCCGAAGAGGAGTTGAATGGGGACCTGTAACGTCCTATTTGAGACTAATGTGGATTTAAAAAAAATAAACAAATAAAAGAGGTTATTATTATTATTATTATTATTATTTTGAATATGCCACTTAGAGTTAGACTTCAACCCAGTTTGTGAAAAAAGACATCAGGGGAAACTCGCTTGGGGCCGTGGGAAAGTCCCAAAGAGCCATCAAGAAGGCAGGAAGGTGAGAACAGTGAAGGAATAAGCCAGCGCAAGGCCACGCATCCTTAAATAATGGACGGTTCTCGTCCTGATAGCGACGAACAGCGTCCGCTTAGATATTGTATACACGGAGAAATTATTGGGCCTGGATTAGGTCATGGGGCAATGGCAAGGAGGAAGAGGAGAAATAAGTGAGAATTAGGAAAGCAGAAGAACTACGGGGAATGGTGCATTGCGGATGTTCGGAGTCGCGAAGAGTTTGTCAATAGGAAATTCAGAACAGGATGTTTGGATCAATAAGGGAACAATGCGTGGTGCGAAAAGTAATTCTGGATAAACTATAGGGGAAATGTCAAAGCTGGAATGGACCAGACAATGGCGTGTTTGGGCTGTCGGGAAGCATGATTGAGTTGTAGGGCAGAAATCCATAACGGAACAATTCCTGACGCGAGAGGTAATGCCGGATAAACTAAAGTAGAAGAGTCAAGCGCGAATGGACTGTGCAACAGTTCAAAGAGGACGAAGTGCATCCAGAAAATGTTGTATGACAACGAAATTACCGACGCAAAAAAAAATCCCCTGTAACCCCAGATTTATTCTGGAGTTATGGGGCATGGACGAGAGATACAACAACTTGAGTTTTATAATTTGTCCCCCCATACCCCCTATCCCTCATGAGGTATGGGGGTCAAATGTGAACTTTTGCTGATGAAGAAAGAAATGTACTAATAAGAAGTAAACTTTAAAAGCAACAGCTTATTGGTAGAGTAATCATTATTTTACCAATAATATCATATCCCATAGTAAGTGTAGAGATTTGTGATCCAAGGAAGATTGAATTACAGTAGCACTTCTTAGTACACAATATTTTCAGTGGTATTAGGGGTCTCAATAGATAGCAGAAGTGTAAGGCCATCTAGAGAGGTCACACAAGAGAGAGCTACATAGAGCTGGCCATGAGTGAAGGCAGATGTCCGGAGATCAACACCAACATGCTCCAAAGATTGGCCCTGCGGCTTGTTAACTGTCATTACAAAGCACAAACGTATTGGAAACTGCTTGCGATTCAGAATAAATGGTAAATCTTCCTCTGTGGTAGTTAGCTTAATCCGTGGTAGTAGGCGGATCTCACCATTAAACTTGCCACCAAGAATTGCAACTTGCAGGCAGTTGCGGCTAATGCCCAATACCCTCATTCTTGTACCATTGCATAGGCCCTCTCTGGGACTCAGATTCCTCAAGAGAATTACTGGTACACCAATCTTGAGCTGCAAGCAAGAAGGTGGGATACTGGCCAGGCTGATACTCTGCAAATATTCTACCACATATTGCTCAGCAGCTGCGGCTTCTTCACCAAGTTCAATACTATTGGCTGCATCGAACCTGTCCTCCTCACCTGGCATTCTCTCAGGTAATTTCTTATTGAAATCGTTGACTGTCTTATTGCGGAATGCCAGAATAGCACGACCAACAAGAACCCTATAGGTCGTGACAGCCTCATTCAATAAAGTCTGAGGATACAGTTGATCACATAGCTGATCTACTGTTGATACCCGGCGGATATATGACGGTAATAATACCTGCCTATATAGACTCTGATTCGTCACAAGATTCCGGAGAAAGCTGAGGAAAACTTGATTCTCTGGACATGCAGCAATACGCATACTTGTCCTGAGTTTCAACACCTTTAACCGGTTCCAGATGGACCCATTTTGGATACAGGCAAGCACAGTAGCTTGCCTAGTACCATGTCTGATGACAGGCAAGATTTGGGCAAAGTCACCACCAAGAACAGTGGGAATTCCTCCAAATACATTGTTATTTCCTGCATTGCAGACATCATTCAGGGTCCTGTTAATAGCCTCAAAACAAGCCTTGTGCTACATCGAAACCTCATCCCAAATAATAAGCGAGGTTCCATGAATCAAGTCACCAAGGAATGAGTTTCGCGTGACATTACAGGAAGCATTGGAGTCATTTGAAAGTGGGATCTTGAATCTGGAATGGGTTGTACGACCACCTGGTAGCAATTGAGCTGCAATACCCGATGATGCAATACAGAGGACAATCTTTCCTTGGGAGCGGAAGTAGCTACAGAGACAGTTATAGAGAAATATCTTGCCAGTTCCAGCTGAGCCATGTAGGAAAAATGCACCAGCTGGCTGCTGCTGCTGGAGGTTCTGCTCATAGTGCTCTACCCCAGCAACCACTGCATTAAAACAGTTCAACTGTTCCTCATTCAATCTCACTCTCATATTCTCATAAAGCTCTAGCTCCTGTTCTCTATTATACCCCATCTTCTCTCCTACTACTCCCTGTTCTATTTGTTGTAATCTTCTTTCCTGCCAGTTCAAGACTGGTCCAGGAAGCTCAAATTCATTCATAGCCCTACCATATTCATTCAGCGATTCCTGAATAAGGTAGAGGCCATAGTCCAATGCGAGTTTATCTTGCAGGTTCTCCCACCCAGGTGGCTTAGTCACTCTCTCATTCTGCAGAAGATTTGTGAGATCATCGCAAAAGCTCTCACTAAATTCTTCCCAGATTCTCAAAGGGTTGGTAATGGTAGTATGCTGCAGTACTAAAACAAAGAGATGTCTCAATGCTTTACCTGTCATAAAGCTACTACCATCTCTAAATAAACCCACCCACTCACCGTCATCTTCTAGTAGACCCAAGGCGATGCAAGCTCCCTTAAATGTGGAGTGCTCTACCACGGCCACTGTACGAAGATGTTCAAAGCTGGTTGGTCCACAAACAACTGTTAGCAGCATTCTTAAATAGTAGCGCTCGCCCATAAAAGGACTGGTCGTATACATACAGCCAATTAAGAAGTGCTGCTTTCTGTGACTCCAACCGCCTTTTACAGTATAGACAAAATGCTCTGGAAACTCATGGTACAAGTAGATTCTACCATCCTCATTCTTAGCATTATATTTGAAAAATGCCAACAGAGTTGTGAAACTATTCTCCATACGAGTTCGGAGAAGAACAGGATCCTCAACATCTGGGAAGTAAACTGGCTGTTGACCAGGAAGATGTAAGGCAAGGGAGATCACTGGAGGTTGCTCTTGATGAGTAGAGAATTCAAACAAGCACCAAACAGCTTCAGTAGGTCTGATATATCGTCCATGAAGGTAGCGCTTGATCTCATCATGTTCTGAGTCCAACACAGCTATTACACGATCTCTACCTTTGTAGATATACTTGTGTATATACTTGACTGCACGGGCAGAGGCACAAACCTCTACATTGATGTGTGCCTTGTACCTAAGGGACAGGTAGGGGCTATAGGGTACCACCCGACGGTTATCAACTACCGCAGTCACACCTGGTCCACTTAGAGGCAGGGATATCTGGTAGTATTCTCCAGTGTTACATCTCCTGTAAGTTGGATAACCATCCTGGTTGATGATGGTCTCCTCCTGAAACTGGCGTGGATAGCCTTTTTGGCATAGTCCCCCCTGCATCGGGTTTACACCCTGCATGCAAGATGCTAGATGGTTTCCACCCATACAGTGAGAATGCACCATTGTGGTCTTAATGATACCTCTAAGCTGTTGGCCTATAGCATCATTGGGTGGAGGCAGTTCAACACTAATAAAACGATCAATATTTGCCGCAGTGAGAAACTGGTGGTCTGTCTTTAAGTAAACCAAAAGGTGGAGATGGGGTAAGCCCTGCTTCTGATACTCAATAGTCCATACCCAACCTAACCATTTACCAAAAACTTCCTTGTGCCTGATCTGATCAAACAAGTCACGTACCTTAAGATTGAATACGCGGGCTACAAGATCTGGACGGTCTGCCGCCATCTGACCAGGTAATAGCTCCCGCTCAATCTCTTCCCACTTGGGATTGGCAGTGAATGTTAAAAAGAGAGATGGTTTCCCAAAGTAACGTACGATAGCCATGCTATCCTGGTAGAGCTGCTGCATGAATCTGTCACTTCCAACATGACTGGAAGAAAGAATTACACGCCTACCAATATCTCTAATATTGATATCTCCCTGCTGCAAGACATCCGCGAGACTATTGTAAAGTTCAGCCCAGATATTGCCTTGATGGGATCTGAACCAACTGAGTTTGTTTTGATCACAGACTGCCCACGCGTCCACTACAAACTGTTGAAACAATTGCTGAGTGCGGAAGAGGGTACTTGGCTCATCAGGCCTCTCATGAAGCGTGAATCTGTAAAACACCCTTTGATAGAGGGTTTTATTCTGCCGATTCCCTTGCAGATTGCCAAGGGTCCTTCCCCAATGCCATCCTGGTTCCCAATAAGGGAATAGTAGTACATAATAAAGAGGAAGATATGAGGGATGGTTAGGATTGATGGTGGTAAAACGATTTACTCCATTAACCCCATTGACCCTCTCAGCAAGAACAATATCCCTGAATCCCCTTGAGCCATACTCCTCAGGTAGATAATCATGGAAACCTCATCCACTGTTGGGAGATTTACAAGATGTGAATCAGCCCCAGCCTCTATAATAAGACTCAGCTGAGGATCCAGAATGATCCTAAAGTCCTGTTCCCTTCCTGCGATCTGTGCAAACCTCTCATTGGCTGTGAGGTACACATTGATCAGAGGGCAATGCTGTTGCAACATGAGTTTAAGGGAGTGAATCAGATTGGCATCCAATTCCGGATTCCTCCCAGACCGTGCTTGCACCGCAAATATAGGATTATATAGATACATCTGTGAATACAGAGCATCCTTTCCCGGTTGTGCAGCCAAAGGGCCCTGCACATGATATATTGCCCCATGGACCTGGAACAACTGAAAGCCACCTCCAATCGCACTGGGACAATTATCCATATTATACTGAACAGAGGTGAAGGCAAACAGGCTATTCCATCTACGCAGATCTCCTCTGAATTGCCTTAACTGAGTATCTTGTCCACTCAGCAAGGTGTTCAGAGGCTCTGGTAGTGGTCTCATACGCTCAATCTGGGCATCCCCACGCTTGCAGCATGATTCAAATCTTGCTGCTACCAAGGTCCCATCTCTCTTGCTTCGCTCTGCAGACAAGTGGAGAGCCTTGCAGACGCCACATTGGACCTCCATCCTGCCGAGGTTATGGGCCTTCCATCTTGCTCGATTTTCCACAAAGGCCAAGTGGACAGAGGGAGCAAGCACTTGACCTTCAATAATTTGAGCATTGGGGGTAGGCACAAATAGTACAATACTCATTTCCACTGGCTCCCCCCTGACACCATGTTGAGCATCCTATATCCATTGCAATTTAATTAGTATTATTCTTGTAAATAATATCAGATATCTTGTAAAAGGTGGAAAACTTACCAGACAATCGCGACAGGAAAGTCTGCGATTTCCAGAGAGATCCAGATCGAAATCCTCAATGGCTCTCAGGTGCTGACACAACCTACATCTTTGTGATTCGATATATGCCGCATCATGGATAACTGGTTCCACATTAGCACTTTGAGAGAGTGGGAGTACTTGCCTGCGCACATTCCGTCTTCTCTCCTACTCATAATATTCAGAGAATTAGTCATAAGGTAGCAAATAACAGATTAAGAATTATAGGTTGAAGATCTTACCAAGCAAGTCCTGCAAGACTTTTTCAAGATTCCTGTTCTCAGGTGATCAAAATCCTCCTCTGGCTTATCCACACGACACTAGCCACACCGTTGCATTTGTACGATATCTTCCTAGAGCTATTAGCTGTCTAGCGAAATTTGCTAGAGAACAAAGAGGGGAAATAGGTGGTAGGTGGGGGGGTGAAAAGGGAATAAATATTTTGAATAAAAGGGGGAGTATTGAAAAATGGTGAAGGGGGGGATAAAAGAAGAAGAGTAGAACGGATAGTGGATAGTGGAAGGAACGGGAAGAAATAAGGAGAGACTCAAGCAATAAAAGGAGAAACAATGCCAAGCATGTTGAGGTAGGGTAATCCTTGAGAAGTGTGATGAAAGATTTAGGCAGTGTACATATCATCACACAGATTGATATCAACAGATTAGATCGTATTCTTGGATCAGAATCAAATATGACCACCTGGTATATATTAGATTAATCACGCGCCCCTATGACTCAAAGCGAGTCATAGTGTGAAATCCATCAGCTAACTCCTATGAGTCAACTGCGCACTATGTTAAACCAATTATCGCGCTCATAACTAGTCATGTGCCCAAAGGGGTCACATGTGCGAAACCCATGACTCATAACTATGAGTCATGTGCAAAATACATATCGAGTGACCACCAAGTGTGGTTACACGCATAATATAAACATATAACGATTACTAACTATGGCTCGCAAATGTGAGTCATGTAAGAGGAAACATAAACCTACTATTCATAACCATGAGTAGCGTGAAACTAATTCCTTCACTAGTCACTGTTTGTGACAGAGACACTATAGTCTTGGCCCGGTAGTGCAAAGTATAAAGATAAAAGTTTATTTGTAGAAAATAACTTAGATAGTTGCGTGAAGAACTCTTAACTGAAGAGGCCTTTTTTTTTATTTTTATTTTTATTTATATCATGCGTTCATTGTTTTAAGGTACAAAAAGCTTCATGTAGCGGTAGCTATGGAAAAAACAAAACCTATAAATCAAAAATAAACAACAAAAGAAACAATTTCCCACACCTCGATGATATCAAGTAGTAAAGCCAAAAACTGCCAGCCTCGTCTGTCAAAAACATAACTGATATAGGGAAAATCTACCATGCTAAGCAAACCATTCTCTACAAAGGAAAATATCTCTGCCATACCGGTAGTCATAGGGGGAGTGGGGACGCGGGGAGGGGACGTCGGGAGGGGTTTGTGCGCAGTTGGGTATTTATTTTTTAGGGGGGGGTTTGGGTGGCCCTGGGCAGAAAACCTGTCTGAGTGTCTAGGATGAAGCACCGGAGCGCTGAGAGAGAAAGGGGAAGATTCCATATTGGGCTCTCGGGCAAGAGGTTTTCGACCGTCCTTAAGTGGCGGTGTCTGGCGTTAGCTCTAGCCGGGCGTTGTAGGATGGAGTATTCAAAGGTCTCTGGGGCTTCTTGACACCAAGGACCGGTGGTTGGGCAGTCAGGATCGTCGCGCCGGGTATGCTCATCAGGAAAATGTTTTTCCGCGGTCCAGGGTTGTCCTGAACGCTCCTGAACCACCAGGGGGGGTTTTGGTCTCCAAGGTCCTCCCTGGTCCGCGCTGATCTACCCTGGTCCACTTTGTGTGACTGAGGTGCGCGACCGTACACCAGCGCGTACTAGCGTGTATCAGGGTGTATCAGGGGGACCATAACCCCCCCAGGTGGACCAGGACATATTTTTAAATTTTCCTGATGCTGGGCCTGAAGATAGCTCTTGCCAGAGCGCATCTTATGTATGTGGCTCGCAGCAAACGTGTTCAGCCCCATGAATGGGTGGGGGGCCAGGGTGGCTGGATAGGGGTAACCGGAGGGGGCCGGGAGAGAAGTCTCCCTGTCCGGTAGGAGTAGGGCTGGGGCCTTGGCCTTGAGGGCGGTGTAGGTCTGGACCATAAGGGACGGGAGTGGTATGTCCTTGAAAGGAGGCAGGGCAGCTTTCGAAATCAGGGGGAAGCGCGAGAGCCTGTGCGCCAAAGGGAACATCACCAAAAAAGATTCTCCCTTATGTATTACCTACATATCTCCTTGTATCTGCTAGTAATACCACCTCCCCCAGTCCCTCCTGTCCCTCATACATTTACTGCCTTTCCTAAAGACCCAACAGGCCTTCTGAAAGCCCCATACATGCCTTCGGCGCTATTAATCGTCCTCTTTTGCAGGTGACCTCTAGCTTGCTCCATTAGCGAGGAGGTCTCGCTTAACTGACCCCTGTTTTGTTTTTCATTTCCATCCAAGCCATTTTGGCTGTTGTGCGTCCATTTTGTACCTGTGCGCGTCCAGAACAACCTTGCTTGTCTCCACGGCCCATCACGCCCTTAGTGCTCTCCCTTCCCCTTGATTTCTCCGTTATGGATTTCGTCCCCCTGGGGACATTCTTCAAGTCATAACATGCACTCTCTACCCCTGTTGCGCGTCCAGAACAACCTCGTCTCTCTCACCCTTCCATATCACACTTTGCTCTCTCTCTCTTCCCCTTGATTTCTCCGTTATGGATTTCGTCCCCTCAGGGACGTTCTTCAGGTCATAACATCTACTCTCTACCCCTGTACCGGCCCCACACACTCCTCTGTTTCCAAAGTATGCGTGCCAAATCTATTTTATTTCACTGAAGCCCGTATCTTTTGTGCCTCCTCTCTTCCTTCTCCTGATATTCATGATTCACTTTGCCTTTCTGTACCACTCCTATTTGTCGCCTCGGTTAGTTCACCATTGATATCCTTAGGTATCTCAAAATGCAAGGCTACACGTCCCCTTAATACCATTTTTTGTTTCTTTCTTTCTACTGTAAAGTTTTCAATAAATTCTATTAAATGTGTCTAAATCAATCCTACTATTTACATACCAGCAGTTGTTATCCGTACCAGTAGTCTCGGGTACTAAATGCGCCATGCCCATGATCCGTTTGATACTAACGACTATCTCAGTTGTTCCGTTTGGGCCTTTCGCCGTCTCCAAAGTAACGGTAACACGTCCAGTTTTATCGCTGAGCTTCCCTGAGTTCTCAACATATAGTCTATCTACTAATACCAGTCATTCTACTAAACCCGTTCTTGGGTCTCGAACTTTCATTATCGAAACCAAGCGGGCCGGATAACAGCCTTTTAGTGCTCCATAAATACTTGTATTACCCGAATCCACCCATACCCAATCATTCTTGCTCTGCCCTGTTGACCTCCAACGCTGGATTCCGGTACACCAAAGAAGATGACAAATAACCTCCCTCTCGTCCTGAAAGTTCTCTACCGGGACACGTAAAAGCTGACATATTTGAACAGGAAACTGTTTAACCGAATCCACATCGAAATATTGGCTCACAGACGACTTCCGTCGATAATAATCGATTAAAAGCTCCGCAAAATTTCTCAAACTCTGGTAGAGCTAGGAAATGGTTTCCATGGTTGGTGTGAAACCCATTGGTTGTTTAGTTACTGAACTGACTTGCCGTTTGTGCTGTTTGTCATATACTTCGTCTCGAATCGGACGCGATAGATCTGCTTGGATATTCATTTCATGAATTTCGAAGCTGCCAAGTCTAGAATATGATCGTAGTATTTGTTGGCTTGAATTGTTTTTATTTGACCGCTGATAGCCCTCCTTGATTATTGTTTTGTGACTTATTTCACCTGACTCGGTAGAATACATTTGAATGTTCCCATAGCGCCGTATATGGTCCCTGAAGTGACTCAACAGATGTATCTTAACAAAGTTAAAGTCTACATCCTCATCATATAAAGTACTAGGCCAAAAGGATCCGTACGATCGGTGGTTACCACGTGACACCTCAAAACACCCCACTCCTACAATCAACCACCCCTCAACCACAATGGCTCCACACAAGACAGGCTACCTTACAGAGTTTGAGAAAGGGTAAATAGTTGCTCTGAGAAAAAAACAAATCTCTTTTGGAGAGATTGGAGAGCTCTTAAACCGTCCAAAGAGTGCTGTTCAAACTTTCCATGACCGCTTCCAAAAGAGGGGTGATGCAAAAGACCTCCTTATACCTGGAAGACCCAAAATTATCGATTCCAGAACCCACTGCCGTCTAGTCAGAGAGTCTAAGAAGGCACGCCGCCAGACTCTATCAGAATTGCGCAATGATGTTGCACCACATTCCTCCCTCCAAACAGTCAAGAGAGCTTTAGCCTCAGTCAATATAAAGAAATAGAGAGCTAGGAAAAGAGCTCTTGTAAAGGATGAGCATGCGGTTAAGAGGTTAGCTTTGGCAATGAAGTATAAGGATTGGACAAAGGAAGACTTTGTAGGAGTTATCTTTAGTGATGAATCCTTGGTTGAAAAGTCTAAGGATCCTAAGGGTATATGGGTGTTCAGAACACCTGAAGAAAAGTGGCACAAAGACTGTATTCATGGGGTTACCAAGAGGCCAGGAGTAAAGCTGATGGTGTGGGCTTGTATTTGGGGCAGAAATAAGGGTCCTCTCGTTCCTATTTTTGACAAGAGTGTGGATAGATTTGTATATATTAGAGTTTTGGAGGATGGTTTAGTTGATGTCTGGCAGGAGGTGGAGGATACAGTTGGGGATCCTATCTTTCAGCAGGATGGTGCAAGGATACATACTGCAAGAGATACCATGGCTTGGTTTGAGGAAAACAATATACAGGTTATGGAATGGCCAGCCAATTCTCCTGACCTCAATCCTATTGAGCACTGTTGGAAGAGGATGAAGGAAACGCTACACCAGCACTTTCCCAACATCCACAAGACCAAGGGGGGCCCAGAAACTGTTAGAAAGCATATAGCAGTAGCTCTAAATCAGGTTTGGACTCAGGATATTGAAGAGGATTTACTGGAAAGGTTGTGGGAGTCTATACCTAGTAGAGTTGCTACTGTCATAGATGCAAGGGGATGGTATACCAAGTATTGATTTTTTTGTTTTCTAATTTTACATATAGCTTTTCTTATATTTATTATATGTCTACACATATTTTCAGTTTCTTTCAAGTAGTTGTGGTTGTAGGGGTAGTAAATTTATAGTGGTAGTGGGGTTGCCATTGCGTTGCCGGACGGTTCTTTTTGTACCTGTACTTTATATCTGCAATAATTCCATCTAAATCGCGACTTTGCTCGTTCGCAATGCAACGTCTTTTGGCAAATGTAGCCCTCAAAAGGCGGTGTTGATTAAGTACTTCACTATGCTCACCTCGAATTCTGGCTGTAACCTCTCTCACTTTCCTAGCAGTGGACTTATTCTTTCGGTACTTCTTAAAAACGACTTTGTGATCATGAAAGGCCTTAAGGAACTGTTCGAGGTATTGAATCGTCTCATCGGTATGGCTTGTATATTGCGACATTAGAGTAAAGTCGACAATCGACCGGACACAAGTTAGAACTTTGGTGAATATGGGACGTTCTGCGGCACTCGGACGATGTAGGGAGGCTGCAAAACATGGTGGTATCACTTTAACCAGATTCTTCATCTCTTTTCCGGTCCACTGAGAGATTCAACTGTACTCTTTGTTCGGCGCAGAGTAGCCAAGATAAACATCTAAACTCTTTCAGATAGCATTGAATGCTTGTAGCCATTTGTATTTCTTTAGAAATCAGATAACCCATTTCATAAGGTGTGTTTCGAATATTCCCAGGTACACAACATGGAGAATATCTGGTTTCGGCAGGTCGGATTGCTGAATGTTCAGAAGCCCCCAAAAGACGCTAGGAAGCAATTTAAAACCACAATCTGTTAGTTGTTGCTTGGCCTGCTGGTCATTCTCACAGTATTTGTTGAAGAGATGTTGGGATTTTCTATATTCCCTACTGGCTGCAGAACATTTCAAATGGGACCTTAGCTGTTCTGGTCAAATGTCACAGACAGCGCACTGATTTTGCTGAATACCGTGCAATCTTACATTTTCCAAGTGATCCGCAATCCACACCGAGAGGTGTAAGAAACACAATGGGACCTTTCCATCGGCACATTCAACCTCAAGTCCGGAGTTCCCTAGTGCAACAATTGGCACAAAGTTCGCTTTCATCAAATCACAAAGAATCTCATTGTTGACCTGCCTTTGCCGTGCATCTCTTGCTGCTACGCCCAGCATCTTTGGGGGGAAGGGTAAAAGGGCCAAAAGAACGGTTGCATGTTTCGAGGGTTTATTCTGTGTACTCGATAGGATATTTCCAATTGTCATGTAGATTGGCCAGGCTTTCTTATCTCCCGAGAAATTGGTCAAACAATTAACGGCTGAGAAACATATAATTGGTACGAGTGTTGCTCCATCCAGTAATTCATCCTTTGCTGGCTGTTAATTTTGTGTCCTAGTAAACGGTATAAAAGCGCTGTGGAATATTGTATTTGAACCTACCTGTGTCTCCCACCACCAATCAGCGGTATGCATCTCCGAATAAACTCTCTCAGGTGGTTCTTCGCTATTCCATTCCTTCACAGGGGCGTAAACTATATCATGAGCAAAACATAATTCACCATGTAAATATTTAGCATCATCAATAGGATTGCAGAAAAAGAATTTCTGTGTTACAGAAGCTTCGTCTGATCCTTCCTCGTCCGAAATTTCCTACTTTCTGTTAGAATAGGACGTTTTAGGGTCTATTTACTTACAGCTTCACTAAACGATACAAACCCCTCTTTCTAGCTCTTTATTTCCATACCTGATTTCAACTGATCAATGGGATCAAGGAGCCGATAACCAGAGTTAATATTACTGCCCTCAGGCCCTAAGTCCTTCTTGAAATATCTATCCATATGATTCTTTGGTACCTTTGCTTCAATAAACCACCGAGCAAGCTCAAAGTCATTCTTGCTTCTGAATGGTGACCACATCTCATCTTCAGATCTTTCAGGCTGTACAACGTCCCGTAGTGACCTTCTCGCAGTGGGGTGCGTCGTCGGTATCGGTAGTCCAACCAATGGTCTGCTTTCCTCAGTGTCCGAATAATTATGACTTTCCACGTCTGAATCTGCAGCGTTTACGTAGAGATCGAACTCATTTGCTTCAATATTCGTTTCAGCCGTACTAAATTCTTCTCCGAGTAGGTTGGAGGTTAGGTCAGAGTAGGCAGGCTGGGGGATTCGTGCATGCCGTTCTTCGTCGCAAATAGGCTGTACAAAGTCAAAATGCACTGTTTCCATATGCTTCCGCTACCAGGTACTTGATATGTATTTTCTTCTGCAGTACGGGCATTGAGAATCTTTTACTATTCTACAAGAAATTAGATTTGATACACAGCACAAAAGAGACCCAAAAATCAAACTTACTTTTCAACACTGATCTCACTGTGCTTGAACGCAAGTGGTAACTGAATAACTAGTTCTTGACCGGAACTGTACTATAAACAGATATTATTGTACACAAAAAGGTGCAAATAGGACAAAATTCGTCGTCACACCGTCTGTTCAGTAAATTCGAGATATTAAAAGGAATAGAAAAAATATGAGAACTTGAAAAACTTTCAAGGTGTGTTGTGTGACCTGTTTGTAATTCAAAGGCCAACTGTTCGAGTCAGTCTCCCCTTCCCCTGAGCAGGATTGTACTAGTACTCGTACTTGAATGCCGTTCTGCGGCTCAAAACTCCCTCTTCACATTAGCTTTGAGTCTAAATCCAGGTAGGGCGTTGGAGGTCCTGCAGGCATGAACATGAACCACGGTCCAGGGCCACGACAGACTCCTACAAATCTCGAGAAGACCTTACTTAACAGTTATATCTACGATTACTTTTTAAAAAATGATAAGCAACGTCAATTGTACCCTAAACCTCAGGTGTGCTTTATTCGGTGTATTGCAGACTTTGTGAGGGCCAAACCTAATGGCAAGCTGTAACTGGTACAGGTTACTGGTTTGGTTTCGAGTATCGTGTGATACTCTATATGTTTTATGTTTGGTTTTAAGTATCGTTTAATAGTTTATATGTTTTATGTTTGGTTTTAAGTATCGTTTGATACGTTATGTGTTTTATGTTTGGTTTTAAGTATCATTTGATACGTTATATGTTTAATGTTTGGTTTTGAGTATCGTTTGATACTTTAAATGTTTTATATTGTGTATCAGGATATCGATGTGATACCTGATTTGTTTTATGTAACGTTTCAAGGCTGCCAGTTTGGAAGCTCTATGGTTAGGTTGTTATAAGGCTCTGGTAGCCTGACAAGTGTATTTAAAAAACCTGCTATTCTCCGGACTTAGAGAAAACAGACTTCGACAGAGAGAGTTTTCAATATACTTGGTTGAACAGTTACTTCTTCAGTTCGCTTCAAGAATCTTAGTATTTCAAAATTGGTCTACCAAACGCCTACTATTAGGAACTACTTAGTAGTTGCGATATAGTAAGAAGTTTGTTACAACAACCTCGTCCAAGCCTCCGGTACTTAGTCTCACTAGATAGCGCACTTTGCTATAGAGCTAGTATCGTTACCCTCATAGAATACGGCACCACCCCGTAGGGCCGTTACCCAAGCGCTCATCTACCACACCCTAATATTCCTTATCCGAACCCATATCAAGAAAGCAGGGGTAGTCACAAGCCTGCCTATTACATCGTTGTACCTTAAAGCACTCTTGAAAAGCTTGTTCATGTTTGTTCAACTAACCTTTTCAAGTGTACAAGCTTACCTTGTCACATGTTTGCCTAACGGCCAATGTACATCTGTACTTTTTTGTACGGGCACAGAAGAAAGTTCTACGTTCATGTTGGGACGTTTAACAGTCTCTTTCAGACTGGTCTGAGTTGTTAGAACTCTTGATACTACGACAAACAGCTTGAATAGTACGCTCTTCCTTATATAAACTCCTTGCTAACCTGGGATTTTCCTTCTCCACTCCTTCATTACCTTCTAATCAATCTACAGCTTCTCATCGTCCTTCTTAGTACTTCAAAAGCAACTTTTTCCTTCACAACGATAGGTTATATATAAACGAGAACTGTTTTCTGCGATCATACAATCTCACTCACATTTCACACCAACTAAACCGGTAAGTCTCGTCCACGGTTCCTAAGTTCCAAAATGAGCCGTTCTCAGACCTTTCGTCGGCTATACTGATTGATATCCATACAATACCGGTAACTTACTGTTAATTGAAGCGATGCTTTTCGATCGCTTCTACCTCCTAAAAGTAAGTTTGTGCTACAATTCGTCTCTTTCCTTCCTTCCTCGGCCTCCTAGAGATACCAACCCGAGGCCTGGTCTTTCTCACTTCCTTCTGAGGCACGATAAAGGGCTGTGTAAGTTCTTGAATGAACTTGTGCACGGCTCGTACAAGCACTTCTAAAGCCTTAATGTGAAATGATAGCTAACCATGATTCTCTAAATAGACTAGCGGCTCCCCGTTTTCGCTTGGTATTCCCCCCTATAGTTAGTCTTCTCTTTGTCTTATTTGCACCTTTCCCGAGATGGAATGATTACTGATCACTATTTGCTAGATTTTGGGATTTCCCGTCTTCTTCTGCATGCCAAGAACATCCTCGCCTAATTCAGGTTAGTCTTCTGCACGTACCATTTAGTCTTTTTTACGGAGAATCTAATTGGTTAATAGCATGCCTCCGATTTGTGGTCGTGGTCATGTCACCACTGCCATCTTCCGGACTGAACTCAACCTCACTGGTAAGGGATGAACCGTGGAAGGGAGGAGATACGGTGCCGTTCGCACATACATTCTCCAGAAGTGGAACGAGAGGAATATCACCTCTCGCACACAGGCCAGTAACACTTTGTGGAATGAAGTTAGGACAGAGACCGTCGCATACATTGCCCTCAGAGGCTTCCGAGCTAATTTCAACTCCCCCCGGAATGGCCAACATCGGGGCTTCTATGTTGCTCTGGATACTCTCATCATGGAAGTCCTGAAGAAGGCAGCTGAGTCTCGGAGGAATGTCAGACTTAATTCTGATGCCGAGGAAGAGAGGGGAGATGGGGGCGCTGGAGGTGCATCTGGATCCGGATCGAGAGACGAAAGGGCCATTGCTCGTCCTCAAGCGACTGTTCACTAGGAGAAACTGGTACGAATAATATTCATTTCAACCACAGATGCCGAGCCTGGGCAGGCTTGCCAGCTCCCATGGAAAAACTGTGGTAATAACGCTATGCCAAACAAGAGTTGGCTGGCAGTTCTTAGGTACTACACTTTACAGGAGCTCAGCGAAGCTGCCTGTCGGTACGTAGAGGATGGCGAGCACCCCCGGCAGTTCATTGGAATTCTCCGCGACATCCAAGGCCTGAATGTGTAACGGAATCTACTATTATCTCTGTTACTCACTATACTGACGTTGGATATTGCCTATTTAGGATTCCCTAGTAACGCATATTCCATCCTGTACCTTCCTTATTGTTATAGTTTCCTATTGGGTAGTACTTTCCTTTACTCGCTTATTTGTACCTTTTGCTTTGTACCTAATTAGGATAATCTTTGCTTTCCTACTATGTATTACTGGATTAGTACATCAGTAGCGATCCCTTGTTTGTTTGATTCCATTACTTGTTTTGTTAGTTATATCCTGTCGCTCCTATTACCTTATTTAGGACTTAGATGTTTCGCTACTCATGTTGCTTTGCATTTTGATATTTGCTCTTTGGACAAGATATTTGGTTATACTTTATTTGTATTTAAAGAGCTCGAGATCCCCTAAGGATTCGAACTCTCAAGCCTCACAGGAACGCTCTTCTTTAATATACTACAAGTTGAACGGTCACTCTATTAGTCCCTCATCTTTCTTATATCTCTTACAGAGATTCCACTCGACACTTCCACTCCTGTCCTTCAGTATCGCCGGATCTCCCTCTGGGAATCTCCCGATACCTAGGAGCAGGTTACATTTTTTGACCTAGACTTAAGTACACCCTTTGATCTCGGCATAGGACTGATCACCCTTCGCCTCCCTTGACCCTGCAGTACCGGTACACCTCCTTGTCCTTGAAAGGCCTAGAGCAGACTCCTGGCGAGAACTGCTCACCCCAGATAGCAACCATTTCCTTCCAAGAGACCCCAAAGGACGCTTCACCAAAGCTCCTGCAGCGCCATCAGGATCCTCAGCTAAGCCAAAACCTGCCGCTCCAGCAAAGAAAACAGCTCCACCACCTGCGCCAGAACCTGACCACCCCAAGCCAAGACCAAGAATCGTCAGAAGAAGAATCAAGCAGCGAAGACACACCCCAGAACACAACCCAGAAGACAGCGAAAACCAAGAAGACCAAGAGGACCAGGAACCTGACAAAACCCCTGACCAAGAACAACTACATCAGGAAGGAACCCCAAGCCTGACCCAGACCAAGATCCTGACCCAGCAAGACAAGCGCCACCTAGCCAGCCATCTACAAGACCATCAAGCCCTGACCAAGAGCCGCCTCCACCCCCAAGCCCTTCACCACCACCAAGCCCCAGACCCGCCGCTATGTCTCTCCAACCAGAAGGCAGTAGCCGCCCCAAATGGCCAGCACCATTCTTCTATACAGGAGAAGGAAAAGACCGAGACCCTTTGAGAATCAATTCATGGTTCAACACAGTCCGCCGCTACATATCCAGCTATGGAATCCAAGATACAGACCTTGAAGCCTTGCAGTACTATGGAGCCTACTGCAGAGATAAGGCCTCGAGAAATTCACCCAGTATGACAACAGCCAAGGAACGAAAACTGTGGAAGGACTCAAGAGGAAATTTGAAGGATACTTTCTACCTTCTACATCACCGATACAATCTATGAACAATGGCTTGCAGTCAAGCAGACTACTAATGGAAAACAGCACAGATAACGGACACAGTCATCTCCCTTGAAACCCTCAGAGACAGCCTACCTCCAGGAACGATTTCAGACTACTCAGCAAAACAAAGACTCCTAGACGCCATGGACATCAAACTCAAGCGAGATGTCAAACCCCATATCACCTCAGATACCTCTTTCGACCAGCTAGTTGAAATCGCTGAGAAAAGAGACTCTATCGCTCACTCTACAGGACTCTATGGTAACAGAAATCAGCACACCAACGCTATATCCAATGCAGTCTCCCAACCCAAAGCTAAAGAACCCAGAAACAACACCCAAGGACCTCCCCAACGCTTCTCAAACAACACCTCCCAGCACACCAAGCTATCCCCTCAGGAAAAGGATAGAAGAAGGCGAGAAGACCGATGCTACTATTGCGGAAAACTAGGACACTACTCAAACGATTGCTATGAGAAGAAAGGAAATCAGCACAACAATCGAGGATATAACCAGAGAGGAAATGGAAGAAGAGGAGGAACAGAGAGAAGAGGAAAACCCCGCCGGTCCTACCACACTCAAGAGGAAGAACAGGACACCCTTACAGTCACAAATACTTCCAACCATGTAGGCCCATCTGGAACCGCCAACAGAGCCCTTGAAGCCTACATTACAGTCAATGGCCACAAAGCGAAGGCCTTATTCGATACAGGAACCATGGGAGATAACCTAATCTCTGGAAAATTCGTCTCCACCTTCCAAATCCCTACCAAAGACCTCGATACCCCTATCAGTTTGAAAATGGCAGTTAAAGGATCTCGCTCAACCATCAATTACAAGGCCCAACCCTTGATCCAAGTAGAAGACGAAAAAGGCGACATCACCGATGCCTTAGTCTGCTCACTAGACAACTATGACATCTTTTTAGGAATGCCATACCTAACCGCCCATAATGCAGTAATCGATTGCGGAAATGCTATTATCACCTTCCCTGACAAAGGAGTCACCCTCACCTGCAAGAAAGCGAACAATGCCAGATTCTCTGCTATGGCAATACCGATACCCCTGACTTCATTTCCGAATTCCCTGAAGTGTTCCCATCCAAGAAGATCACTGAACTACCGCCCCTTCGAGATATTAACCACCACATCAATCTAATTGATTCCACTTCGCACCTAGTCCGAAAATGTTCACTGTCCCTGACAAAATCCTACCAGCATACAGAGAAATTATCGAGGACTGGAAGAATAAAAAAATAATCTACCCATGCGAAGCCAACAACCCTGTCAACATGTTCCCAAAGCTCAAACCCAATGGCGAAATCAGACTCCTAGCAGACCTGATCCCCAGGAACGATATCACTATCAAGAACGATAGCACTATTCCAAATCAATCTATGATTCTCAGAACTGTTGCCAGAGCGAAATACAGATCTACCATTGACCTGTCCAACTGGTATTTCCAAATTCGAGTAGCCCCTAAAGATGAAACCCTCAACACAATCAAGACACCCTTCGGAACCTTTGCATGCAAAGTAATGCTGCAAGGAGACTGCAATGCACCATCTACAGCTATGCGAGTTATCGAATATGTCCTTGATGGACTAATTGGAAAAACAGTTTGGGCATACCTAGACGATATCACAATTTTCTCAGACACTTTTGAAGCTCATATCCGTGATATCCGCCAGGTTTGTAAGAGACTACAGGACCATAACATCAGAGCTTCCCCCTCCAAGTGCAGATTTTTCGCCGATAAACTACCCCTTTTAGGACATGTTATAGATGATCAAGGAATCCATGCAGATCCTGAAAAAATACGAGGAATCCAAGACTGGCACACCCCCAAATCGAAAAATGAATTGCAAACCTTTATTGGTGTGGTCATATACCATGCTCAATTCCTACCACACCTCGCTACCGCTAGCGCCCCTCTCTCGGATCTAATTGCCCAAAAAGATTTCGAATGGAGACCCCTGCATGAAGAGGCGTTTCAACAGATTAAACACTTAGCCAAAACATCACCACCCTCCGTCCTATTGACTATAAGTCACACCACCCAATCTACCTCTTCACCGATGCTTCTAAAGTTGGAGCAGGTGCATGGATTGGCCAAGGACCTACTCCCGAAAAGGCACACCCTGCAGCATTCCATAGTCGAAAATTCGCCACTAGTCAGCTGCACTATCCTGTGCATGAGTTAGAACTCCTTGCAATTGTCGATGCTGTTCAATCATTCCACCCCATGCTCTTTGGTACCAGATTCACAGTGGTAACGGACAACAAAGCGCTATCATACTTCCTAGCTCAAACAAACCTCCCTTACCGCCAGACAAGATGGAGAATGTTCCTCCAATCTTATGACTTCGATATTATCCACAGACCAGGAAAAGACAATGTCCTTGCAGACGCCCTCTCCAGGATATATGAGGAGCGCCATGCAAGTCCTGAAATGATCCTTGTGGACCCCACTGAGAAAAAGTCTATAAAAGAAGCCTATTCCGCCATGACCAGTAGCACCAAGCACTACCTTAATCTCGCACACACCCTCGATCCTGAAAGCGAACCATCTTTTATCTCTCCTACACCACTCAACCCTTTCGCTATACCTCAACACATCTCAATGTGGAACACTGAAGATGCCCCAATCCCAGACTCGACAGAGGCAGAAAAAATCGATCACCACCCAGGTCCTTTTGAACAAGGACTGGATCAGATGGAATCCACCCTGCAACAAGGAATCGAGGCGATGCAAAGTAACAAAGCCAGCACCGAAGGCCAGCCCCATGACCCCTCCGAAACCACGATACTCATCCAAGCAGCTCAGGCACAGCTTGCAGGACTTGCACAGAGGATTCACAGCCCTTCGAACCATATGGAACGATCTCTACGCCTCAACGCTATCACAAACTGCTTTGGAAGAATTCATGACTCCATTACCAAATTGGAATCAATTGCCCTCGCCAGCTCAGGATACTCTGCCAGCCCACCCCCCTCCACTTCCACTCCTCCCAGAGATGAGTTGGAACGATTTCTTATGTCTACCAGACATCGATCTATGCACTGGACAGCCTGTGTATGGGACGAATGCGAAGCACACATGGATGGAAAGGATCGCCACTACTATCCCTCAGGACCCCGTCACATCCCTTCTCCAGCCCCCTCTACTCTACCTCCTGTTTCATCACCCCTCACCACCCTAAGCGCAGAGCAGAAGACAAATGGGCTCTCCCTCCCGCTCTCACAATGACAGAGGACATCCAATATACCAGACTATAATCGCTACCCATGACGGACCCTCCTCGAATCATGCAGCACAGGATGATGACCTCCCAATCCCGGACGCCCCTGTCGACTACAATGACCCTTTCCCTGATGAACCATCTAGGGCCCTTGATGTTCGCGCCTTCCAGCTCACCCAGCACCTTAAAGGCAAGTGGTATTACAGCCTTCGAAAGGCTACCGCTACCGATCCTCTCTTTAATATCGTCAGCAAGAATACCAACCATCCAAGTTGGATTCTCTATGATGGACTTCTTGTTAAAAGAGGGGAGGATGACAGTCGAGACTGTCCATATGTCCCCTATGAAGCCGCTTATGAAGGACAGAACATTAGGAGCGAAATCATCAGAATCACCCATGAACAAATGGCACACATGGGAGCCCAAAATGTTTCAAATATGCCTCCAGACACTTCTACTGGATGACTATGAGGAACGATTTCAAAGACTCTATTCGCAGATGCCACCTTTGCCAGATGAACAACAACCTACAACCCTCCCTGACGGAGTTGTCACCCCTCTCCCTGTCCCTAGAGAACCATTCTCTTCGATTGCAATTGACTTTGCACGACCCTTCCCAGCGACAACAAAAAGGATCTAATCTTAGTTGTGTTGGATCGTTTCTCCGGATTTACCTACCTCATCCCAGTATCCCAAAACATCACTGCAGTCGAAACTGCAAACCTCCTTATTGAACGAATCTTCTCTACCCATGATTTCCCTACCTCTATCGTCTCTGATAGAGACCCCAAGTTCACCTCTCGTTTCTAGATGCAGTTTATGGCCAACATCAAGGTTGATCTCAACATGGCTACCGCTTACCATCACCAGACAAATGGCCAAACTGAACGAAGAATCAGAACCATCCGCAATGCCTTCGAAATTTCGTTAACCCTAAAGGCACCAAATGGACTCGCCACCTTCTCCCATGTCCAAACCGCCATCAATGCTGCTCCTAGTGACAGCACTGATCTCTCACCCTTTGAGATTACCTTTGGACGCATCATAAACCTCCTCCCTAGCGTTAAAGTCATGCCTACTGCCGTTCCTTCTGCTGATGATATTGCATCTCAGATTATGAAGAACCAGCAGCTTGCAAGAACCGCCCTCCAAAAGGCCAGAGCTCGCCAGACTACCACTAGCCAAAAGAGACGCAAAGAAGGACCCCCAATTACCCCTGGAAAGACTGAAGTCACCCTCAGATCCGAACCCTATGTACACAAGATAGGACGGAACCACAAGCTTGTTGGACCATGGCTTGGACCTTTCTCAGTCCTCGAAGGCCATGACAAACATGATAACTACAAACTCAACCTCCCTCCCATCATGCAAGGAATCCACCCATGGATTCATCGCAGCCATCTTCGAATCTATCTCAGACCAAACCTTAAAGCTTTCCCAGGCCTCCCAGACCCCGCCTCTAAGGAACCAGTTACTATCGATGCGTCTGGACAACAAGAATGGGAAGTTGAAAAGGTTATGAAGGATCAAATCTATCGAAAGAAATGCCTATTCCTAATCCACTGGAAAGGCTATGACGAAATCGAAGCAACATGGGAACCCCTTGACCTCCTTGAAGGAGCCAGTACCGCTCTCAGAACCTACTGGTTTGATACCTATAACGAAACCATTCCCTTCCACCTCCCTTGGACTCATAACGAATGTTGGTCAGCTTGGACAGTCCAAGAACCCGAATATCTCCCTCTATCACCAGAGCTTGACCCTGACGGATTCTGGGCACCCATCCAGGATTCTGAGTACTCCGAGACTGAAACCTGTTACTCTCTCCCCTCCCTTGAAGAAACTGAGATGGAAGCCTAACGGAATTATGTACCTTTCTTTTGTTTTATTTCTGATAGGGGGAATGTAACGGAATCTACTATTATCTCTGTTACTCACTATACTGAAGTTGGATATTGCCTATTTAGGATTCCCTAGTAACGCATATTCCATCCTTGTACCTTCCTTATTGTTATAGTTTCCTATTGGGTAGTACTTTCCTTTACTCGCTTATTTGTATCTTTTTGTTTTGTACCCAAATTAGGATACTCTTTGCTTTCCTACTATGTATTACTAGATTAGTACATCAGTAGCGATCCCTTGTTTGTTTGATTCCATTACTTGTTTTGTTAGTTATATCCTGTCGCTCCTATGACCTTATTTAGGACTTAAAAGTTTCGCTACTCATGTAGCTTTGCATTTTGATATTTGCTCTTTGGACAAGATATTTGGTTATACTTTATTTGTATATAAAGAGCTCGAGATCCCCTAAGGATTCGAACTCTCAAGCCTCACAGGAACGCTCTTCTTTAATATACTACAAGTTGAACGGTCACTCTATTAGTCCCTCATCTTTCTTATATCTCTTACAGAGATTCCACTCGACGCTTCCACTCCTGTCCTTCAGTATCGCCGGATCTCCCACTGGGAATCTCGCGATACCTAGGAGCAGGTTACAGAATGTCACTCCCGATGGCGCCGACCAGATCGAGTTGATCGACGACGATTAGGTCAATGCCTGGCTTCGTCTCTCTCAGTGCTCCACCCTTACTGTCAGCTGCTTCCTCCACCGAGTTGCTATTGCCTCTCCTGATGATGGGGACCCTGTTTGTCCCAATACACCTCTTGTTCGGCAAAGCTGGAACTATCTCTTTCCCGGCCAATTCGACGTCGCCGAGTTCTACACTGAGCCAGAATCTGACTCTGATGAGAAGGACGATGTGAAGCGCCATGCAAGGTGCAGAAGAGCCTTTCCTAGGTCCCACAACGGCTGGCAGACGAGAATTCTGAGCAATGATCGTAGGGTTATTAGGTTCCAGACCCACTCCCGAGAACTGATTTCGCGCACTTGAGTGAGGCAGGGGCCAGCATATATGAGCCGATATGAAGAACAAGATGTCCCAATAGTGGCTCTTCCCA
Organism: Tuber borchii; assembly: GCA_003070745.1. NCBI lineage: Eukaryota > Fungi > Ascomycota > Pezizomycetes > Pezizales > Tuberaceae > Tuber > Tuber borchii. The sequence goes on along the minus strand of NESQ01000562.1, from coordinate 394 downwards.
CGAGAATCCCATCTCCTGGGTGTGAGGGATCAGTAGATGACGCTATTGAGGAAGGCGCGGATGATAACGGTGGGGGTAATGGGGGTAATGAGCGCAATGGGCGCAATGGGCGCAATGGGCACAATGGGCGCAATGGGGGCAATGGGCACAATGGGCGCAATGGGCACAATGGGCGCAATGCCTAGGGTTTGTTTTCATCGGGCAGAGTCTTCTTTGGGCTTTTGAGTGGTTTTTTATTTTGTTTCGCGGGCTGTCTTAGGTTTTGCTTTCATTTCTATCCATAGGTTCAGCGCCGAGGGGGGTTGGGGCTTGTTTGTGCCAGGTAGTGTCTTCTTGGGTCTTTTGGGTGGGCTCTCTTTCGTTTCACGGGTTTTTTCTTACTTTATTTTGCTCT
>NESQ01000561.1:0-42151 GCA_003070745.1 Tuber borchii | reverse complement strand
CTCGATTTGTTCCGTCCCTCAACAGCAGAGAAACTAGCCCCTCGTCGTACCTTTGACCATGCGATCGATCTCAAACCTGATACACAACCACCATGGGGTCCTATATACCCCTTCTCCGAGAAACAGCTCCAAGCCCTGCGTTCCTATATCTCCGATATGATGAGACAAGGAAAAATTACCGCAAGCAAGTCTCCAGCTGGAGCACCTATTCTCTTCGTACCGAAACCTGACGGTCGACTTCGGTTGGTAGTAGACTACCGAGAACTTAACAAGGTTACTATCCACAACAAATATCCAATCCCTTTGATGATGGAACTAAGGAATCAGGTTCGAGACGCAAGTATCTTCATGAAACTTGATCTGAAGGATGGATTCCACCTGATTAGAATCCGCGAAGGCGATGAATGGAAAACCGCTTTTTGAACTCGATATGGCCTATACGAATATAAGGTCATGCCTTTTGGTCTTGTCAATGCACCAGCAACTTTTCAAACTATGATGAACGAAATCCTCCACGAATTTCTCGACCAGGGAGTTGTTGTTTATATAGACGATATCCTAATTAATTCGAAATCGCTTACGGAACATATCTCTCTCGTTCGAAAAGTCTTACAACGGTTGCGGGAATACCAGATGGCAGTATCATTAGAGAAAGGTACATTTCATGTTAAAAAAGTTGATTTTCTTGGATATGTTGTAACGACGGAAGGAGTTACGATGAATGAGAAGAAGGTAGAGACAATTAAGGCTTGGAAACCCCTGACATCGGTGAAAGAGGTCCAGATCTTTATCGGTTTCGCAAATTTCTATCGACGATTTATCAAAAACTTCTCGAAGATTTGCACCCCAATTACCAATCTGCTGAAAGGAGAAAAAGGAAGTTTTATATGGGAAAAAGACCAGCACGAGGCCTTTGAATACCAGAAGCGATGCTTCATCACGGCCCCGATTCTATGTCACTTTCACCCAGAACGCCATACGGTAGTTGAGACTGATGCAAGCGATTACGCCCTCGGCTGCATCCTCTCACAGTTTCAAGGGAAACGATTACATCCGGTCGCATTCCACTCCCGAAAACTCAACTCAGCAGAAATGAACTATGACATCCACGACAAGGAATTATTGGCTGTTCTCGTTGCCTTTATGGAATGGAAACATTACCTCCAAGGAACGGAAAAGCCAATTACAGTCTATACTGATCATCAAAATCTTCAATACTTTCTGACCACAAAAGCTTGGACGGCACATCAAATTCGTTGGTCACAGAAATTATGTGACTTCAACTTCGTTATTATCTATCGACCAGGCTCAAAAGGAGGAAAACCTAATGCTTTAAGCAGGCGGCCGGAGTACCGCCCTGAAGAGGGAGCTACGCATCGCGAACAGCAAATTCTACAACCTAAACACTTCGGAAAATTTCAAATTGCGATTGTTTGGGGGGAAACCTCTTCACCGTTATATCAGGAAATCCCTCAATCAGAGACAGAAAACCAGATACGAGTTCAAAGACTTTCAGAACATGCAAGAATCCCAACTTGAGGTTCCAAACTTGCAGCAGGACATGACCTCTATAGCATCGAAACCTTAACGATCCCAGCTAAAAATCGGCATCTTGTTAAAACCGGATTAGCTATTGCAGTTCCAAGTGGTACTTACGGTCGTATTGCACCAAGAAGTGGCTTGGCAACCAAAGCTATAACGGTAGATGCTGGAGTTATCGATGCAGACTATAGAGGTGAAATCAAAGTCCTTCTCGTAAATCATAGCTCTTCAGATTTTGAAGTTCAGAAAGGAGATCGCATTGCACAACTCGTAGTGGAAAGAATAGATGATCAAGATTGGATGGAAGTGGATGAGATGGATGAGACAGAAAGAGCTGGACAAGGATTTGGCAGCTCAGGACGAGGATTGGAGTTGAAAGAAACTCAACCAACGATATGCTTTCTCCATTCGAGTAGCACACACGAATTCTATGATACCTCCGATATCAACCACCACCCGATACTTCGAAAAGGACAAATTCTATTGTCTAATGCTATTATCGCAAAGGCAAACATTAAGAAGTTCGAAACTGATTTTTTGGAAAAAGTTCGACAGATGGCAAAGGAGGATCAAGATTGGCTGCGGAGAAAAGATGAATTGGAGACTATAATAAGAGGAGGAAAGGAATTGCCGAAACAATGGACTCTATCCGATGATCTACTTTACTACAAGAACCGACTAAATATTCCAGCAAACGAAGACCTGCAAACACTTATCGCCAAAGGATGTCACGACTCGCAAGTAGCAGGACACTTTGGACAAGATAAGACACTCGAAATTATTACGCGAGACTTCTACTGGAAAGGGCTCACCGACTAGATTAATGACTACGTACGATCCTGCACCACTTGCCAACAAGCCAAGTCTCCAAGACATGCACGATTTGGTTTACTTCAACCCTTACAAGTACCGTTTGCAGCTTGGGCTTCGACTTCGGTAGATTTTATTACTCAACTACCAAATTCGGCAGGATATACACAAATCATGGTCGTAGTAGACCGGTTCACGAAAATGGCACATTTTATCGGATTAGAAGAAAAAGCATCTGCACGAGATGTGGCAGAAGCATTCCTTAAAGAAGTATGGAAACACCACGGGCTACCCTCAGAAATCATCTCAGATATGGACGCGAAGTTTGCTGGTGAATTTTGGGAATCATTATGCACAAAACTCAACATTAAACGAAAGATGTCAACGGCGTACCACCCTCAGACTGATGGACAGACAGAACGAGTCAACCAAATACTAGGAGGCTACCTCCGAATATTCGTCAACTACGATCAGGATGATTGGTACCACTTTCTACCCCTTGCCGAGTTTGCTTACAACAACTCGACCACCACTGCACACAAAATGACCCCCTTCTTCGCAAATTACGGGTATCATCCTCAGACTGAATGGTTAAAAGAACGAGAAGCCCGGAATCCAGGAGCTAACATGTACGCTCACTGGATGCAAACGATACATCAACAAGCAAGAGAATCCCTCGAAAAAACAAAGGAAGCCATGGGATGATATCATGATCGAAAGGCTAAGCAACAACCAGATTTTAAAATTGGAGACCTGGTTATGCTCAACGCAAAAAAATATTCGCACAAAACGCCCTTCGAAGAAATTAGCCCCCAAACTCTACGGCCCTTTTAAAATCCTAGAACAATGAGGAAACCTTGCCTATAAAATCGAACTATCGGACCATTGGAAAATCCATCCGGTATTTCATGTATCGTTACTTGAACCCTACCGAACTTCCATTCGACCGGCTTGAGAACAACCGCCTATGCAACCCAAAGAGATCGATGGAGATCTTGAATGGGAGGTGGAAAAAATTGTTAAGAGTGAAATAATCTCTTATGAAAGACGGGTTAGAGGAAAACCCCAAACATTCCATGAAATAAGGTATTTCGTTAAGTGGAAAGGGTGTTCAGAAGATGAGAATACCTGGGAACCACCTGAGCATTTGGGAAATGCGAAGGAATTGGTAGATATGTTTCATAGAGAAAACCCGGAAATGCCATCATTGGGCTAAGTAGTATTACTCGGAAAGGTTTTCCTGCCGTGGCCAAGCAAACGCGGAAGGTTTTTTACCCTACCTTGTAGAGTACTAAAAGGATTTAATATTTAATGTTTATCGCTACTTATGTATTATATGTTAAGAAGGATTTTGGGGACAAAACCTTTTGAAGAGGGAGTTAGTGTTACGCACATAAGAATAGCTCGCCAGTATTATTAGTAGAGGCTGCGCCACCGTAATGGAGGAGCGTATGTCCAACCTCAGCTCACCGCGGTAGGAGCAACTGGAGGCATCTGTGTTGACTACTCGGGATACTGGGAGGACTCACGTTCTATGAAGATGATTTCTGATTGGAAAGATAAAGTGAGAATACTTTATTTCCGGTGCATATGCATATTATGCATTATGTATTATTATCTGACTATTCGAACTAATCACTCGATAGTTTACGATAAAAGACTATTGGTATGTTGGCATTGTGACCACATATATGAACTTAGTCTATTAGGACGAAGAGATTGAAGACTATCTACTGGTAGAGTGGGGACACCCTCAGATGAAATAGATGTCGGGAGTTCTCTGAGTTTGAGTGGGGCAATTATTCAGGGTCAAAGAGTGTTCGCACTTCCTTTGACGAAGCTGAAATCTTAGAAAGATACATGATTGTTAGGAATCTGGAAGTAGCGAGAATTTAGTATAAGTAGTAAGGGCTATTCCCCGGAGTTTGAGAACATCAAGCAACGGAGAAGAGACCTTAACAATATAATAAGTTATTAAGTTTAAAGATTCGAGAACTTCTATTTTATTACTTTACCTTTATCAAACTATCATCTCCGGAGCCTTCCTGACTTCCCTCTGTTATCTCGAATACGATCTGGCCTAGCTTTCTCTATTCCCTTGAGTTAGTTACCCCATAACACCCATATACCTTTAGGATCCTTAGACTTTTCAATCAAGGATTCATCACTAAAGATAACTCCTTCAAAGTCTTCCTTTATCCAATCCTTATACTTCATTGCCCAAGCTAACCTCTTAACAGCATGCTCATCCTTTAGAAGAGCTCTTTTCCTAGCTCTCCCTTTCTTTATGTTGACTAAGGCCAAAACTCTGTTGACTGTTTGTAGGGAGGAATGTGGTGCAACATCATTGCGCAATTCTGATAAAGTCTAGTGGCATGCCTTCTCAGACTCTCTGACTAGGCAGCGGTGGGTTCTGGAATCGATAATTTTAGGTGTCCCAGGTATGAGAAGGTCTTTTGCATCACCCCTCTTTTGGAAATGGTTATTGAAAGTTTGAATAGTGCTCTTTGGATGGTTTAAGAGCTCTCCAATTTCTCCCAAAGAGATTTTTTTTTTCCTCAGAGCAACTATTTGCCCTTTCTCAAACTCTGTGAGGTAGCCTGTCTTGTGTGGAGACATTGTGGTTGAGGGGTGGTTGATTGTAGGAGTGGGGTGTTTTGAGGTGTCGCACAGTAACCACTGATCGTACGGATCCTTTTGGCCTAGTACTTTAGAATCCATCCTTGGGGTGCTAGTTCATCCACATATGCTTCTGCATCACCAACCATCTCCCCAATGTACTAACTTATAAGAAACCCTATGGGAATTTGCCACTTCACGAATGGAAACTTTCTCCAACCTTTTCCTCTGTTTTCTTGCTATCTCTTTCTTGAAAAATTATTTACCTTGTAAAATCTAACAGCGAGAGCCGAAGCCTCATCTGTTAACTTACTGTAAGGTTGCAAGAAGTACTTGCTTGGAATTCATTAGTCTGCTGTTTAGTGTTATCGTCTCTTATTATACAAGTTCGCAGTAATTGTGGGCAATTCTTGGTAGAAATGCCAGCACTATCACAAAAATATTCATTGCGTTGCCTTGACGTGATCCACTTTACCGTCTGATCCGCTCCCCGGGCCAGTCACCGTACATAGTCTTCGCAGTGACTCCTCTCGCATGGTTTAATAGCGCTAGGGAATTCAATAATTTTATTATCCTTGTTTGCCGACCCGGCGGAACTCGTGAGTAATTCATCCCACAAGTTCTCTTCGTAGCAACAAGCTGAAACCTGGAGCTTCTATCTCCCAGGACAACTTCAACTTCCGTAAGGGCACATTAGGAACCTTCGACACTAGCATATCTAACAAGGTCATAGTTCTGGATACTGCTGGGCTTGCAGTAGTGAAGGCTATACATGATGGGGGGTCGAAGTGGGATGTTAGGCTAGCTCTATGCTGAGTGTATACTGGTTTCTGAAGGGCTTTTGGTTTTGGTTGAATGGAGATAGAAAAATTGACACGACGCGAACTGTTCCTTCATTTGCGGAATATATTGTGTTCTGCTGCTGTTATCTATGAGCTAAGTATGATAGATACATCGCTGGGTCCCATGTTTAGAGTGATACACCTGGCCAACATATTGCGATTCAGCTAAAGTTGGTGTGGTATCAGAGTAGGTTCTGGTTATGCATAGAGCTCCAAATAATAGAGGATCTGTATCTCAGATTCTTGCACCATACCTGCGCTAGGCTTTGGGCCCATGTTCAGTGCGACTAAAGAGCGGCAATGATTTTGACTGAAGAGGAGGAGGATGTCGCTGGGGGAAAATTGATCTAGGAACAAGAGGAAAGGCTTCAGCAGCTCTTAAAGGATATGGGAGGATGACAGAGCAGTGATAATACGTCTTATCGCTCTGTCCATATTTAACTTACAATCTGTTGCATATCTAAATATCGGGGGTTTAAAGCGTCTAGGACAGGCAAGGAGGGCTTGTGGGCAAGGGATTTTGGTAATTCCCTGTATCTTGACTCTAACCTTCTATAGGGCTATAAGGTACTTGACCATGATTGGCACACGATATTCATACTAGTACAAACTCCTTGGGACAAGATAGAGGGACATGTAGATATACGAGTATTATTAAGGCTTGATCTTCCGAGTTTCCAGGGGGACCGCTGTGCATATTTGTTAAGGCCTAAGTACGATTCGTTGATCTAAGAACTTAGATTCCAAAAGTATCGTGCAGACTCACCAAGTATATCTATATCGCTTTTGAGGGACAGTGTCATCCATCTCATACTTGGTATATGCCGGGAGGCATGAGAGATTCAAACGCTGTCTTCAGCGGGGCACCCAACTAGATTGTAGCTCTCGTCACTGATTAAACAAGGGGCCTCCGTGGTTTATATCCCACGGCTACTTAAATCTGAGTAACATAGTCAGGATACCGGCGTTCCTTGTGCCAAACCACGTCAGAGCCTGCAGGCCTTTCAGTTCCTTGGTAGGAGAAATAGCAGGCCGTGTTTCTCGATGGACAGAAGTATAGGGATGGTACTGGTGCTCGGCTTACACAATAGGCAAGGTAGGCCAGATACCACCATCTACACTCAAATTCGTAACAAGGATCTAAGCTAGGCATGATACCGATAACTTGTGTTTAAGTCTCTCCAGTTGTCTAACTATCTATTGGCTCTGACGGCTGAGTACTTGCCTTTTAGATCCGCATCTTTGTGTCACTGCGTGTCATGCTATAGTTAGCCCTTCCCCAGATCATTCACTAGCTACTCTTGATTCCAATACCGGTAGCAGATGGTGTTACGAGTGATAATGGGTGAATCGGGCATATGGCAACCTTCCAAAAAATCGCTATGCTTAGACTAAGCCATGATATTGATACTATACCGATAGTTGAGGACTATTTTGACGCCCAGTTGTATTTCGTCTATTTTATGCTGTATATGTAGGGGCAAAGGATTGGAGGTTCGCGATCGCCCCTATCCTACATCACATCGATTTCAAATCACAAGTGTTTTCGTATTAGTAATCTTATATCACAGAAAAAGTTCATGATGCGGAGAACAAGGGGAATTATTTGGGTAGGGGCTATGGGCTTCTGCTCGCTTTATTGTTTAATTGTTGTGTCCTTTCTTTGGGTTAAACTATTGCCACTAGCTACCCCTGCATGCTATGAGTAGGCCCTAACTCACTGTAGACAGACTCTCGGGTGGGAGGTCGAGGTGAGCAAAATGGCGTTGTTTTTCTATAATGCACTGAATCAGGCGCAGAAAGGTCACCGCGATATCCACTCACCCTACCTGGTTTCACCTGAAGAGTCATAACAGTCTACACAAGTTGATTAGCTTTGGGCTCTTTGTGACTCTGATAAGGTGGTGGGGTACAGTACTGGTAGTCTATCCAGTATCACGATAATGGCGATGATGAGAGCTCAAGATGGAGTATAGACGTCTTGACTAGAATTTCGCACCTCCGGTTTCTCACTCCCATTGCAAGTCCTTTTTGTTTTCAGGCATTTTGACTCTTGTCCGGTCGGCTAGTGTGGACCCGATTCGAGTGGAATGATCCGACCTGACAGTCATTTGGATGGCCCCTTCCCCACTGTAGATTAGATACCGATAGGATACTTATCAGCCTTTATGATACACCAAAGGTGAGAGGGTTCCAAAACAGCAGTCACTCTCTATGCGACAGTTCTTCACTAGGACTAGTAAGGTTGGGAAAAAGCGAATTTGTCAGTATGCCAAGATTATCCAATCATTTTTCCTTGGGAGACCGTAGCCAATTATAGCCGCACCCACATTCATTTAAAACAAGTCCGACCCCTCACCACACAAACCGTCCACAACCCCTCACTTTTTTGCATCTCTTCCTATCCCTTAGTCTTTACACTCTTCTCTCCATCAACCATCCGCTCGGTTGGACGACTTGCTTTGCCTAAGTCTTCCTTTGCGAGCTTCCTTTAATTCCCTTTCACAAACCTTTCCTACTTGTCTTTTTAGAGAACAAAGAAAAGCAGGCACAATGGTCAAGTAAGTTAATTGAGCGCCTTTCCATTGGCATCTAACTCGCCACAGGATGAGATGATTGTTGGCTAACCTTCTGTGTTTTTTTTTTTCAGCTTTACCATCGAACAGGTATATCAAATCATCCTAATTCAATCCAAAGATATCAAGGATCAATGCACAGAGTACTAACTTTCACTAATTAGATCCGTGAGTTGATGGACCATGTTACGAATGTCCGTAACATGTCCGTCATTGCCCACGGTACGAAATTATCCCCTAAAGTTAAAGAAACAAGTTTGTGAAATCTAATGATAACATAGTGGACCACGGAAAATCTACCTTGACCGACTCTCTCGTCCAGCGGGCAGGCATTATTTCTGCCGCGAAAGCCGGGGAGCAGCGGTTTACGGACACTCGCCAAGATGAGCAGGACCGTTGTATTACAATCAAGTCTACTGCTATCTCTCTATACGCCGAACTCTCGGAGGAGGACTGCAAGGACATTACCCAGAAGACTGAGGGAAACAACTTTTTGATTAACCTGATTGATTCCCCCGGTCACGTCGATTTCTCCTCTGAAGTTACGGCTGCGCTACGTGTCACTGATGGGGCTCTCGTCGTCGTCGATTGTGTTGAAGGCGTTTGTGTCCAGACAGAGACTGTATTGCGTCAAGCTCTTTCCGAGCGTATCAAGCCCGTCTGTATCATCAACAAGGTCGACCGTGCTCTTTTAGAATTGCAGGTATCGAAGGAGGACTTGTACCAGTCTTTCTCCCGAACAGTGGAGTCCGTAAACGTCATTGTTGCCACCTACTTTGACAAAGCTCTTGGTGATGTCCAGGTTTACCCTTACAAGGGGACTGTTGCCTTTGGTTCAGGCCTTCACGGCTGGGCTTTCACTGTCCGCCAATTTGCCGGACGTTATGCGAAGAAGTTTGGCGTTGACAAGGGCAAGATGATGGATCGTCTATGGGTATGTTCGATTATGGCCCCTATAAAACCACCCCACGATGCTAATTTGATATTCAGGGTGACAACTTCTTCAATCCAAAGACAAAGAAATGGACCAAGACCGAAGTGCACGATGGCAAGCCTTTGGAACGTGCCTTCAATCAGTTTATTCTTGACCCCATTTTCAAAATTTTCGCCGCAGTCATGAACTTCAAGAAGGACGAGATCCCAGTCCTACTTGAGAAACTCGAGATTTCCCTTAAGGCTGAAGAAAGGGATCTCGAGGGGAAGGCCCTCCTTAAGGTTATCATGAGGAAGTTCCTGCCTGCCGCCGATGCCCTCATGGAGATGATTGTCATGCACTTGCCTTCTCCTGTTACCGCCCAGAAGTACCGTGCCGAGACTCTGTACGAAGGCCCTTCTGATGATGAGGCTTGCATTGGTATTCGAGACTGTGACCCCAAGGCCCCTCTCATGTTGTATGTCTCCAAGATGGTACCGACCTCCGACAAGGGTCGTTTCTACGCCTTCGGTCGTGTTTTCGCCGGTACCGTCAAGTCCGGTCTTAAGGTCCGCATTCAAGGTCCTAATTACACCCCCGGCCGCAAAGAGGACTTGTTCATCAAGGCCATTCAGCGCACAATTCTCATGATGGGTCGTTACATTGAGCCTATTGAGGACGTCCCAGCCGGCAACATTGTCGGTTTGGTTGGTGTTGATCAGTTCTTGCTCAAGTCTGGTACCCTCACCACTTCTGAGACTGCCCACAACTTGAAGGTCATGAAGTTTTCCGTATCCCCTGTCGTCCAGGTTGCCGTCGAAGTCAAGAACGCCAATGACTTGCCCAAGTTGGTCGAAGGTCTTAAGCGCCTCTCCAAGTCCGACCCTTGTGTCTTGACTTTCATCTCTGACTCCGGTGAGCACATCGTTGCCGGCGCTGGTGAATTGCATTTGGAGATTTGCTTGAAGGATCTTGAGGAAGATCATGCAGGTATCCCATTGAAAATTTCCCCTCCGGTCGTACAGTACCGTGAGACTGTTGCCGGCGATTCAAGTATGACCGCCTTGTCAAAGTCACCCAACAAGCACAATCGTCTTTACGTCTCTGCTACCCCGCTTGCCGAGGAAGTTGCTAAGGATATCGAGTCCGGGAAAATTGGCCCCCGCGACGATTTCAAGGCCCGTGCAAGAATTCTTGCCGACGAGCACGGATGGGATGTTACTGATGCCCGAAAGATTTGGTGTTTCGGTCCTGACACCAGTGGTGCCAACCTCCTCGTTGACACGACCAAGGCTGTACAATATCTCAACGAAATCAAGGACTCCGTCGTTTCTGGGTTTCAGTGGGCTACTCGTGAGGGCCCTATTGCTGAGGAGCCTATGCGAAGCGTCCGTTTCAACCTGCTCGATGTTACTCTGCACGCTGATGCTATTCATCGCGGTGGTGGACAGATCATCCCAACTGCCCGTCGTGTCTTGTACGCCGCTACGCTGCTCGCTCAGCCTGGCCTTTTGGAACCCATCTACCTTGTCGAGATCCAGGTTCCCGAGCAGGCTATGGGTGGTATCTACGGTGTCCTGACCCGAAGAAGAGGTCACGTTTTCTCCGAAGAACAGCGCCCTGGCACCCCTCTATTCAACGTCAAGGCCTATTTGCCTGTCAACGAGTCCTTTGGGTTCACCGCCGATCTTCGTTCGCACACCGGCGGGCAAGCCTTCCCCCAGTCCGTGTTTGACCATTGGGCTGTCCTCCCCGGTGGTTCGCCCCTCGACACCACCACCAAGCCTGGTCAGATTGTCCAGGAGATGCGTAAACGCAAGGGTATCAAAGTTGAGGTAAGACTAACTACTTGCATAACATTGAAATTAAGAATATAGGCTCACTTTTTTCATGAACAGGTTCCCGGCGTTGAGAACTACTATGACAAACTTTAAGCAAATTAAAAAAAGGGAAAAACGGAAAAGTCTCAACGACGATACGAGGGTCGGCATTTCTTTAACTGGGTTTTCTTATGTTTCTTTTCCAATTAGTTCTTGTTCATTTCCTGTTACAATAGGCTATGTCTTTCATATTCCAGCAACTGTCGTTGTTAAATAAAGGGACGCAAGACCCTTTATGGGGTTTCTTACTTTCTTTGTTCTGCATTCACTCATCCTTTTTCCTAACATTGCTCCAATACCCCTACTCTTGGACAGCGAATGTGCCACAAAACCGACCAGCCATTGAAGGGAGATGGAAGTGTGATATTAGATTCAATCTGAAAACGTGAAACCTCCTTGGCAGCATTAATGGGTAACCTTTCGTGAACACATTGAGTGAATTCCATGCACCATTGGTCATTATGATGGCTCTCTATAAAACATTCGCTGCCATCTAACTCCTCAAGCCTTCGCGTATCACTTAGACTGCTCGATCTGCATTAGACTTGGGTTGCGAAGTTAGAGCCGACTCGCCTTACTGGCCCACGCATATGGGCCTAATTCTAGCATTGGCTCCCTGCCGTCTAGATTACATTTAGCGCTTTAGTCCCTGCGGTAGTCGAGATCCCATAAGGTAGGATTCCCTCAACTATGATGCATCAATCCTCTTTCTTACCATTCTCCCTGCTGCTTCTCGAGACCCCTCTTCCCTTTATTTTTCCCGACTAGTACCATTCTAAGCTTAAAAGAGCCTCACTCCCACGGTAGAAAGCCCATCCATGCACCTCAGAAGGTAGTCTTGAAGATATAGCAGACAAGAATTAAACATCCTAAACGCGTTGCAAATGATGCCATCGGTATCACTAGTCTAGGGTCCCTGCTATCATCATTACCAACTAAATGAAAATAAAAAAAATAAAGTATAATATATTATATTATAGGAATAGCCCATATGAGTAGAACTAAAGACTCAGCAACAACGAGCTCCACTCCAATCTCCAATGATCCCCTAACCCTGCGGAAAGTGAAAATCCAAACCAGGCCCAATCCGGCAAAGTTCAAGTATCATAGACGGGTAATATAGTAAGTTATCCCCCAGGTTGATAAGAACATATGCCGTATATATCTAGTGGTAGGGAGCGGTAATTAGACTTAGTTGAGACTGTATTAAAATACTAATATTAGAGAAAAGCGAAGACCGAAGGTAATGCGACACAGCTGAATGAAACCACCTGGGTTAAGTCTCCTCCCTCAGCCTCCCGGGTACGAGTGCAATACCGTTTACCCCACCGCCACACAATCTTGTGCAGTAGAGATAAGAGGGGGTAGTGGAGGGGCTCGCTTTTATTTTTATTTTTCTTTTTTATCAGAGTTCAAGCTATGGATAAAGATGGAATGAACAAAAAGAGGATATAGGAGGGACTACTCGAGCCTGAATTTGTTAGCAGACACAGAATATCACTTGCTTTGAAAGCTTAGCGAGAGTGGTATGGTATTATCCCATAGGCTGTTAAGGGTGCGTCTGGTGGTCATGGGTGCTGGATAATGCTATAATCACAAAACACAAGTTGCAACCGGATACTAGAGTTATCTCAAGTTAGCATAATCTGGGAAAATGAAAGTCACAGTGCGTCTGGTTGACACACAAAAATGTCCAAGGAATATGTATTATATAATAATCACAACAATAAAAGTAGTCAGATTCTACTGCGCACTCAATCAAACATTTTCAATTTCAATTAACCCTACCTTGTTCTCTTTTTTTAACATCCCAAGCGAAATGGCAAAAACAAAGTGGACAGAGGCAATGGTGGAAACCTTGCTAAGGACTTTGTATGAGCAGGTAGTTCGAGGAGAAAGGGCAGAAAATGGTTTCAAAAAAAAAGCATGGACAGCAGCGAAGGAAGGACTTAAGGCAGCTCATGCAATTGATTTGGAAGCAAGTCAACTAAAAACCAAATGGTCCAATGTATGTTAGCTGAATCTTGAGAATGTATACTAAAGAATGCAAAAATATAACTAAAAAATAAATAATAGTTGAAAAAGGATTATGATACCTATACGGCGATAAAAACAATTCAGGCTTTGGATGGGATGCAGTACAGGGAGTTCCAACAGCACCAGAAAGTGTATGGGATGCCTATATGACCGCACATCCAGAGGCCGAAAAGTTCCGTAAACGGGGCCTCATTAATTACGACATATTGCATGAGCTTTGTGCAAATATATCAGCAACTGGGGAATACGCGCTTACCTCAAACCTTTTTTCACAATCCGAATCCCATTTGCCTACAACCCAGACCCAACAAGCTCAAAGCCAAACTAGTAGGTCACCTGCGACTCCATTAGGGAGATTCAATAGCACTTACATGATACCAGCGGCCCTGGAGACATCTGTTGTCTTCAGAGAAGGGAGTCAGAAGGGGCATCTACAACGGGAAGAGAGAGAGAAAAGTGGCGGGAGTGATATAGAGGGTGGACTAGGAGAGGAGGGAGTAGTTACAGTAAATGAGAGTACTGGGTATCGGGGGAGTGGCAGAAGGAAGAGAGGAAGACGGGATGCATTAGCACTGGGAAGCGGTAGTGAGGAGGAGGAAGAAGAAAGGTTACGGGTGGACAAAAAGAGCCGGCCCGAAAGGAAGACAACTGGTCGGGCAATTGCCCAAGCATTGGATCGTCTTAGTGCTACAGCACAAACGATCCAGCGCTCAAAGGTTGAGTTGGCAGTTGAGCGGCTGCAGGAGGACTACGGGTCTATATTTACAATTGATCAGTTTGTAAAAGCTTTAGTGGTTATGGAAAACGAGGTAAAAGCATCAATTTTTATCGCGTTAAAGGCAGGAGAAGCAAGAGATCTATGGATACAGGAGGCAATCAATAAACTGTAGGAGTTTTTATTTCAATTTACATGTATTATTTCTTTTGTTTATTGCGTTCTCATAATCAAATAGAATAGTGTATATATCATATTTATACTATCTATTTACATAAGCTTGATAGTCAATCCACATCTGCTCTGCCATCTTATCCCGAAAAGCCTTCATTCCCACATCATCCACTGCTGGGTCAATATCAAGCTCATTTGATACTAATACCCCTCTCCCATTCCTGTTCCTACCCCCTATCCCCCATCTCTCTTCCTCCTCTTCCCGCTCCCATACTAAGCATTCATCCTCTCCATTTCATTTATAAATAAAATTATGTAAAGCAGCAAGTGCTAGTACTAACTTTACTTGCGAGTCGTAGGGGTATTCGTTCGGCAACTTCAAAATTGGAAACCGCTTTTTGGATATTCCAAAAATTCTTTCTATACAATTTCTCGCCTGCGCATGTCGTAGGTTAAATAACTCCTCTTTATTTTTGGGCCTACTTGGTTATTTTTTTTTATTAGCAAATCTGATGTATTATAAATATGTAGAAGTATTTGTAGAGTAAAAAAAAAAAAGTTTGAATATTTACCGCAATTTAGAAATTGCCTGCTCCCGTAAGTGATATCGGATACCCCGATATGGAGTCAAAAATCCCTTCCGTAATGCATAACCAGCATCTACAAGCAAGTATTTTCCCTCTGGTATCTCTAACCCATTTCTTAATGCCCACTGTAGAACCCGGCCATCGTGTGCAGATCCCTCCCACCCTGGGAAAACACTGGAGAATAAAAGCCCAAATGTGCAAATACCGAGTACATTTTGGCTTATATCTCCCTTGCGATTACGAAATCGTACAACATCTCCACTTGGAACCTTGGCTGGAATATGAGTTCCATCTGCCGCCCCTATTGCATCCTTGAAATAGGGATACAAAATTCCTTTTTTTTTTAGAATTTCATATAGAACACTCTCCGTACTCGGCATCCTAATATTTTCCTCAGACAATTTCACCAGCCCCTCAAGAACTCTATTGAAAACTCTAGTAATTTATTAGAAATTATGTACATACTTTTTTTTTTTAATGTAAATACAAAAACTTACTTAGTTACTGTATATCCACTGACTTGAAATCGTTCCTGCACCTCTCGATTTGAGCAGCGATGGCCAACAATCGCTAGGAACATTGCCAGTTGCTGCTCAACTGACATCTTGCGGGACTCTCCTAGCTCCGCATTCTCTACTAGCCAATTTCCCAAGTCGAGAAAGGTTGTCTTGGGCATTCGTAGCACCTCATGGATCCGCCGCTCATTGGAGGTGAGTAACTCGGCGATGTACGCTTTGCCGCTTAATGGAGAGGTTCGGCAAGCTTCTTTATTGAAATACAAGCTTGTATAGTGACCTACAAGTTGTCCTATTTGGCACAACATAGAAGGAGAAAATGATTGTGCCTCTGTGGTGGTCATTGAGTTCAATATCGTATGTATTTGTTCTATTTTCTATCTACATTTATGATACGATGACTTTTACTTACAAAATAGGCTTTGGTGTGGTTGGGTTAGGGTTCTCTGACTATGTTGTTTTGGAAAAAATAGATTTTTTCTATTTTTCCGAAACCTTCATTTTGCTCACATTGTTGCAACTTGATTGTTGCAACTTGTTGTTCACCAGACACGACACTTTTTCACAAAATAGTGTTTTGTGTCAAAACGCTATAATCATGGTCATTATGGAGGTTTCGCGTTGCAACCAGACGCACCCTAAGACATTCCAATTGGGTTTAAAATCTAGAACACTAACCTAGTTAGGAATAGCCTTGGGTGCTTGCCCAACCTCATCTCATCTGACCAGAATACCACTGGAATAGAATACCTGCAGTCAATATTATAATGCCGCCAAAACAGAAAGCTCTTACTAATATATATATCAATACCGTCGATTCAGGAGACAGTTCAGCCTCATTTCTCGCTAGAGATAGTCAGCCTGCAAAAAAACAACAGCAGCGGAGAGGAAAAAATGTAGCAATTGGTGGTCTTGTCAAGGAAGGAAGTGAGATGAGTGCAACTTCTAATATCAACCAAGAGAAGAGAAAACCGCCAATAAAGCAGCGAATCAAAGCAGAGTCACTCCCCAGACTTCCTGAATTTCAACCTTTCAATTCTCCATATCCCAAGCATCACTTTGAGGTAGTATGAAGAAGGGTCCATAAAAGCTATAAGGGCAGGAATGTTAATTACATAATAGACTTTGCTACCAAAAGAGTGTACTCATGAGCCATTGTCGTTATTTTCCCTCTTCTTCACACCGGAGATCCTTATAGAAATTGCACATAATACAAATCTTTATACCAACTTGAAGTTGAAGAGAAAAGGAAGCGAGAGCGGGGAAGGAGGGACTTAGCTGCTAGGTACCTAGGCTGGTACATTAAGGAAAGGGTAAATGATGAAGCAAAAATGGACTGAGACCTCAGCTGCTGAGTTAAAAATTTTGCTCAGATTAACAGTAAAAATGGGTATCCACTGGGAACCATCGGCCACCCTCTATTGGTCTAAGAAGGGAAGAAATAGCTGGCAAAAGACAACAGTACACCCACTACTGTGCCAACGTCATCTTTCAATATCCCGTCCCTATAAAGTTCGAAAAAACTATATGTCCCTTGTCCGGTTTCAGCAGATCAAGAGATATTTCCACGTTTCCGATCCAAGAATTAATCTCGATCGAAAATACTGGTATCAAAAGCTCAACCCATTGGCAGATCAATTGAGGGACAGCTTTTGGTGCTACTTTCTTCCAGGGAGTAAGTTAGCAATTGATGAAATGATGGTTAGGTTTTATGGACGGAGTCTTTATATACCGAAGGTTAAAAATAAGCCAATAAAGTAAGGCTATAAGATCTTTGCTTTATGCTCGCATAGCTACACCATTGGGTTTCTTTGGTATTCAGTATCTCAAGGTATTACAGAACTAGTTAAGTTGAATAATTAACTCCAACTACTTCCAGGGTCTATCAGCTAGCTAAGCTCTTACCAGAGGGAAAGAGGTGAAATTTAGTATTAGATAATTACTTTACTAGTATGCTATTGTTTGAAGAGTTACGCAAAATTGGTATTGGTGCTGCTGGCACTACATAAATTGATGCACAAGGTTTCCCATTAAGTTAAAAATTGAAAAAGCGGAAGCAAAAAAGGTACACAATACCTTCTCCCCTTGCTCAATGATTTACGACACTAATAAAACAAAGCATTACCTTTGGATCACTTAAGTGGCACTAGCATAGTAGACAATATATGTTGTTTAGTCTGGCAGGATAACAATTCTGTTTTCTTTATAACTACATATCATGATATTAAAAGCACAAAAGAACAAGTTCATCAACACCTAAAAACTACAAGTACCAATACAATTATGGTATGAAAAATCTTTGGCGACCAACCTCGAAAGTGACTCCCAATTCCTAGCTTTATTAATAACTATAACTTTCACATAGGCAGTATTGACATTGCTAATCAACTCCGTAGCTATTATTCCACCCAGCAGAAAGCCTCCTGCAACTGGTATCCACTATTCTATTGGCTCCTAGATACCTCTATTATTAATGCCTATCGCCTACTAAAGACTCTTAAACCTCACACATCTACTCAGAGTCAACACTACCTTTTCCGTGAATGATTAGCCAATCAGCTTATTAATATTGGCTTAACTGAGATTTCAGAGATGGTTGATAGGGAGCAATCTCTCCCACTACACTCACTACTTCCTCCGGTCACATTGAGTCAACACAGTATTCCGACTGTATCGCCTGTCGTACCCTCTCCCAGCCAACCCCACACCCCTCTTGCAACTGGCCCACTACCACAGCACCACTACCACAATCTATATTCTGAGCGAACACTATATATTTCTCCCTGTTCGCAATGCCCACAACCAGTTCAGTTTCCTCCTCCCTCAAGGCATACATATAAGCAACAGCCTACACGAACTGGCTGTGTTTTATGTAGATGGAAGCGCGCAACTGGGGTACATTAGAATATTCAGTCTGTGAATAGGGGTTGTAGAGAGTGTAATTTTTCATTATGTCAGGACTGCTTTACTGTATTTCACTGTGTATAGTTGTCGCCTCTTTGATTTTATATCATGTGACCTTGCGCGTTACTCAAATAGGCTAGTGTTCTAGATTTCAAAATGGACCGGAATGTCTTAACAGCCTATGGGATAGACCGGAGTGCAGAATATAATGTTCAAATATTAAGCATAGAAAAAATCAAAATCAAATATGCGTTGCATGGTCGCGGAAGAGTCTATCTATCCACCTCCGCAACTTGCGATTCCTCTGCATCTAACTTAACCCCCCAATCCCCAACCTCTCTCAACTCAGCCAGCCTTTCAGAACTAAAGTAGGACTGGCTGCAGGAATACCTTTTCCGATATTAAAGTTACTATTCCCTGCTTCCGAGTATCAACCTCGATTTTTCCTATTGTAATACTCATCCCCCCCGCCTTTTCTAGCCTCTTCCCATCTCTTCCCATCTCCTGTTTCTTCTCTTCTCACCCTTTGCTAGATTTGAGATGAAAGGTTGAGAAAGAAAAAAAATCGCAAAAAGATCGAGCCTCTGATCTCGTGGCAAACACTAGGAGGGACTGCGAGTATGATGGATAACCTTAGAGAGAGGGCGGACGATAGGCAGGCCGTGGGGCTAGGAAGTACAACCGGTCTCTCCCGCCTCCCTGACCTAGACTATTTCTGCAGGCTCGTCCCTAAAGACTAGTTCATACACTCCCTCTGGGAGCCCTCTACCCAACTTCCGAATTCTAGCTTGAGAAGAGGAAAAAGGTCAGACCCAGTTCAAGCCCTGCTCCCAAACTGTCGGAAACACCAGGCAAAGTAAACACCCCGTGAGAGGAGAAAGCAAGACTCCTATGAAAAAGCCGCAGAAACGAAGACAAAGAGTGCGTAATGGTCTGGGCACTCATGGCAAGCATATAGGCAATGAGGCCGCCGTATGTGAGAGGCTTGTTGAAGCTCACCCTCAACCACCACTACTAGGATTACCAATCTCATCTTCTGAGAAGAAAGTCTATCTACCGTGACCTATCAAGGCCAGTTAATCTCATGCCCATTTTAAATTTCATCTAGAGCAGCTTAGAAAACCCACCTGCTAATATTTGGAACCATGGAGGCATAATCGCCGCTTCAACCTATTGCAAAACCCCACGATGTACTCGAGTGCAGTGCGACAGTGGCAGAATAATCCGTAGTAAGTTACTTGTGTCTACGCTAGCATAGCCTAATGTAAACTACCAACCAGCTGCAAAAATATAAAACCCTTCCTGAGCTACAACCACCAAATTTCCAACATCACCAGTGTAAAACGGCATTCCAAGAAGCCTCTAACTTATCTCCCTTGCCCAGAGACTACGAAATTACCCCAGAAGCATCCCAACGTCTTGACATCCCCCAAAAAAACAAGATGAAGGCTTGGCAAACCCTCTCATCAACACCCTCATTGGGCAAAGCATCGCGGTGGGGGGAGACAGAGTCAAGTACGGTAACCTACGGTACTCGAGTAGCCACGGGAACAACCCAAGATCCCTCCAACCGCCCACCGCTCGCTCACCTCCGTGCTCTATTCAATCCGACAACTGACAGCCGGTAAACCATAGACATACTGTACCTTACTCAAGGCCCAGCGGTACAATTTAATAGTGCAAAGTAACCTACCGCTAACCGCACAACCGAAAGCAAAGTGAAGTTTCACAGCAACCGACATCATCGTAACCCCTAAGCCCCATACCACGGTTCAACACCAAGCCGAATACCGGTAAGACCGTGCAAGGGTAATCCCTGAGCCGCAGGCCACACCTCGTCATCGTGCAGTCAGCACCTCTTGCCCTGTCTTGTCCAGTTTAGTCTTTTCCATCTTGGTACGCGTCGCCCAGGGAACAGGTTTTTAGTCCCGTCGTCCTCCCACCCAATTAATACAAGAACACGTCCACCCAGCAGCCTGTCTGACTGCCATGCCCTTTGGACGGAAGTCGGTAGGGAGCAGAATTTTCCCAACAGGTAGTCAGCCGCCAAGGTTCTTGCTCTACATTTATTTGCTGTTTGGTCTCCTGCTGCTGGTGAGGGTTTTGGCCGCGTGCTTAAAGATTTGGAGGCACTTCAAGGAGACGTGAAGAGAGAGAGGCGAAAAAAAAGTCGGGAATCCAAAGTGTCATCAGCAACGAGAACGGGAACGAGAACGACAACGGGATGAAGTTTTCTACGGGTTTTACTGCGGCGGTGGTATGGATGGGGCTAGGAATGGGCGTTCTTGCGTCTCCGATGTCGAAGAATCCTCCTGGTCCAATTGCTTCTTCGAAGCCGTCATCGACACTCACGCTCCTCGAAGCAGACAACTTCCAAACACCATCAGCAACATCAACAAACCTCCACAGCCCCCCGAATCCGCAACTCATCCTTCTCCCACACCCCACAAACACCCTCCCCTCAGCCTCCTCCGCCTCCCCCGCTGCCGCCGTGATCCACCCCCGAGCCCCACAACAAACCTGCTCTCCAAACTCCGGCACGAACAACTCGGGCTGCAACAACTCGGGCGTTGGCAACTCTGGCACCTCAAACTCCGGCGTAAACAACTGTGGCACCGGCAACTCCGGAGTCGGCGTCGGCTGCACTGATGCTGCCGTCAAGACGAGCGTGTTTGTCGCGACAAGCGCGACGACGGTTTACGTCGTTAACACTGTTACTGTTTCTGGAGGGGCAGGAATAGGAATAGGAGCGGCCGCGGTGTTAGTGACTACGGTTCAGAGCGTTATTGAGGTTGGAGCGACAGCTACGCAGACTATTGTTGTGAACTTGAGGGGGCAGAGATATGGGTGCGCGTATTGGAAGGCGCAGGGGTACACGTGCTCTCCTGGATCCAGGAGTGCTAGAATTGGTGGATGGGGGTGGGGGGTTGTCGGGGGGGTCTTGGTGGGTGTGATGCTTTTATGAGATGGAGAACGGGGGTATATTATGAAGTTGCATTTTCTCCTTTATTCGGCGTTGCTTTCTTTTTTTGCTCTTGTTTACTTTTTGCTCCTCTCCTTTACGATCACGGAGATGGTACGATATACGATAGATATGGTAAGTTTGATGAAAAGATGGACGGATGGATGGATGGATTGGTGGTCATGGTTCAGAAGTTAATATCCAATATGTACTCTAGAAATTTTATGCTGTAACTTATCCATCTGCCTAGCAGGCAAGTCCTTGTTTCACACTCACTACTCACTCACTCACTCACTCTATGAATGACCCTCGCCATCAACCTACCTACTGCTGTAAAAAAAAAAAGACAAACTCTTGAAATCCACTGCCGGCATCAGATTACCAGCTGAAATCAGCCCAGCAACCAACGACAGGCTGAGTCTGACAAACCAACAGGACCGCGAACACCACTCAAGTTAAGAAACGAGATCCCACACCCCCAGTGAGCCGATCTTATACCATATCAAGAAAACGCTAATCCCTTTATTTATCTCTGAGTCCAGAGACCACACTGCCGGCGAAGATTGTGGATATCAATGTATCCCCCACCTCAAAACCTCAGCCTAGTTTTATGTTCCACAAGGCAGCGTATTACATAAAAGTGCAATAAATCCCCAACCAATACAAATGCGATAACACCGCGGGTATCGTAGATCTCAAGATCCCGGGCCGGTTGACGCGATATAGCACATAACCGTGCATAACTGGCGTTAAGGTACCGGCCGAAGGGTTCGGTATTTGATATCGGTATGTGTGTGTGTCAAATACCGGTAGTTTGAGGGTGGCTGGTGGGGGGGTGGGGGGTGATTGGGGGTTCACAGCCACTTTCTCGTATAAACTACCGTATTATGCTCCAGAGTACTCTAGAGGCGAGGCTGGGGGTGAGGTTAAGTAGTTGTGAGAGTGTACTTGGTAGAGACTCTGGGGGTAGTGGGGGGGTCTAATATTGTATAAAGCTGCCATGGAATTATTGAGTCCACGGATGGTTATAATTCTTACAAGGCAAGGGAGTTCTAGCTAGGCTCAGTGATATCAAATACGGGAGCTCTCTCCTCCTGGAGCGGAATGGAAGTACTTTTGCAGTGTTTGTTAGCCCGGAACCACGGGAAGTAGCCCAGCTCCCCTCGATACCGGGCAGCATATGGCTTCGGACACCCCCGGGGCTCCGGGCAAGCAAGCTATCAACGCAAGCTGACCCATCAGCGGTAAAACCCCCAGAGGACGATGGAATACCAGCATGTTTCCTGGAAGTATTTTAAGGCCCGCAGCGTAGGTGTAATTTATATTCAGAGAATCGACTAGTTCACGGGAGGATCTCACTGAGTGTCGATTTGAGACCAATACTACTAGTGAGCCTTTATTGGGTGTGAGACATAGAAGAATCCAGCACTCCCGTCACTATAGGGAATACCTTGGGCTTAGAGACGACAATGTCCAGCGGGAATACTACTCCCTTCCTTACAGCAGAGCAAGTGGGGATCGAGAAGACATTGTAATGCCCAAGTCGTATTGCGGAGGTGGTAGAATTGTGATCCAGACACCTATTATAGCAGAGTTCATCTAAGAACGAGGTGACGTAATTCGGGAAAGTAGAATGCCCTAGCAAGTTTTCAGCCTGCTACTTACAGTACTTACGTGCTTACTAGTACTACATACTCACTCTCATCCTTCCTCCCCCTCACTTTGACGGCACGGCAATAGTGTCGTACACACACCTCACCCAATCTCGAAAAGCCTCATCAATCGCATCATACTCCCATGAGAACTTGAGTAATTGAACCGCGGTGTGTGTCTTGGACCCCCCTCCCGCAGCAAGGTCAGGTAAAAAGAAAATTCCCCCCATCTCGGAAAGAATAGCTGGAGCGTCACCTGGCTAAGAGGGACCAGCCTAGTACACGACCCAATTATTCGACTCTCTGTGGCGCCATAGTAAACCCCCTTTCGAGCACACAAGTTGCTATGGAGTGGATTACGACTACAGCACGGAACTACTCATGGGACGCGCGGAGCCAACACCGGCCACACATTTAAAGCTTCTCTTTTCCCCAAGCTACTCCACCCGGCACCTTAAGAAATTAATTTCCCACAGCAGCCACCCCCCGCCCCAAAGCTCACGGAAATCTCACCATCGAGTGATAGCTCATGACCGCTCCCGGGGGACGCTAGCTGCTCACCGAGTCAGGAAATTCAATCTCAGGTATGGTAGAAATAGAATTTCAACTCTTACCATGGTTCAAACACCGCCTGGCGGGCGGGTGGGACACGTGTCTTTTTTCTAAACCCTCGCATGAGCGGTTTTCCTGGTTGAGCTTGATGAGGCAAGATGGGAGGGGACATATTGACAAGCAAGTACCCTGATATCTTGATTGGATAGAGTGGAATACTAGTGGAAATTGTGGTTTCGGGCCTTCTGCGTTCCGAGAGATCCCTTCGAAAGGGGAGTTTTTTTCTTACTGAGGGTGATACGATTCCGTGGGCGGCTAGAGTCTTGGGGAGTATTGTATGGGCATATGATAATATAGTGGGGGTTGTTATTTATGCACTGGTGGAGGTGGGGTGGTAAGGGGAACAAAGTGAAACTGACGAAGTAATGTCCTGGCGGACCACCTTTCTTATAGAGAAGAAACAACAGTAGGCATTCCTCGGGAGACACACTTCAGCTCAAATTCCGCAAACAATCTACAGGTACGACCATCCGTTCATCCTCACTCGATATCATCTTAATGTCGATATCAGAAATACTTCCTTCCCCCCACCTTCGTAAGACATGGCTCACATAAAACAAAGACTCCACTCCCCCGGTCGATCACCGTTTTCTTTCCCCTCGGGTACCGGTAGCCTAATTACGCCATCCACCCGAACTTACCGGCACCTACACTGTGATCACGTGCCAACCCGCACAACGGACAACCCTTCAATAAGAGGGGGAAAAAAGCGCGAAGCGAACAAAACTGTAACTCCCTCATCCCAAATCCACCCAACACGCGAAGAAAAACGCGTAAAACGCGTCCATCGCGTTGGGAGGTGGCCGTTTAGCTCATCTGTTGAGAAGAGTTGGGCGGGGGAAACAAAAAAAGAGGGGCTGGAAGAAAGCGGGGAGGCTGGGCGACGCCACAAAGTCTCGTGATTTCGCGGGAGACGTGAGTGAGTGAGAACTCTGCAGTGGAGTGGGGGGAAGATTATAAGAAACAAGTTTTATTTTACCGGCCTTTTTATTTATTTTTCCTTCCTTCCTTCAACTTTAAGGTATCCTATGCGGGAGGGTTCGGATTATAGGAGGAGGTCGGGAAGGGAGTTGGAGGAGTAGAGTGGGTCTTTATTTTTATTTATTTTTTTACCTTGGGTCGCGTTCTTTCTTCTCATTTCTACAACGTGGGTACTAGACTCGGATTGGGACTGGATGTGAAAGATACCATGGTCTTGCCTGGGGAGATTTCCCTCCTCCCCCTCTTGTCTTCCCTTCCTCTTCTGCCTGCCCGTCTGTTTGTCCGCTATCTTTGCTATGCCGTGTCTCGCCTATAAAGTTGGGGATTGGTGGCCATATTTTTTTCAGGCTATCAAGGTAGGGAGTTATAATTATGTCCATGTTTATGGGTTAGTTAGAGGGGTACGGTAGCGTGTGGGGGGTTTGGCCTATGGCATTGGTGCACTCTCATATCCTTCCTCTGCACTCCCTCCTATATCCTGCTGCGCTCTCCTCCCTTCTACTACCACACAGCTGGGAGCTGTGGTAGTGGTGGTAGCGGTAGCGGTGAGTGGGGGAGAAAGATGGAAGGAAGCCAAGGGAGCACAACTTGAACTCATGGCGAGTTCAAGGACAGAAGAGGAAGTCACTTTATTTCGCGTGTTGATGAAAGCAAGAGCGCCATGCTCCCCGTTCCTCCTTTCCCACCCTAGTTCGATCGCGATCAAAATAGGAAAAGGTACTTTGTGCCCTTTCCATCATTTTTACAGCACCTGTAAAAAGATCACTTTTGCTGTATTTGTATCTGTCCTGTGCCATCCATACCATACCATAAGCACTGTCATTTAATTGCTGTGTGTGTGTGCGTGCGTGTGTGTGGTATTGTGGGTTTTCTGTTTTGGTTCGTGTCAGCCACTTGGAGGACGGGTTGAGTGGGAAAGGGTTTGTGGGAAGAGTAAGAGGGAGAGAGAACGCTGGTTGGGCTGAAGGGGTTTTTTTTTTAGTTGACTGACTTGTAGGAGTTAACTGGACTGGAGTCAGTAAAGTGAGTGGTCTTGTCCGTCTGCTTGCATGGTCGTACTCTCTGTGTCTCTCTGCTTCTGCCTCCCTCTCTCACTCTTTCCTCTTCTTCCTGGCATATCGTCAACAACCACAACGCCTCTTTTCGTTTCCTCACCCGTTACCCCCGAGCTTAGCCCTGTCACGCTCCGTCCCTCGTTCCGCCTTTGACCATAACGGTTCCCATCCCTCCCTCTTCCCCTCCTTCCTCGCTCCCCCCACCCCACTCTACCCTACCTTTTCTGTTCTTTCCCCTCCTTCTGGCCCCCCACCACACACACGTATACCATCATCCACTCGTTCACTTGTCCATAATGTCACAGAGCAGTGCTGCATCATCCTCTTCTCTCCCGCCCTCTTCACAGATCCCTCTACCAGACTATTACGAGCCCCCTCAGCGCCGGTTATCCACACCCTCCTCTCAGATGACTCCTCACAACATCTCTCATAACCCTCCCCCGTTACTTACTCACTCTGCCAGCAATATCTCGCAGGCATCAACCGTGTTCTCAATGCCGGAAGAGGATGACGAGCGACCGCCGGATTCCCCCTCCTCTTCCTCCCATGGTTCGCCTCCACTAGTATCCACAACGACTACGCCTGTGGTTCCCCCTTCAGGCGCAAATCCTCAATGCAATCCCTTTCCTGCCAGTCCTTCTGTTGCCGTGTCAACGGCAGGATCGAAACGCACGGCTTCCGGGACCGTCAAGAGCACGTTGCTCGGCGCGTCTGGTCCTGGCTCGCCTGCCACGCCCGTGACACCAAGACCCGCGAGGATACATGCGGGAATTGATGCAAGCCCGAGGGATGTTTCACAGGTACGCCCAACCTCTATGAAATGCTCAATTCCTCCGTTGTTTTCGTAGATTAGTTGTGCTTTGTGCTTACATGCTCTTTTCCATGGATGATGATTAGATATCCACCACCCTTCGAACACGGTTAACATATGCTCTTCTCAAAGTGGAAAACAACTGGACCACCGAGAGTATTGATCAGATTGAGGCGCGCGTTGCTCAGGGTCAATACCTGTCTTCGTCGCCTTCTCCACGCGTTCGTATCAAGCGTGAGCCCAGTATTGGGGATGACCAATCATCCAGTCTCGATTCGATACGACGGCACACGCGAACTAATAGCGAGCCCAACACAGCACATTCGATATCTGCTGGTAGCGCTACTGGGAGGACGTACGAGGCCTTTTGGAAGAACCACCGGCCACACCCGGCCATTACCAAGAATCTCAAGGCCAAAGCAGCATCCCAGGCATTAGGAATGTCTACAAATGCCCATACACCACAGCCCACGACACCATCATCTCACTCATCTCAGAGGAGTGGGAGTGGTTTACAACCCCCTGCCCAGATTGTATCTGATCGGGATAGACGGTCATACTACAATCCTCCCCGGAACCCGCCAACATTGACAACTGCCGGTAGTAACCTAAGCAACTACAGCACATATTCAAATGCGTCAATGGGGTCAATGGGGTCAATAGTAGCGAATACTCCGCCTCCACTAGTAGCGCAGAGGTCAATGGAACAAGATGCTGTGGAGAGTCTGATGTTCCTGTCGTCGCCCGGCAACTCTCGTCCATCATCCCAACAGACAATATCATCAGCACAAAACAGCCAGCATTCGCAGCCACCTGTTGCTACTTTTCTCCCCTCACCTACCCAGCCTCCGTCGAGAGCCAAGCACAATTATGCTCGCAATGCGACCACATGGCCTCGGGATAGACCGCGTCATAAACAGCAGAGGACTGGGCTGGAAGGTCTTGGTGTAACGATACGAAGGAGTGGTGTCGACGAGGACGAGGATGATGCGACGGACGAAGATATAGGTCCCGATTCGGTGAACGAGAGGGTTAAGGACGGCCGCAGCGTTGGATTAAAGAACCGGGGGGGTAGAAGCACCAATATAAGCCCCGTCGAAATGGCTGCCGAGGTTGCCAGGCATAAGGGGGATGTTGGAAACGCTTCATCGAGGGCTGCAGGGACAGTTAATACTGGTGGGGGAAGGGTCAGGATGGGAGCAAGTAGTAGCAGCGCCGCCACGATTCGGGGCTAGAATCGTTGCCCGTTTTGTGGCGGCTGTCAAGTTACTGTTGTGCTGGTTGTGTGTGCTTTCGAAAATTCCTATGATTCGCTCCTGATGGGTTGCTTATTTTGGACGGCTTCTTGATAGGTACTAGGGAACTTTGAACAAATTGGGTGTTATAAATTTCTTTTTTTTCCCTCACCTTTTTTTTTTGCTCGCCTTTTAAGGTTTCTTTTTCTTTTGGGGGATCCTCTTTTCTAAAAGAAAGTCCCCTCTTCCATTTTAATTCTTTGATTTGGGGGTCGCGGGAAACAGGAGTAGTACGGGACTGGGGGAGTTAACGGGATGCATTGGACGTTCAGGTTTTTTAATCTGTCAATGGGTTAGTTTTTATTTTATTTTATTTTTACGAACTCTTTTTCTTCTTTATGGGGGTTGGATCATTTGAGTGATGTGGTGGTGGTGGTGGTGGTGGTGGTTGTCCTCTGATCTCTATTCCTTTCTCTATCTCTCTCTCCATGTCTATGCTCCAACCGTCTTGTTTCACTCCCTTTTGTTCTATTCCTTTCAGCTTGATATGATACGACAGTGATGACGAATTTGATGATATCCGTTGAAGTCTGTTCGGGGGTCCTGTTGGAATTAGTTATAATGGTAAGGATGGAGAGGAAGGGAAAAAAGAGGGGGTAGAGTGCAAAAAAAGGGACAGGCTGTTTAGAATTGGCTGGCTGGTCTGGACTGGCCTGCGCAGGTGTTAGAGGGTTTTAGAGAAGTGTGAGGTGGGAGGAACAGCGAAACAAAGACGTGGTGAGATTCGATGAAGGGACGGATTGGCTAGTTAGAGAAGTGCATATAAGGTACGGAATGGAAAATAAGGGGGTGATGGGACATGATCCAACCAAACTTGTCGTATACCTGCTGTCTGCCTGTAAGAAAGAGAAGAGCGGGAGAAGAAAAAAAGAGTTAAGATTGGTTGGTTGGTTGCTACGTTCCGTTCGTTCTAGAAATCTGATGAATTAGTGGTGTGGTTTGAGTATTTTAGTCTATGTGTTGGAAATGCTGCTTGTATCAAGCATTCCTGTGTACTGTACCCAAGTGCGGTAGAGTATTGTAAGTGTGATGGTTGCTGTTAATTATCTCTTTGCTCCTCGTTGCACGCTAAAGCACTGGTATGCGTTTTGAGAGGCTCGAGACTGGTGCATTGCGGCTACTGCGGTTTCGTGTGGTTTCCGCGAAACGAGTGATCGCATCCATACCTCCTCCCGTAAGCGAAGCCAGCAAAGTAACCTCCATTCTTTTTTTCTTTCTGCTCGGGGGGTATCCATCCATCCACCCATCACCACCACAACCCCAACCTTGCTTACCTACACCCAGAATACACCACACTACCCTCGAACCTACAACCTGTCTCCCTCTCCTTCCTCCGGTAATAGCCACGCGCTGACCAACCAGTGTTCGCAAGGGCCGCTCCCCTAGGATCTTCCCTTCTTTTTTCCCTCTTCTCCCTCAATCAGCACTCAAAACTTAACTCAACTCAACTCACGCGCTCCGACGGAAGCAAACAACCACAAGAGGGAGCAGAGTAGAACCTAGAAGGCTAGAACCTTTAGCTTGCTAGACTCGGAGCAAGGAAGGAAGGAAGGGAACGAAGCCATTCCTCCTCGCTACCCCCATTGTAAAAAGGTGAGGAAAGAGTCGGAGGGTAAAAATGCTATTCGAAGAGGAGGATGCAGCGCTTTTGAAGAAATGGATTATTAAACGGTTGGAGGATATGTATGTTCCCTCCTTTCCCCTCCCGCATCTTGTGCTTTGCTCCGCTGTGCTGTACTTCGGAACAGTGGCGATGTTAATGCGGAAAAAATAGTTCCGACGCCGATTCGGATGTTCTGGCGGATTACGTGCTTGCTTTGTTGAGACACGATCAGACGCAGGAGGAGGTTCAAAAGTTGTGTATTGAGCAGTTGGATGATTTTCTTCATGATCGTATTTGCTCCCCTTGCCTTTCTTCTCCTTTATTTTTCATCCTCGGATGTGGTTAATGTGTTTGCTCCGGGGAGGGGGCGGGGTTCAACAGATACCGCGCAATTCGTCAAAGATGTCTTCGTCACGCTTGGGAATCAGAATTTTATGGGCACCAATTCGGCACTTACTGGTGCTCCACAACCACAGCAGCATCAGCAAGCACAACCGCAGAATTCACAATCATCGATTTCGCCCGGTGTTTCTCACCCATCGCTGGTGGTAGCGGGACCGGTAGCGGATAACCGCGGGGCGGATGTTCGGGGGATCAAGAGGGAGAGAAGTCACTTTGAGCGGGATAGGGAAGGGTCATCCGGACGTGACACATATTCACCAAGTATGGGAAGCGCAAGAGGTTACAAAGCGCCGCGCCGCGGTGGTGGTGGTGCTCCGGGCGGTCCCGGGAGATGGAATGGCGGGAGTGGGAACGGTGGTAGCGGTAATGTTGGCGGAGGAGCTTCCGGAAGGGGTGGTATTGGTGGCGGTAGTGGATACGGTCATCCACAAGGGTCCGTGGAGATTCCGTTTGTTCCTCCTGGCGGCCCTCCGGTCCCCCCGGCTATTCCCCAGTTCGGTATGCCGCCTATCCCGCCTCCCGGATTTCCCTGGGCTATTCCTGGACCTGGTGATCCTATGGGCGCATATCTGGCCGCCCAGGCGGCGGCGGTGGCATGGGGCGGTTTCCCACCAATTGGCCCTTCGGCGGTCGGAAAAGGTGAAGAAAAGAAAGCTATCGAGAAGGTTGGGGAGAGGTGCAAGGATTATGATGAGAAAGGATTTTGCATGAAGGGCGATATGTGCCCGTACGAGCATGGAATGGATCGCTATGTTGTACCAACAGAGGCCTCCGCTGCGGATGGTTGGGATATTCCCTTTCCGCTCGTCGCAGCAGCCTTTTTTATGGCTAACCCTTTGGCAGAATATGATCCAAATAATTCGCAACTGCTCTCTGCTGATACGCCTACCCAGAATAACCATAGCAATAGCAATAACAACAACAGGGGCCATGGAGACAATAGAGGCCGTGGCAGAGGTAGAGGAAATCGCGGAGGAGGAGGAGGTGGTGGTGGGAACAGAGGTGGTCGATCTGAATTCTCCGGTACTGGGCCTTCCTATGATCGCAGTAATACAACGCTTGTGGTTGAACATATCCCCGAGGATAAGCTGGAGGAGTCGGCCATCAAGGCGTTCTTCTCAGAATTTGGAACTGTTTTGAAAGTGGATGTCACCCCGGATAAACAACTTGCCACGGTGAAATTTGAACGTTGGGACATGGCCAGAAAGGCATACGACTCCCCCGCCCCCATATTCGATAATAGGTTCGTGAAAGTATTCTGGTATAAGCCTAATGCAGAGCAGAACGGGGCTACGGCAGTAGCAGCAGCCAAACATAAAGAGCCGTCCCCTGTCCCCGACGAAATGGAAATTGATATGGAAGAATTTAAAAAGAAGCAGGAAGAAGCCCAGAAGGCTCACGAGGCGAAAATGCTCAAGAAAAAAGCTAATGAAGAAGCTGCGAAGGAGCTGGAGAGAAGAAAAGAAGAGCTTCAGAGAATGCAGTTGGAAGAGAGGCGCAAACTAGAAGAAAAATTAGCTAAAAAGCGAGCCAGAAGTGCTGCTGCTTCGGCTTCGCCCCCGGCATCTGGGACCTCCCCGGCTGCTGGGGGCAGTTCCAAGGCTGATGCCCAGGCGGCTACTACAGCTGCCCTCGAGGCACAATTACGAGCTCTCCAGGCAGAGGCACAATCTTTGGGGATTGAAGGTAGTGATACTGTTCCCGAGTATGGCTCTTACCGAGGGAGGGGTCGCGGCAGGTTTCCATTCAGGGGCAGAGGCGGGTATGTCCCGAGGGGTGGGGGAGTCTATGCTCCTACTTATGGATCCTATAGAGGTCGTGGAGCGCTCCCGACTGCTAGAGGTAGAGGTGGTACCTTGAAATTGGACAATCGTACTCGAAGAGTTACTGTCAGTGCTGCTGATCTTAGGGGTAGTAAGGATGAAGAATTCAGACACTACCTTATGGTAAGGACCACGTCTTATCTAAGTGACTTGTAGAAGATTTTATACTGACCTTTACAGAACACCGGCCTAGAGGTTGAAGGTATCGAACCGCATCCCGACAAAGATGACACGCAAATCGTCGCATTTAAAGATAGAAGGACTGCCGAAAAGGTCAATTCCCCTCCCCTTTGCTACCTCCTTTATTTTTCCTTCTCGGACCTTGAGCTGACATCACAATAGTTCATCTATACCGGAAACGACATCCCGAACATCGGTGAAGTAACCTTGGCCTGGTTCAATGCACCGCCATCCAACCCATCCCCTAACAAACCTGAGGATACAAGCCGAATGGATATAGAAGAGAACGGCACTTCATCATCAGCAGCAGCAAGTTCCAGTGCTATTCACCATCACCATATCAATTCTAATGACCATGGGGACGACGACGTCTATGAGGATGACGAAGGCCGCTGGGAATAAAATGAAATGAACGGGAAAAAAAGTGTGATACGGGGATGTGGAGAGTGCTTTTGGAGAGTGGTCTTTTTTTTTTTAAAAAAAAAAAAAAAAGCGAAAAATGAGAAAGACAAAGGGTGGAAGGGGCGAAGCAATAAAGAGGAGGAGAAGAGAGGTTTCGCTGAAAACAAATTTAAAAATTGCTAGCTTCAGGGGATAATTTTCCCCATCCTATCCTCTCTATAATCTTTCCTGTCTTTTCGTCTCGATCTCCAGACTACGCGGGAGCGTTTCAATTTGTAAAGCCTGTATTGTACTCTATTTATTTCATCTCCGTATCTATTATTCCTAGTTTTTTTTCTTTTTCCTTTTTATTCTTCTGTCCTATTCTATAACGCGGATGAAACAAGGGAGTGTGGTGTTTTACTTTACTTTACTTTACTTTACCTTCCGCTATATAGTTATACGGAAGTTAATTGAGTAGACGGACCGACAGGTTGGGGCCAGATTGAATGAACTAGTAGACGATCGCCAGTGACTTGGCAACATATTTATATTTTTATATTACGCTGGTGTACCGTACTTACTTGTACGGTACAGAGTACAGTTACAGTATTTGTGTTATGGAATCCTTTCGTGGGAGTTGATTCGTGTGATTCTGGTCTTGAATTGTGCTGTCGCTGGAAGCGCTGGGTTATTTATAAATAGTTGTGGTTTCATGATGTGCGGCTATTGCATGTATCTTTTATGGGGAATTTTGGAGATGAGTTACTTTAGAACGCGCGCGCGGTTGTGTATGTAGTTTGGGATTTGGATTGTCTGGGTGAATGTATGGCTGCGAGTGAGGTTTAAGGTGGGGGGGGAATTGGGGTTGGGCGAGTGCGAGGTTGTGATTGTTCGGGGGTGATGGGGAGAGTGATAGGTAGGGCACCTGTACGGTACTATACCAGTACAGTGTAGTATGTGTAGTACTTAGTTCTCGGACCTAGGAATTGGCTTATTTTTTTGTAGTAGCTACTTCAGCATATAGAATGAGCAAACGGGAGACTGATTCTTGGCCCAGAGACACGGGTATTTTTAGGGTCGTTGGATTGGGGGTGTTTCTTGCTGTTAGAGTATGTAGTTGTCCGTTTCTGTGATATCATACCGGTACATTACTACAGTACTCGTGATTGCCTGACGTTTGTAAAAACGGCTGCTACCGGCATTGCATAGGCAAAAAATTTACCGGAGCCTCAAGATTTTGATGTTATGCAATAGCAGTTGTTTTTACAAACTTCAGGCAATTACGAGCATACCAGCAAGCAATATTAACCATTGCGGCTTATCGTTGGCGATAACGAACCCCAGCTTATTTTTAGCTCGGGTTTCTCCGGCTTTTATCCTGCCCACTCTCCACCCCTTCATCATCTCTCCCCTCCGTACCTTTCTCCCCTCCTCCCCCACCCACACACACTACGCAGCCAGGGACACCAATCAGTTAATCGTGACGATGTACCGTGTTGTCGCTGCTGCGAAACCTTTGCAGCGCACACTGGTGCGTCGTGTTTCGACTAACTTTAATTCACATGCAGGCAGTGGAAGTTCCTTGGAGGGGTATACTCCACCCACAACCAGTCCAGCGAACGATATGATCGCGCAATTGGCTGCAAAACATCTTGATAGGTTGAGCTTAAAGGACTTGATTCGGTAAGTTCACACTGGTTACTGTCTCTACATGGGCTAATGGGTTGTTTGTTTGTCCGCCCAGCTTCGGCCGGCCGCCACTAAGTACCCAATCTCTCCTTACCTCTGCACGTTTTACAAGAGAATACCTACCCGTCCGCCTCTCGAGGCGAATCCGAGCGCTGCGCAATCTCCCCTACATTATCGTTTCGAATCCAAACATTTCAACTATCTACAATAACTATATTGACTCGCTCACCGCCATTCTTGCCTTTCCAGCGGCGAGCTTAACCAACTTAACCGAGGAGAGCAGATTCACAGAACTCCTGACAGAAATTGTCAAGACACACAGCAATACCATTCCTATCCTCGCTAAGGGGTTCTTGGAATGTCGTGGGTACGTTACTCCAGAGGAAGCTACAAAATTCCTCGACCACCATTTGAGAGCTCGCATTGGTACCCGACTGATGGCGGAGCAACACATCGGCCTACACCTTGCTTCAGTGCCGCAACCACCGACCGTAGCCGTCCCCGGAAAGTCTTACATAGGAACCGTAGACACTGAACTCCGTCCTGCGGAGATCATCGACTCGTGTGCTTCCTTCGTCGGGGATATCTGCGAGGTGCGATACGGTGCCAGGCCTAAACTCACCATCGACGGAAACCCCGACGTCACGTTTCCTTATATACCCGTTCACTTGGAGTATATAATCACGGAGCTCCTAAAGAATGCCTTCCGCGCCACCATCGAAGCCAATTCTCCAGTTCCTATAATCGTGACCATTGCGGCAGCACCCGGCCCACCGGACGCCGGCGGCATTACAATCCGGATCCGCGATCAGGGTGGCGGGATCGCGCCCGATGACCTCGGTTACATATGGTCGTATTCCTTCAGCACCTTCGACGGCTCCCGCTCATCCATCGGGTCTGGAAACTCGGGACATTTGGACGACACCGATGGCGGTAACGCTGGTAGTGGGATGGACGTTATGGGTAGGTTCACAGAGAGTGCAGGTGTACTGGAACCTAGCTCCATCGCTGGGCTTGGTTACGGATTGCCGATGAGCAGGGCTTACGCGCAATACTTTGGTGGGAGCTTAAAGGTGCAGAGTGCATATGAGTGGGGGACTGACGTGTATTTGAGGCTGAAGGGGGTGGGGCTTGATGGGCTTTAGTATTATATCATTGAGAAAAAGAAGGGAATAATCAAGTCAATCATTGAACGTGAGAGAGGGAGAGAGACATGGGGGGGCGAGTGAGACTTTGTGTGCCAAGACGGTTAGTTTGAGTGACTGGGAGCAGTTATTATCGCTCGTTGTGTGTGCTCGTGTTACGAATTGTATTGTTGAAGACGATGATTCTATTGCTCGGAGGAGAGTGGAGAGAAAAGAAAAGAAGGTGCAGAACTACAATGAAGCAAACATTGGGAAAACACACAGGGAAATCATCTGACTACGGAAACACATACGCAGCACCCGGTACGTACCCTACGCACATTCATCGTAACAGCTCGTAATATCGTTATTACCATAATATCGTAAACTACCAGGACAAAGCGCTTCTTTAACATAGGTTTTGCACTGAATTTAACAGCAAATGGACATTTCCAAACAGATAATTCCCAATCCTACTTGCATGAAAACACCTCAAATCCTTCCATCAGCTGGAGAATTACTATGCATTTATACCTCTAGAGGTACAAGTGCAAGGGATCAAAGCCGAGTTTATGGTTTACAATCGTGCCAGCTAGTATGAAAGTAGCCTAAATTTTTGCACGCAGCTCTATAATATAAAAAGTACGTGGCAACCAATACCTCACACTTAAATGACCTTTCCTTCTTTATAATATTGAGAGGCTTTTGGGATACTACTCATGTCTCCACAAGTCTACTGATGTGCCGCCAAATTGTTCACGGATTCTCATAGGCGTTGCACTACCGGTACGAGAGAAGGTGGTGAAAGTGAATACTTTTAGTATGAAAAGGACGTTGGATGGAACGTTTTATACTGTCGTAGTACTGTACTGTACTGGACATGGGCATGTCCATAAAAATCGGAAAACTGAGGGTGGAAAGGCGGGGGTTTATGCTGATCATTAGATAAACTTTGTGAAAAAGAAATTGGTGAAATTATCATAATTATTATAGAAACCTAGACTGGCTGCATTAGTGTCTGTCTATCTTACTGGAACTTTGACTAATCCTTGCGAGGCTGATTTGTACTGTATGTATGACCAATTTTTATTGGCTTGGGGTATCTTGTCAATGGTGATATAATCTGCCGTATTTTGGTATCCACTTCAAGTTGTTTGTTTGTTTGTGCTAGTCCTTGTTATTTTCCATTTATACTATCATACCAGTATCCTTGGAATTCCGAAGGAGTCAAACATGGCTTTTGAAAAGTTAATCGAGGAATTTGAGGAAATAGAAAACGAATAAACTATCTGTGGAGGAGGAGGTTCGGAAACGTAGACTACGGCTGAGCTTCGGCTTGCTGTGCCGGGAAGAGATCAAGGCGAAAAGTATTAATACCAAGAAGATCTACTGCCGGTATCTGCTCACTTCCACTTATAATCTTGCCGATATTTTTTTTCTTCTTTCCGATTTTTATGGATTTACACCCGAGTATGATAGCTTGATACATTTCATTCCCTGCTTTTTGTTGGTTTTCTTGGTTTTCTTGCCTTCTGCATGTTTTGTTCTATGATACCAGTGCTCTACTCGAGCACCTCATTAACTGTCAAGAGCCAAATAAGAGTCTTCTCCCGGTATTGTCTTGGAATCGTAGTAGGACACTATAGGCTAACTCTTGGTAGCCAGGACTAGGCCTTCCAGGGCACTAATTTTGACGCAATTGTGAGTTTCACTACAGCCACTTCTTATTTCAACATAAAGGTATCTGCCTGTTTCCGCCCCGCTTAATGCGGTACTACTGTTGTTGGGCGCGTAGTGCAAGTAAGGGGCAAGTGCCCATCACATACAGTAGATTACCTGTATCGGTACTGTTGGATTGCCTATAGCGCGTACGGTAATGTGGTCGTGCGGCTCGGAAATGTGCGCCTATAGGGTGTGCGGTTATGCGGCTATGTGGCTAGGATATGTGCGTTTACAGGGCATGTATCATAGTTTTGAGGTGAGTAGTGAATAGGCGGATGGCCGTGGGTTGTTGCCTTCACATCTTTTGCTGCTCGGCATAGGATAGTTGATACCCGTCGTTAATGGGCATTAGGTATCAGGCATTTGGTTTAGTGATTGTTTGGGATCGCAGGAGAGAGGATCGTGAGTGTGTTTCTTTAGAGTTTGTTGAGTTTCCTGAAGTTTAACGGCGGTCAGGAGGTATCTCATCTGAATATCTATTATTGTTATTAGAAGTCTAGTAGTTGAGTTCAACCCAGAGTCGGTAGAGAGAGTGGGCGGGGGGCTAGATTCAAGCCACCTGCTAGACTGAAAAGAGAGAGCACATTTTATGTTACTAGGCTTTGAAAAACTAAATGATTATTGGCGTTGTTGGTGGCTTTTTTGGGGCGTGAGTCTGCGCTGCCGCTATCTCCCTCTACTCACTCTGAGTGAACTCAACTGGTGGAACTTTTTCTGATAATAGTACAGTAGCTCCCAAGCTGGGAGATGGATCGGTCGTCTAGTTCACCATCCTCCTATGTTTTAGCTGCGCTTAGCGCCTATTGTGATCACATCTTCATCCCTTCATTCTTTAGCGCTTTCTTTAGACTCCAACAGGAACAACTGCAGCTGAGCTCCCGCGTTAAGCTAGCTAAATTTACCTATGCTTGGCTCAGACCACCCACCCGATTGCACCAGTTTCGGTAGGACGAGTGCCAGTGCAATACTCATCACTTCCAAGGAAATTGGAAACATTTCCTTATATATCCAAGAACATGCTGTATCACATCCCAAACCACCTTTACCAAGCCAACCTGCAGGACAGGGCAGGACAAAAAAAGTCGTACGTCACCGTCCACACCCTTTCTTTTCCTTGCGTAAAAGTTACCCCGCGAATACCGCACCGAATCATGGATAAAAAACCCCTCCCCCCCATCTCTCCATCCATATTCTTTCTCACTTCTCCTTCAATAACAACGATAAGATAACTATACAAGCTACGAGCTGCAAGCACAAAAACGAAAGCACTACAAAAAAATCTCCCAAGGACAACTCTGAACATGCCTTCTTATATTGTGCTTCTCGCCCTACCCTCCCTGCTCGATCCACATCATGCTAACTTAACCACCGGTATTGATAGATAACTGTGAAGCCCTCAGCCTCCGACTCAGAACTGGCACAGATCAAACAGGACATTTTGAACCAAGGCGGGAAAATCACCAGTGAGTATACGATACTCAGAGGGTTCGCGTACGTACCCCCCAGCCATCCACACCCATCATTTGAGCCAGCTAACTAATTAATGGTGTTTTATAGGTGCGACCTCCCAGAAAAGCATTATTCTACCTACGCTACGCATCCTAGTGTGCAAAGCGTGGAAGCTGATGGCGTGGTTACTACGCAGTAGTAATTTGTAAGCAGTGCTGCTTGCTAGTGAGGCTCTCCTGTCCGGCTCCGCGAATGTATCAATCTGTTAATATGCGCTATGCGAGGATGGGCAGTAGGCACGTTTTTTGGCCAAGGCATTAAAGAAAGGACACGTTTTCTACTCTAGATGGATCGCTAGTCATCGCATGTGCACAAGAATGTGGTGGCTGATATGGAGTGGTTACTTGCCACTCGGTAGAGGTTGATTTTTTCATTTCTATTTTGTACTCTATTTGATTTTCCTCTCTTGTCTTTTGCTCTGTGCTGTGCTATTCGTAGTAGGTGGGTAGAGGAAGCTTTGGACTGGAGCTGGGAGAGAGAATGGATGGAACTGTGATGGGATGGATGATTTATTTTACTGGGTCTAAAATAAAAAAGAGTTTTGGTGTTGAATTGAGCGCTGGTAGTCGTGATACTACTAGGTGGAGCTTAAGAAGCGGGGTTACAGTCTCTTCCGGCGTCGCGAGATTCCCGAGTTGCGAGAGTGGCTGGAGAAAAGTGGGAGTATGCGTCTAAACATCACACTTAACCTATAATAGAATTAATGGCTCCAAGATTGATAAATGATGGCGTAGGATCCAAAGTAGCAGATATAAAGATTTTCAATGCCTGCCTGTTAGTAAAAGCATAAAATCCTAAAGTAAGATGCCAGTTCTTTCAAAGCCTTTAAACTGCCGGAAGTCTTTAGCTTTGATGAAAAAAAATAATATGGCTATAGCTTGGAATTAACTGAGGGACTAACTCCCAACCGGAGAATGATTGTAGAGACATGCAGTATTCCATATTCAACCTAATATCATGCAATCAGGGATTATGGAAGTAGATAAGGAAAAGAGAGAAAGTGTAAACTAATAGCAGGTGAGGAGAAAGCAATTTTGGATCGATGAGTGTGTTGCACTCTTAGTGTATGGTTATGGGGAAGAAAAGGTAAAACCGCAGTGTTAAGAACTAAACCCGTAACGGCTGCCAAGACAGTAAGCGGCAGAGCCACTCTAGCAACTCGAGAATCTCCCGTCGCCGGAAGAGACTGTGCCTGATGAGAGGGAAGTTAAATTGAAATCACAGGAGACGCAAAAATATTGCTCTGACTCGGATTTGAACCGAGGATCTCCACATTACTAGTGTGGCGCCTTACCAACTTGGCCACCAGAGCATAAGTTTGGCAAAAACGAATTGGGCTGCCTTGTGAACGCTAGGTTAACGAGTGGGAGGGCGTTCTGTATTAGTTTAATAATTTAAGTATAGCGTTGTTGGCACTAGGCGGACCGAATTATTGCCATGGCACCAGCCTCAATACCGATGTGCCTGGCATGACACTACGGTATGATACTAGTAGTGCCCAGGCGGAATGAAGGAGAATACAATGAATTTTGGATGAAAAAAAAAAAGAAGTGGAGACGCCGGCGCTTGGGTAGCTTTAGTAACTAAAAACTACCGTTGGCCCTTCCTTGACTATAGGATTGTCCCAAACTGTGCCAAGTTGTGCCCCTCGTTGATTTCACTGCCCTCTAGCATTTCATTGCCGTGCCCAGCAAATTGGCATGGCACGAGGGCACTTTAGGTGCGAACGGTACGGCGGTGAAAGTCATATATTATGAAAATGACCTTAGGACTCAGCACAGCGCTGGGAATTTTGTGGACTCTGGTGGGCTGGTTTCGATTTTTCTTAGAAGGTAGGTATTCAGCATTGAGAGAATATTAGAACTCAAGAGTTTAAATTTATAGCAAAGCTCCGGGATTAGAAGATATTCATCTTACTCATTAACTCTTGCAACAAGTTCAAGGTTTATCCACATAGTGCTTCTCCAGAAAAGAGGCCTTAAAGCTATCCTCCATATGGGCCTTCCAAAAAAGGTGCCTATTCTTGGTGCAGAGATATGAGCACACTGCTTGCACATCTTTGCCTCGAATACTTAGCTATTTAAAAGGCCTCTGGATGAGTACTCCCAGTTGTCTAGTCGGACAATTGTCATCTTCATTGGAAGGCCATCGAAGGCAGTCCGACAACGACTCTTGGTAGGCCGCTCAAGCACCGCTTTTTGATTTTGATTTTTGATTTACTTTTATTGTTAGTTCTTTTTTAATCTAAACCTATTTGAGTTTCGGTACTCGAGGGGTGGCCTGGGGGGCTGAGGTTTGGCGAGGGTCGGTGACTGGCGGTGGTGGAGTGCATTGAGTGAAGGCGGCATTTTATATTTGATTTGTATTACCGAGAGATGAGTTAAAATCTCATATTAATAGTTGCTACTTAAAGGATAGATTGGGAGCCAAGAGTTGCAGAGTGTGTGGTTTAAGTTTCTGGTCTGGGAAGGAAGGGGTTTCGTACTTAGTCATTATATATCACTCGATAGAGTCTTTGTATTTTTATCCAGTTTGGTTTAGTGGTGGAGAGTGAGGACTTGTGGTAACTTGCTTTGTTCGTCTAGAGATTAGGCTAGAAATCATGCCCATCGCCTAAGTGGATAGAGTATATCTTTTGAATGGCTTACTCCAATAATGGGTAACACAGGAATACGACGGAGGACAGAAAGTCATCTGATAACCCCCCTCCCCCGATTCGGGAGTAGACGGAATCATGTGGCATAGTGAGCTCTTTAGTCCCACCTTTTCAATCTGAGGACACTTCCAGTGTAGGAGCTGGAAGACTCCCTCTTGCTTTCCCTTGATACATGCTTGTTGTGATTAGGGAAGAGCTCTGTGATTATTTCCTAACCCCATAGCCTATAGGCAATCCAACAACAGACAGTTATGGTTCGTGCCGTCCAGATGCAGCACCCAGGGGAACACAAAGGAGGACGCCTTGGCATGATGGCACTATGAGGCATTTAAATTACAAAATAAATGCAAGAAGTTTGACAAAGCTGAGAATTTGAGCACCTGCACATTTTTGCCCAGCCTCAATTTTGCCAGGGAGCCCCCCATTGCGTTGCTTTTGGTGCTCCGTCGGGACGGCCCGAACAATATGGCATGTGGGTATGAGGTGTGCAGTGATCAGGCACACGGTGGTCAATGATAGTTTTCTCATGTAGGGCTAGTAGGCATGGGGTAAGGGTAATGCAAGCCTTCCAATGGGTTAACCTGGGCCGAAAAAAGGGCCGACCCAACTCAACCCAACCCAACAAGAAATAACCTAGGCCAACTCAACGAACCTATTGGGTCAGTAAACGAAGGAAAAGCTTCAAATATCAATATAAATTAGGCATGTATTAGAGTAAAATTATTAGTATACATGATGGGAGATAGGAAGGGTTGGTAGCGGAAGTGAGAGGGAAAAAGAGATGTAAGGTGGGGGAGGATTAAGATAAGAAGAGTTTGGGACTGTGTTGTGCGGGTTCGGCTGGATAGACTGCCAACTGCAGAGGCATTGTGTTGACTGGATCATCTCGGAATTGAGAAAGCGACGTGAGTCTGGTGTTGTTATTTTGGCTTCCGTTCACTGTTGAAAGAATACCGCTCATAGTTTTCCTCCACGGTTCCTCTAGAGCTTCTGAGATTTTTCGTTTCTTTCGCGTACGTGTTGGAGAGCAAAAGATTTCGCAGCCGCATTGGTGGCTGAGAGAGAAAGGTTGCGTAATACACGTTCTTCTGGGTATTCTGCTGCGGGTTCTTCTGGCTCTAATTCCTAGAGGGGAGGATCGGGGGGGGGACTGGAGGTTCACAGAATGGTGGGCAGGCTAGATATGAGACAGCTAACAAAAGAAAAACTCATTATTTGGTGTTTGGTGTGCTGTCTACGGCAAGGACCAGGAAGGTATATGGGGAGAAAGAGGAATGAGATGTCGGTGGAGCAAGAATGGAAAAAAAAAAGAGACGAGGATAATTCTCATACTGAAGGTACCCTATTTCTGACCTTTCAAACCTTCAGAATGAGTGATAATTAAAGACCGCTAATCATCTTTCAGCCTAGCTCTTAGCCACACTATCTCAATTTGAACATGCTTCCGCTTTCACCTTTCTACTAGGAGCAAAATCTGTTCCATAATTCCATGTGCTCTATCGTTTCCCTAGTGATCGCAACTCAAACATATTCAAAAACTCACGAACACAAGGTAAAAATATTGGCTGGGTTCGCCG
>NESQ01000560.1:0-42196 GCA_003070745.1 Tuber borchii | reverse complement strand
CTATAGCAAAATACGCTATCTAGCGAAACTAGTTACCAGAGGCTTGGACAAGGTTGTTGTAACAAACTTCTTACTATATCGCAACTACTAAGTAGTTCCTAATAGTAGGCGTTTGGTAAACCAACTTGAAATACTAAAGATTCTCGAAGCGAACTGAAGAAGTAACCGTTCAACCAAGTATATTGAAAACTCTGTCTGTCGAAGTCTGCCCTCTCTAAGTCTGAAGAATAGCAGGTCTTAAATACACTTGTTAGGCTACCTGAGCCTTTGTAATCAAATAACCATAAGGCTCTGAAATTGCAGCCTTGAAATGTCACATAAAGCAAACCACGTATCACATCGATATCCTGATACAAAACATAAAATATATCAAGTATCAAACGATACTCACAACCAAACATAACACATATAAAGTATCAAACGATACTTGAAACCAAACATAACACATATAAAGTATCAAACCCAACTAGTAACCTGTACCAGTTACACTACCGATATAGCTTTGGTTGCCAAGCCACTTCTTGGTGCAATACGACTGTAAGTACTACTTGGGACTGCAATAGCTAATCCGGTTTTAACAAGATGTCGATTCTTAGCTGGGATCGTTAAGGTTTTGATAGCGTAGAGGTCATGTCCTGCCGCAAGTTTGGAATCTCAGATTGGGATTCTTGCATTTTCTGAAAGTCTCTGAACTCATATCTGGTTTTCTGTTTCTGATTGAGGAATTTCCTGATAGAAAGGTGAAGAGGTTTTACCCCAAACAATTGCAATTTGAAATTTGCTGAAGTGTTTAGGTTGTAGAATTTGCTGTTCGCGATACATAGCTCCCTCTTTAGGGTGGTACTCCGGCCGCCTGCTTGAAGCATCAGGTTTACCTCCTTTCGAGCCTGGTCGATAGACCATAATAAAGTTGAAGTCGTATAATTTCTGCGCCCAACGAATTTGGCTTGCCATCCATCCTTTTGTGGTCAGAAAGTATTGAAGATTCTGATAAATGGTATAGACTGTAATTGGCCTTTCCGTTCCTTGGAGGTAATGTTTCCATTCCATAAAGGCAACGAGAATAGCCTACAATTCCTTGGCGTAGATATCATAGTTCATTTCTGCCGAGTTGAGCTTTCGGGAGTGGAATGCGACTAGATGCAATCGTTTCCCTTGAAACTGTGAAAGGATACAGCCGAGGGCGTAATCGCCTGCATCAGTCTCAACTACCATCTCGCATTCCGGGTGAAAGTGACCTAGGATCTGGGCCGTAATAAAGCATCGCTTAAGGTATTCGAAGGTCTTATGCTGGTCTTTTCCCCATACAAAACTTACTTTTTCTCCCTTCAGCAGATTGGTGATTGGGGTGCAAATCTTCGAGAAGTTTTTGATAAATTGTCGATAGAAATTTGCGCATCCGATAAAGATCTGGACCTCCTTCACTGATGTCGGAGGTTTCCAAGCCTTAATTGTCTCTACCTTTTTCTCATTTATCGTAACTCCTTCTGTTGTCACAACATATCCAAGAAAATCAACTTTTTTAACATGAAATATACTTTTTTCTAATAATACGGCTATCTGGTATTCCCGCAACCCCTGTAAGACTTTTCGAACAAGAGAGATATGTTCTGTAAGTGATTTCAAATAAATTAGATTATCGTCTATATAAACAACGACTCC
The DNA here is from genome assembly GCA_003070745.1 of Tuber borchii. NCBI lineage: Eukaryota > Fungi > Ascomycota > Pezizomycetes > Pezizales > Tuberaceae > Tuber > Tuber borchii. The sequence goes on along the minus strand of NESQ01000560.1, from coordinate 40,534 downwards.
TTGATCGAGAAATACGTGGAGGATTTGGTTTATCAAAGTTTGAAAGGTTGCTGGGGCATTGACAAGACCAAAAGGCATGATGTTATATTCGTAAAGGCCATATCGAGTTCGAAAAGCTGTTTTCCATTCATCGCCTTTGCGGATTCTACTCAGCTGGAATCCATCTTTCAGATCCAGTTTCGTCAAGATGTTTGCATCTCGAACTTGATTCCTTGGTTCTATTATTAAGCGAATTGGATATTTGTTGTGGATAGTAACTTTATTAAGTTCTCAGTAGTCTACTACTATGTAAAGTCACCCATCAGGTTTAGGTATGAAGAGAATAGGTGCTCCCGCTGGAGACTTACTTGCGGTAATTTTCCCTTGTTTCGTCATATCAGCAATATAGGAACTGAGGGCTTGGAGTTGTTTTTTGGACAAAGGGTATATAGGACCCCATGGTGGTTGCGTATCGGGTTTGAGGTCAATTGCATGGTCAAAGGTATGACGAGGAGCTAGTCTTTCTGTGGTTGAGGGGCGAAATAAATCGAGGTAGTCGTGGTAGCAATCAGGTAGACGATCAATAATAGTAACTTTCTCGTCATCCTCTCTTTCAATTCTTCCTATAACTACCGCATTAGGATCGTTAAGAATGTCTTCGTCCCATTCAACTGAAATTCCTTCCTCTTCTGGCAACAAATGTAACCGACAGCAATTTGCGTTAAATGACCAGGCGTTCTGATCTGCAATATTGCTAATTGGGTGTTCCTGATGCCACCATCCGAATGGTATAATCATACCATATTTTCCTGCAGGAGCTATTTCACAGGAAACGAGGGAGAGGTGATGGTTTTTTCCTATTCCCTGGTAGAGAGGATGGGTATAGTGCGATCCGCTGGAGGAGATTGTTTCGCCGGTAAAGCCTTGAATCTGTACTGCGTCAGATCGAGAGTCGTAAGGTATATGAAGGTGATGAACGATTTGTTCGTTAATAAGGAAAATATTTGATCCGGAGTCTAATAAGACTGGAATCCGATAGCGATTTCCGAGGATATATATATGTGCATGTCCTTCCGGACAGTTGTACACAAACCATCTCCTCTACACCTCAGGCGATTGAAATCTCTACACTATGAGAAATCATCTTCAACTTCCACCACCTGCACTCTGACTGAGCTGCATCCCTCCCCCCCTATGATAGATTTGGGATTGGGCACCCATTGCTTAGGGTCCGTCCCATCTTCCTCTTGGCTTCTGTTTTGCTTTCTCGCTTAGCATTAGCACGGTTAGCAATACCCTCACGTCCATGTTACAGATGACTGGAATCACGGCTCGCAGTAAGGGAAAACTCTTGATCAGGCTAAGGTCGATTTCTAGGCTCTCTTCGATTACGTTTCGCTCGAGCCTGCCTAGTGAGACACGCACACGTTTCCGATAGTTCCTACGATACTTGGGTCTACCCCTCCTCTTCTCTGCTTGATTTCGTCCCATTGCTCAGTTACAGATATACTACTCCTCTTTTGGCTGGTGCCCTACTACTGCACAGCCTTGTGCCCCCGCGGCCGCCACGGTCGCAACCTCGATTACGCTCTATCCTGGTATTGCACTGCCTCCTCGGTTGATATTAACGCCTTGGGCTCGGAGTAATGTGGGTTGCCGACTGTTCAGTCACCTTAGACCGCTCCTACGAAGATGGTATTTTATTCTTTGTTAGGTTTCTGTTTAGTGGAGTTCATTCTTTCCCGCGTGTGTGGGCTTACTTTTGTAATTCTTTCGTTTGCTCAGGGGAGCTTTCTGAAGCATTTTCTGTGTCTTCCTACTTGCTCACTTGGAGTATTTTGGTACTTTTTTGTGGGCGAGAGGTGCGGTTGGGCCTATACCATAGGGTCTTGGGGGCGTGGCTTTGATCCCATGTGGGGAGAGATGCCAGGGTTTTTCTTGGCCATAGCTAGCGCTCCATGTCTGGTTGTTCCCGGTAGTTGTATACAATACAATGCAAAACTGATTCAAAAAAAAAAAAAAAAACAAAGAAAAAAAAAAAAGAAAAAAACCTTGCGGACAGTTGTAATGCAGAGGTTCTTGGGCAATAGTGTTTTTCCGCTTGCCGGACGGAATAGGAAAATTCTTGGTTGACTTAGAAGCTATGTCGATTTGATGTCATAAGGTGTTTGTGACAACGCCTGCATCGTTTCGACCACTTAGGTCTCCTTGGACAAACTAAATTTAAACAATAATAATTAAAAATTAACTTTTTATTCCCGGGCAGCCTACTACAAGCGGTCTTTACCCCCTGCAGAGGGGTTCCCGAAAAACATAAACAATTTCATAAGGAAGTGGGAAACTTAGCTGAAAATTTCTCTTTTTTTTTTTTTTTTTTTTCTTTTTTGATTTTCCCTCTGGGGTTACACCGTTACTACCTACACCTTTGCGCAACATAAAAGGGGGAGAGGCCGCTCTTTTTCTACCGCTCCCCTTTTTTCCCCAGCTTCCTGGAAAAGTAGTTGGCCAGAATGCCCTCTGTCTCGTCCACATTCTGATGGTCTTCTTTTAGGTCGGACTGCCCGGGGGGGCAGGAAGAAGAGTAGTGAGAGTCTATAGTTGATACTCGCCTCAGGAAGTTCCCCGTCCTTTCCTCCGGGGTGGGCAGTAATTTTGCAAATAGGGTGTAACCTTTGCATAAAAGTGGTAACTGTTTTCAGGTAAAAAAAATAATTTTTTAGTTTGATGGTTTCACAAGCTATTTTCCTTGGTAACCTTAGATGTCTTTTTCGATGATATCAATCCATGTTAGTTCCTGCTGGCTGTAACAATTTGTTTTCCTACTTGCTTCTCAAGATCAAGGTAAGCGCCGTTTTCGTTGTCATTTTTAACTAGTCGGTTGGCTTCGATGTCTGTTCATCAAGTTAGGTAGATTCAGACTTATAAACCTAGGGAGACCAATAGGTATTGATAAATCGTTTTATGCCATCTCAGTGTCCAATAATTCCCAAACAAGTGAAGGAGAGGATCGATGAATTTGGTTGACTTTTGGGGTGGGTTTTGGGTGGGGAGGTGGTTGCTGCACGTCTAGGGTTGGTGTTCACCGTCAAAACGGAGGTTTCGTTTTATCTCGTCCCTTATTGTTTAAAAAGGCTGTTGCCATGATAGCTTGTCTTCTACACTTCTGCCATCGGTGGTTGTCAAGGTGGCAACAAGTGCAACAGTTCTCCTTTTTTCGCTGACCTACCAGTTCATTAAAAATTCCTTTATGTGCCTCCTTTCAGTCGGTATGTTCGTCTTTAGAATTATTTTTTACCTGCATAGGTGTCGTTCAAACAGCCTTCCATCTGGAAGCATATTCTTTTTGACCTTTATCCGTAAAACCATCAGGTCCCTTTTTTGAGTTAAAACCTTTATCATTGTTGACTTCTCATTTTCGCTTGGTTGTCGCTGTCGGTTGAGTGATTATCGATTTCGATATTTTCCACCGTTCGAGAGGTTCCTCCTCTTGTCTCAGAATATCCCGCAAAATTTCTATCCATTCTTCATTATTAACAAACTTAAAGTGAGAAAGTCGTCTAAGAATGTTCTCGGGAAGTTTACTCTCCACTCTTACCCTTCACGCTATTCCAGTAAGGCCTGCTTTGATGTTCCAGTTTTTGAGAAGAAGAAGGTAGATATCGATTCTGCCCTTGTATGTGACTTTATCCATTTCCTCAAGGACTCTTCGTCCTTCCTCAATTCCGATATATTGTTTGGTTAATTCTTGTCGGAATCGCTCCCACCTGGAATAGGTGGGATCTCGAGCGTAACCACCTAAATCCCCCATGACCCTTCGGTATTTTTCTGAAAAAGGTCTCACTTTGTTGCCCTTTGTTGTACCGAAAGCAAACACAATTCGATTGCTACCATCTTCCCATTATGCAGGATTGTGGTCAAAATAATCTTCGTAAGCTGTTAACCAGTTTCGTACATCTTGGTTGTCTTCTCCCTGAAAGAAATAAGGAGGTTCAGTGGTCTGCTTTAATAGTCGCTGTGGTTCGCTAATACTTCGAAAGAATTCTACCATAGCTCTGGTACGCAGGGAAACGTCTCTGGGAATGGGCGTTTTCCGAGAAGCGCCTGCCGGCCTGATGGCCTTTCTGCCTCGGTCACCTTCTCCATTGTCATCATCGTCATCAGAGTCGCCAGAGTCTGGGTCTCCACCAGTATTACGTTGCAGAGGCGGGGGTGGTGGTGGGTTTATTCCTTCTCTTCCTTCCACTCCTTTTCCTTTGTCTTGAGGAGTTGAGGCTGAGTTTTTTGTTTGGTTGGTAACATCATGTGTTTCCAAGGGTTTTGACCGACCTCAGTGGGAGGGTCCAGGTTCGTCATCTGCCACAACTGAAGTAGCTACTGAATAAACTATTAATTGGGCTTCAAATTTTCGGACAAGATTGTTGATTGCAGTTTGTGATTCTTTAGCCTATTGATTTAAGATCACTTGTGCTTTCTTGTAATTACGGTTGAATTGGGCTACAGTAATTTCGTTCTGTCGTTTCAACAGTTTTGCTGCTTCGATCTTTTGTTTCTTGAGTTCCTTTTTCCATCTCGCCTCATGCTGATCAAACCGGCGTTTTAGAAAAAACAGTTGTTTAGCCAATTTGTGGGCTCAGCTTTGGGAGTCCTGGTTATCGCAAGCCCGTTGGTCTGGTTGTAGCCTAAAAGCTTCTCAGACTTCTTCTCTTAACCGATCTTGTTCTACTTTCATCGCACTTTGGAGTTCTAGTAGGTATTGTCGGTGTTCAGTGAATTCTGCTTCGGTAACTTCTTCGTTTCTGGATAAGCATCCAGCAAATACATGGAGGTTGGTATATACTGCCTGAATCTCAGCTGTGAAGCTACTTAGGGCAAGATGTGTTTCATCTTGGCTTTGCTGGATTTCTCCTAGAATAAACCGGAAAGCCTCTGCTAATTGGTTTCTGAATTCCACATAGGAGTTGGGGGAAATTCTGGAAGGTCTTCGTGAACTCGGACTTGATGTTGCAAGGAAATGTGAACCGGTCCTACTTAGGGCAAATGGCCCAGGAGTAGGAGTATCTGAGTTATGGGTAGGTGGTACTGATCCTGTCGGTGTGGAACTGTTGTCACTAGTATCCAGTGGATCGGTAGGTGGTGGAACAGGGGAGTCTGGTTGTCGTTGATCAGACATGATGAAAGGTACGCAATATTGAGAGGAAGTAGCACTCAATAATTGCAGAGTGTAGGCTAATGTTTTGCTATAATAAGAGCTTTACTATAGTTTCGGTAGATTCGGAAGTTGTAATTTTCTTTCTTATCGTAAATGTTCCAAATTATTCGAAGTGCTAAGTTTCGGAGGTTCCTTTCGTAGTTGGGACAACAGACTGGAAAAAAATTGTGTGGGATAGCTAGTTTGCACTTCTTGCAAGAAGGGCACTGGAAGAAGCTATCACAGTTGTAATATTGCCTTGGCATGTGAGAGGTTAAGATATTGTGGAGAAGCCATGGTAACTTGAGGGTAACAATATAGTATTATAGGATAACTAACTCAAAGGAATAGAGAAAGCTAGGCCGTATCGTATCTGAGATAACAGAGGAAAGTCAGGAAGGCTCAGGAAATGATGGTTCGATCAAGGTAAAGTAATAAAATAGAAGTTCTCGAATATTTAAACTCAATAACTTGTTTGATTGTTAAGGTCACTTCTCCGTTACTTGATATTCTCAAACTCCAGGGAATAACCCTTACTACCCCTTCTAAAATCCCGCCACTTTGTCACAAACGGTGACTAAACGAAAGAGGTTTTCACATGACTCATACTTATGAAGTCATAGGTTTAAGTATTTCACATGAGTATAAAATAGCGTGTCATTCCTTTGTTACGATTGGTTTATTGTTTTGACATGACTCACGATTGTGGTCATATGATTATGACTTTCGCACATGACTTGTAATTACGAGTCATGGGTTTTATGCATATGACGCAAGTTGTGCACATGATAGCTTTATTGTGTTTTGATTGGTTAGTTGTTATTGTGCAGTGACTCATACGAGTCAGCTGATGGATTTCATACTATGACTCACTTATGAGTCATAGGGGCATGTGATGCGAAGGATGAGTGATAAGTTGCGTGAAGAACGGTTATAAAAGAGAGCCCTTACGGCTTCTTGGTTTAGACACGAACCATCTCCTCTACACCTCCGGCGATTGAAATCTCAACACCACGAGAAATCATCGTCGGGTCCATCCCTTCTCCAACGCACTCTCAGTGAGCTGCACCCCCCCCCTATGATAGATTCGGACTTGGGCACCCGTTTCTTAGGGCCTATCCCATCCACCCTTTCGCTTTTGTTTCGCGTCTTCGCTTAGCATTTGCGCGGTCGGCAACACCCTCGCGTCCATGTTACAGAGGGCTGGGATCACGGTTCGCAGTAAGAGAAAGCTTTTCATCAGGCTACGGTCGATTTCTCTACTCTCTTCGATTACGTTTCGTTCGAGGCTGCCTAGTCAGCCACGCACACGTTTCCGATAGTTCCTACGATACTTGGGTCTACCCCTCCTCTCCTCCGCTCGGTTCCGTCCCGTGGCTCGGTTACAGCCAAACATCCGCTCATTAGCTGGCATTCTTACTGCCACTTCCCCTGGGTCAACCCCCTCCCCCGTGGCTCGGCTCGGCCACAGCCCTCGGTTACGCTCGGTCATGGTATTGCACTGCCTCCTTGGACGATGTCAACGCCTTGGGTTACGGAGTAATGTGATGGATCTGCTTGGTTTTAGCGTTTACTGTCCCCCCATTCTGTGTTCTGTAGTTTTGGCTGAATTTTCACGGTTGGGTTTCTGTCAGAGTACTCTGGGATATTAATGTGGTTTCTTTTGTTTTATGTCAAGGGGGAGTTTTCGGGTCCGGTTTTCCTGTTGTCTCCTGCTTGTCGTGTTGGTGATTTATTTCTGTTGTTTACTTAGCCGATAGGGGTTTTTTGTCTTCGCGACGGGATCGTGCGGTTGGTTCCACACCAGAGGGACTTGGGATGATGGTTTTTTCTGGTGGGCCGAGGAGGATTTCTTTGGGGTTTTTTCCTTACCATAGCTAGCGCTGCACGTAGTCTTTGTTCCCCGTAGTTGATAATACAAAGCCCATGATATAAAAAAATAATAAAAAAGGCCTCTTGGTTTAGAGTTCTTCACGCAATCATCTAAGTTATTTTCCTACAATATACTTTATCTTCTCGAGAACATAGTGTCTCTCACGAGCTTAGCGATTGATCTTACGAGACAGGAGTCTGTATACTCAGCTGTCGTTATTCCTACGAACTTAAGATAGTGCGACCGCTATCGAAGAAAGGGTTACCTGGTGCAAGTATCGCCCGAGGGAAAGAGGATTGTAACATTTGATTGCGTCAACATAAGCAGCACTTAACTACAAACAGACATGACGGAATCGCCACCAGAAGACGACATAGAAGTAGCATCATTCGATACTACCGCACTAGGAGAAGCACTAGATCAGACACTAGGAGAATCAAGGGCAACTAGCCCAGACACACCAGAACCAGCATCGCCAGCAGGGTCGGAAACAACTACCATACCAAGCGGAACTCGACGGAACACAATGTTGCAAGGGACAGGAACAGCAAACCCAACGGAAGGGGAAACTACGGAACTAGGAAATTCCGGTATACAAGTACGGGAACTTAATACATACCAACTGAAGCAAATCATAGTAAACCTCACGGGAGGCAATCGAAGACCGAACATCGAAGAACCGGAAACATTCTCAGGAGAACGAACCAAATTACGAGTATGGCTAGCACAACTTAAAGTCTACTTTATGGCTGTGGAATGGACGGAAGGCCATCATACCGATAGAATATTATACACCGCAAGCCTCTTAAGAGGAGATGCAGGAGCATGGATAATACCATATGCGGAAGGACGACTCTCTCATGAATGGGAGACATGGGAAGCATTTGCAGAGGAAGTTAGGAATCAATTCGGAGCCATTGACGCCATGGGAGAAGCAAGGCTCAAAATACAAAAACTACGACAAGGAAATAGAACCATGACAGAATATTGGAATGAGTTCCGACTCGCAGCCACAGAGGCAGATCTGGACGATCATACAGCAGGAGAATACCTACTTACAGGCATGAACACGGCACTCCAAGAAGAATGGGGAACGGACAGTGGAGATTTCGTCAGCACAGAGATATTAGCCTCTTGGGCAATCAAGAAGGAAACCAAGTTGGCTACGGTCAAACACATTCAAAAGAAGGGAACCACAGAAAGGACGACAAGTGTACCACGAAATCTGAACGGAACCTTCAAACCGACAAACGTTTCGGAAGGAGATCCAATGGATTTGGACGCGACAAGAAGAAAACCAAGACTACACCCTGAAGAATTCAAAAGAAGAATAAGGGAAATACTATGCCTCAAATGTGCAGCGGCAGGACACCAGGTACGAAACTGCGACAGACCAAGAGATGGAAGGAACTACACCACGACACCCAAACAAGGAGAATTCAGAAGAAGGGTAGGACCCTGGGCAGCAAAGCCAAGCATTAAGGAGATCGAGGTCAAAGAAGACTCCGAGCAGTCGGGAAACGACGAAAGTCCCCAGTAAAGGATGGCGCTAGGGACAGACCAGAACGAAAACCCATCATTATGGAAAACTACTACGCGGCACTCAACTACACGGAATCCCTCGAACGAGAAAATGATCATATCATGATCAAGATACAACTACACGGAAAACGAGAATCAGTTACGATAAACGCGATGATCGATTCAGGGGCCACTGAAGACTTTATCGACGAAGGAATATGCATGAAACACGGAATTACGATAACAAAGGCCAGGAAAAGAAGAGAGATTTACCTCGCGGATGGAAAACCAAGCGCTATGGGTCCAGTTACCCATATGGTGAAAGTACCTATAGACATCAACAGCCATAGGGAATTGGCGACCTTTCAAGTGGCAAACCTCCGAAACCATGAAGTCATCCTAGGAATGCCCTGGTTACGAACGCATAATCCCACAATAGATTGGGATCAGAAAAAGATCACGTTTAACAGCGAACGATGTATGACTTGGTGTCTCAACGGTTTGCCCGTTGCGTATGCAGTACCAGAGGACGAAGCCTTGGAAGAAAACCTTATCACCAAGTACTCCGAAGTACAAATTAAGAAGGACGCACAAGTCCAAGTTCAGAAACTATCTCCTCAGGCTAGGATGCCTACGAAAGGATCGAAGGAGGCAGCAGGACACGTTCTGTATGCCAACGAGCAAGTCTCTATACTTGCAGGAGAACAAAAATGGTCAGAACTGGAATAGCGATCGGACTACCTCAAAATACCTACGGGCGCATCGCCCCGCGAAGTGGATTAGCAGTCAAACACAGATTCACAATTAACACGGGGGTAATAGACGCAGACTATACCGGGGAATTAAAAGTGGTCTTGGTCAACCAAGGCACAGATCAGTTCCAAGTGGAACTGGGTGATCGAATCGCACAATTGATTATTGAAAAAGTCAATACAGAAGAACTACAGGAAGTTCATGAACTGAAGAAAACAGATCGAGGAGCCAAAGGATTTGGAAGCACAGATGATGCTGGAAAAGACAAAAGACCGATCAACATCAGCGAAATATCAGCAAGGGCATTCGGAAGTTTTTACCGAAGAGGAGAAACAATGGGCATCCTAAGATGGGACCCAGTCCAAGATGAGATCTATTTGGAAAAGATCAATATCAGTACCGTACTGGCAATCAAGGAAAGACAAAGGAAGAAGGAGGAAGAAAGACATAACCTCCAAGAAACGATACCAAGAGAGTATCATGAATATCTCGATGTATTCGAGAAAGGAGAAAAAACAACATTACCACCACATCGGAAAGGAATCGACCTAGACATCGACCTAGAACCAGGCAAGGAAGTACCCGACAAAAAGATATATGCGCTCAGCTACGACGAAATCCAAGAGTTACACAAATATATCAAACGAAACGAAGCAAGAGGATGGACAAGAGAGGTGAAAGCCGAAAGGGCATCACCAATCATGTTCGTCAAGAAAAAGGATGGAAGCCTACGACAATGTGTGGATTATCGAGGACTCAACGAGGTTACAACAAAGGACCGATATCCATTACCACTGATAGAAGAGGCATTAGACCGGCTAAGCACAGCAAAATACTTCACAAAGCTGGATATCAAGGACGCCTACCACAATATCAGAATAAGGGAAGGCGACGAACATAAGATAACTTTCAGCAGCAAGTTGGTAACGTACGAATATCTGGTGGTACCATTTGGATTATGCAATGCACAGGCCGCGTTCCAAAAATGGATCAACAGGGTACTACTACGATACATCGACATGTGTTGTATAGTATACCTGGACAATATCCTGATATACTCGAATGACCTAAAACAACACCAAAAGGACGTCAAAAATATCCTGGAAGCTCTTCGACCATCAGGAATGAAGGTCAAACCTTCAAAATGCGAATTCCACAAAAAGGAAACGAAATACCTAGGATTCGTGGTCAGCCAGGAAGGAATCAAAGTGGACACGGTCAAAACTCAAGCAATATGGGAATGGCAACCACCAAAGACAAAAACCGAAATTCAACGCTTCTTAGGGTTTTGCAACTTTTACCGAAGATTCATACAAGGGTTTAGCAGAATAGCAAAACCACTATATGAACGAACGCACAAAAAATACGACGGCAAATGGAAATGGGAAGCCGAAGAACAACAATCTTTCAATGAACTCCGAAAGACACTCACCACAACTCCAGTATTAGTACACTTCGATCCAAGACGACCTATCAACATCGAAACAGACGCATTGAAAGATATATGCTCAGGCATAATATCACACCAATGCGAAGACGGGAAATAGAGACCAGTGGCCTATAGATCCAAAGGAATGAGAGACGCTCAGCTCAACTACGACGTACACGACAAAGAATTATTAGCCGTGGTACAAGCATTCGAAGAATGGAGGAGATATACTCAAGGCAGCCGATATCGCATTCAGGTCTTCACTGACCACAAAAACCTCACAACATTCATGACCACCAAGGCCCTAACGGACAGACAAAGACGATGGGTACAAAAGCTGAGCCAATATAACTTCAGGATTATATATCGGCCAGGAAGAGAAGGGGGAAAACCAGACGCCCTCACAAGGAGAACGAGGGACATACAAACCCTCAAAGAGAAACAATTGTCGAAACAAGAAGGAATATTACTACCAAAGGAACAGTTCTGGGAAGAAGCAACAATCGAAGAAATGGAACTATTGGAGTTCCACGATAGAGACGAAGGGACAATACGAGAAGCATCAAAGAAAGACGAAGGAATCCAAACAATCAAACGAGTGTTGGAGACAGGAGAAAAGGAACTGAAGGGAATAGGGCTAGGGCTATGCCAATGGAAAGATGGATACCTATGGTACCAAGGAAAGATATGGATCCCCAAGGATGAAGAGATAAGGACGACTCTTATCTCCAAATATCACGACCAACCACAAGCAGGACATGGAGGGACGGCGAAAACTACCGAGCTCATCGGAAGACGATACTATTGGCCAAAGATAAGAGAAACTATCAAAAGATATGTCAAAAATTGCGACACATGTCAAAGGACCAAGGTAATACGACATGCACTATATGGCCTCCTCCAGTCAAACGAAGCACCAGACAAACCATGGAAATCGATCGCAATGGACTTTATCACGGACCTTCCAAAATCAGAAGGATATGATACGATACTAGTCGTCATCGACCGCCTGACCAACATGAGTCATTTTATTCCATGAAGAAAAGATCTGGACCCACGGCAGTTCGCAAACCTGTTTATGAAAGAAATAGTCAGGTTACACGGAATACCACGAGATATCATCACCGATAGAGGAACCCTATTCACATCAGACCTATGGAGAAAGACGACGGAAGAACTCGGAATGGAACGAAGATTAAGCACAGCATTCCACCCTCAGACAGAGGGGCAAAAGGAAAGGACAAATGCCATATTGGAACAATATTTACGGGCATATATTAACTACCAACAAGATAATTGTTGTGGATGCCTGCCATTGGCAGAGTTCGCATACAAAAATGGATATCAAGAAACGATCAAGAACACACCATTCTTCACCAACTACGGGATCAACCCTGAATACGAAATGATAGGACATCTGATCCAAGGACATCAGAAGAAACCAGAAGAAAGGACTCAACTACATGAGTCATTAAGAAGCGAAATGGTCGCAGTGCAACTATGACAAAAAGAATATTACGATCAATACCAAAAACCTGATCCGAACCTACAATCAGAAGATATGGTGTGGTTACTACCACGTAATATCAAGACCACGAGACAATCAAAGAAACTCGACTACAAGAAAATCAAACCATTTAAAATCTTGGCAAAAATTTGAACGAGCGCTTATAAGCTGGACCTACCGCCATCAATGGCAATACACAACACATTCCACATCTCACTCCTCGAACCCTACCAAGATAACTGATTTCCCTCTCAAACTCAAGAACCTCCTCCGCCTATCGAAATGGAAGGCGAACAAGAATACGAACTAGACGAGATCGTCGACTCTCGACTCCACTACGGAAAGCTCCAATATCGAGCCAAGTGGAAAGGATACTTACCAGAATACGACAAAATCTGGTACCCTTCGGAAAACTTCAACAACGCACAACATGCAGTCCACCACTTCCACCACCAATACCCAGGTAAACCAGGACTGGGTAGAACTCAAGTTCGAACTCAGACCAGACCAAGGCTGGGGAGACGACGAGCCCAGCCCAGGGCCATTTCCGCCCACTAGCCCGGGCTACAATATGCCAACGGAACAAGAACTGGACGAAAGACAAGCGAAGGCCGTTAAATAACGGCAAAACACAACGGGCTGTCATGGACGGCATGCTACGACGATGGGTGCTTCATGCACCTTAGCGAAAAACAAGGACAAGGGTGGTACCCATAAGAACCAAAACGGAAAGGACGAACCTCGAACGAAGAATACAAGAAGATACATTGGGAACAATGTTGGCGGAACGACTGCCGATCTCATAAGAATGAGAAGATCAAAGCTGGCTATTACCCGAGGTCAGAAGGCCGAAAAGAACCCCTTACGAAGAGGGATGAAAAGACGAGGAAGGCAAGAGAAACCATGAGGACACGGTTGGCAGAAGAGGGGGGCGAAAAAACAGAAACGGCAACGATTCTGGACCCGGAAAGCCTACGAAGGCAGATTGACGAATTGTTAAACGAACGAGACCACCTCCAAGAACGACTAAAGGACCAACGATCGTTGATCGAAGATCAACAATCCCAAATTTCGGAACAACAACGAGCACTAGAGGTTTGTAACCTCACCCTCGAAGTTGTACGCAAGAGGTGGAGAGGCTCCGAAGACGTTATTCGGAGAATGAGAAGAGAGGCAAGACGCTTAGGAAGCCAGGTGACGGATTTAGGACTTTGAGCATCGTGGGACCGATGCTAGGGGGAAAGGGAGCTAATGTCACAAACGGTGACTAAACGGAAGAGGTTTTCACATGACTCATACTTATGAAGTCATAGGTTTAAGTATTTCACATGACTAGGCAATAGCGTGTCATTCCTTTGTTACGATTGGTTTATTGTTTTGACATGACTCACGATTGTGGTCATATGATTATGACTTTTGCACATGACTTGTAATTACGAGTCATGGGTTTTATGCATATGAGGCAAGTCGCGCACATGATCGGTTTATCGTGTTTTGATTGGTTAGTTGTTATTGTGCAGTGACTCATACGAGTCAGCTGATGGATTTCATACTATGACTCACTTATGAGTCAGAGGGGCATGTGATGCGAAGGATGAGTCATAAGTTGCGGGAAGAACGGTAATAAAAGAGAGCCCTTACGGCCTCTTGGTTTAGACGTACCCCCAGGCGGCCGGCTCCGGAGGAAAAACTGGAAAAAAGAAACCCAAGCATGCCAAAGCAACAGAGGTTGCGAGCAACGAGGACAGAGCCTTAAAAACTTCTGCCCCCCCCCCTCCCCTTTGCCTCAAGGCGTTTCTTTGCCCCTCGCTCCTCCCATGCCCCCCATGCCCTCTCAAGACGTATCGCTCGCTCTCTTCCCGACATTGTCGCCAACACCCACACCGACTCGAACTGCCTCCTCCCAAAGGGTTTCTTCGCCAAAGTCAATGACCGAGGCGCAGTCTCACTCACCTGCACGGACCCGTAAACGCCCGCTTCTTCCTATGCCCCCTACTTCGATTTGCTCACAAGACGCTTCAACCAAGCCTTCCCAACAGGCGACAACCCCTGGCTCCCCTTCTGCCTCGCCCCAAACGCTGTACAGCTGGTCATACACAGCATCCCCACCGATGAAATGCCCGAAGACGACGAGCAACTCTACCCCCATCTCAAAGCATCTATTGGTTTCGCGAAAGCGGTCCAAATCCAGTCAGCCAGGTACCTTAACCCTGACCGAGCTACTCGAACCGCCAAAGAAGCGCTTTCGGTGGTTGTCTCCGTTGACCCTGACGACGTTCCAATTCTTACCCCCTCCATCTTCCTCTACTCAGAACGCCACAAGGTGGAAAAAGCAATCTCCGCCAACCTCTACACACAATGCTCCAACTGCTGCCGTTTCGGCCACGCCGCCGCCCGTTGCAAACAAAAACACCCATCCTGCCCCATTTGTGCGCTTCACCATACCAAGGCCGCTCACAGGTGCCAAAACCCCACCTGCCCCAAAGGAGGCAACGAAAGGCCCGTGGCCGAATGCTGCCCCACCTCGCCGCCCCACTGTGCCAATTGCGGCAACGACCATACTGCCTACGCCAAGGAATGCAAGTCCCGCCCCATCCCCCCTGCTCGTCCCGTACCCCCACCGGAGTCAATCAGCTCCGCCTCATCCTCGGACAGTCAAGAGTCCATGGATGTGGAAGAGGATGGCCCACCAGCACCCACTACTCCCCTGACCCGCCCAACCACCGATCCTAGCCCTGCCACCCCCCACCCCGTAACCGCCGTTCATGTGCCACCTACAGGCGCGATGGGTCCTGCTCCCTCAGGCCCCCCGGCGCCCCCCGTAACTCCTGTCAACCGTCGGGGTCGTCCCCGCCATGATTAACACCCAATCCTCCAACAGAATCGTGAGGCCGGCCCCCACGCCCGAAATCACACTCATTCAGCACAACAGCCTGAGAAGCTGGGATGTGGTCCTTTCATTATTTTCGTCATTGTCAATGCGCCATCCTCCGCAGTTGGTCTTTTTACAATACCCTCCGTCCTCCAAGGGCTTTTTACCTACTTTCAATGGGTACAAGTCATTCGCACCCCCCTCGCCCCTCCCCAAGGTGGCCTGTTATATCTCAACGGAATTTTTAAAATCCAACCCCGTACTTCCAAGCTTCACGCCGGACGTGAACCACTGCATGCATATTGATATTTACACCCCCTCAGGATGCTTCGGCACCAGTTTCCCTCATTTCCGCCTGGCGAATATTTATTCACGCTCCAGGTACCCACAACTGCACACAGTTAAACCAGACCAGATTTTTGTTTCCCTCGACATTCCCTACCTTGTAGTAGGGGATTTCAACATCCACAGCCCACGCACCGACCCCCTCCGCCTCCCCTCCTCTCAGGAAGCCTCCATCGCCGACCCCTACTTTGACAAAGCCGATGACCTCAGCTTTACCTGCATCAACATCCCAGGGGAATACACCCGCTACCCCCTCTCTGGCCCCCACAGACCCAGCGTCATAGACCTGGCCTTCGCCAACCCCGCCATGACTCCTTTCGTACACAATTGGAGCACGTCATCCCTACCCTCCACCGGGTCGGACCACGTCCCTATCTCCATATCTCTCTCTGCTCCCCTCCGTCAAACCCCCCCCTCCCAGGCCAAATGGGACCTCTTGGACTGGACAGCCCTGGAACCCACACTCAAGGCCTTCCGCGTCCCCCCGCCCCCCCTGCGCCCCTCCCCCCAGCAGTTTGACTCCTGGTTCTCAGCCTCCCTGTCCTGCCTAACCTCAACTCTTAGAACGGCTGCCCCCACATCACGACCATCGGCCAAGTCCAAGCCATGGTGGACACCTCTCCTCACTACGCTCCGCAAGGAGTACAACAAAGCCATGAGAAAAGCAAAGAAGCTCCAAACCACACAAGTAAGGGAAACGGCCAGGCTCTCAAGGAATGGATATTTCAAAGCCATCAAGCGCTTCAAGTCTACGTACTGGGCCGACTTCCTCGCTAAGACCACCCCCAACAACATCTGGACTGCCAAGAAACTGGTCACCCCCAGACAGGCAGTAAGGTTCCCATCCCTCCCAGACGCAAACGATCCCACTTCTATCAACAACGCCCTCCTCGCCCACTTCTTCCCGCCTCGGTCAGAACCCCCACCTAGGGGGAGGCTCTCACCCATACCCAACGCGCCCCCTCTCACTCAAGATGAAATCTCCCTGGCCCTAGCCAAATCCTCACCCTCCTCGGCCCCAGGACCAGACGAAATACCTTACTCCGTTTGGAAACACATCCATAGGCACTACCCTGACATACTTTTAAATCTCCTGAACCCCCTCCTGATATATGGGTACCACCCTCCTTCGCTAAAGATCGCCAACGGAGTCGTTCTGGACAAGCCAGGCAAGGCCTCCTACGACTCCCCCGCGTCCTTCCGCATTATAGTTTTACTGAAAACCGTCTCCAAGATCTTGGAAAGAATCATGGCGACCCGTCTTTTTGCTCTGGCTAGGCTATCTGGCCTACTCCACTCCAACCAGTGCGGTTCCGTGCCAGGCCTAGGCACCTTCGACGCCTGCACCACCCTAGTCCACGAAGTTAAAACCCTCCAACGTACACACCGCAAGGTATCCTCCCTCTTCCTTGACATCAAGGCTGGTTTCGACAAGTCGACGCCCTCACCCTCCGCAAACGCCTCCTGGACAAAAACACCCCCAAATACATGGTAGACTGGGTCTCCTCTTTCCTCTCAGAACGAAGATGCACTCTGGTTTACCAAGGCTCTCCAAAAACCCCCTCCCCAGTCACAGTCGGTACCCCTCAAGGGTCCTCCATCTCTCCTCTCTTATTACTCATATACGTGGCACCCCTTCACGCAGACATAAAAGGAGGCCTTATGCTTTCCTACGTCGACGACTTTGCACTCACAGTCTCCACCCCCTCCTACCGATCCAATGTACGCCGGCTACAAAGCCTGTTCACATCCCTATCCCAACGCGGCACAACCCTGGGTGTGTCCTTTTCCATCCCGAAAACGGAACTCATCCACTGGCGTACCCCAAGCCAAAGAGGTACCCTCAAAGCCAACCACCCCGTCACCCTCAAAGACCAAATCTTTCGCCCCTCCAATGAAGTAAGGTGGCTCGGTTACTGGTTCTCCCCTGCCCTCAACACTACCCATCACTTCGAAAGAGGCCTGGCCTTAGCCAATGCTGCGTTCTCCTTTTTAAAAAGAGTCGCCTCTCCAGGGGCAGGGGTCCGCCCTTTCCTCTCACACCGGCTCGCCATGGGACTCATCCTCTCTATCCTCACCTACAACGCGGACCTTTTCGTCCCAAACACCCGTTCCATCACCCGCATGAGTTCCTTCTGGCATAGAGTCCAGAGGTGGACCACCAACTGCTTCTTCGCCACCCCCATCCCAATACTGTCCAGAGAAGCATGCCTCCCTCCCCTTGGCCCCTACTGCAGACACAAGAGACGCACCGCGGCACTCAGACTATGCTGCTCACCTCCTACCCTCAATCCCGCAGCCGCCCGCCTTCCCCCTACTTTCCCCTCCCTGTCGAACTTCAGGGCCTCTGACTCAGCCCGACCGCTGGCTGATAAAGCAGGCCCGATGTACCGCCCCCTTAGTTGGAACACCCCGGTCCCCACCCCACCTTTGAGGAGACACCTCCCCATCGATGACCTCGCACACATAGCCTTCCCTCTTGGACACGGCTTCCCTCGCTTCCCCCAGATCGGACGAACACCCCTCCCCCCGGCAGAAGACATCCCGCCCCCGACCCTCATGGCACGAACCTATACTGTACTCAAAGAGAGGGCTCACAAACTCTTGCTCCAGGACTGGGATGATTCCCACCAGGCACCCCCCTATTACACATTTCCTGCCTTAACGACCCCCCACCCCTTCATGGGACTCGACAAGTTCGCCGCCAGCCGCATACATCAGATGCGCTCTGGCAAAAGTTACCTGCTAGCCCATCCCACCTGGCGCGATGACCCAGATCGCCCCCCCACCTGCCCCCGGTGTCTAGAAGCCCCAGAAACCTTCGAACACGCCATCCTACACTGCCCTGCCAGGGCTGAAGCCAGACACTCCCTTCTAAGTGGGGTCGAAAGCCTCTCGCCCGAGAGCCCAATTTGGAATCACCCACCCTCCCTCTCAGCTCTCCGGAGCTTCATCCTAGACACCCGCACCGGGTTCCCCCCCGAGGACCCTTCCCCCTTTGAAGAATAAAATCCGCTCCCACCACCCCCCTCCCGAAATAACGCCACCCCTTATCCCTCACCCTACGACCGATGCATTTGTTTTGTAAATTTCTTTTATGTAAGGGTTTACGAGTTATGAAGTGTGTTGGGTTTTCCCTATATTTTTTATGTTTTTGACAGACGAGGCCGATGGTTTTTTGGTCTCACTACTTAGTACTATCAGGGCGTGGGATATGGTTTCTTTTGTGATATGTTTTGGCTTTATAGGTTTTGTTTTTTCCATAGCCTCCGCTACATGAAGCTTTTTGTACCTTAAAACAATGAACGCATGATATAAAAAAAAAAAAAAAAAAAGGCCTCTTGGTTTAGAGTTCTTCACGCAATCATCTAAGTTATTTTCCTACAATATACTTTATCTTCTCGAGAACATAGTGTCTCTCACGAGCTTAGCGATTGATCTTACGAGACAGGAGTCTGTATACTCAGCTGTCGTTATTCGTACGAACTTAAGATAGTGCGACCGCTATCGAAGAAACGGTTACCTGCTGCAAGTATCGCCCGAGGGAAAGAGGATTGTAACACACTTCCTGTTTCCTAACAATTATGTATCTTTCTAAGATTTCAGCTTCGTCAAAGCAAGTGCGAACACTCTTTGACCCTGAATAATTGCCCCACTCAAACTCAGAGAACTCCCGACAGCTATTTCATCTGAGGGTGTCCCAACTCCACCAGTAGATAGTCTTCAATCCCTTCGTCCTAATAGACTAAGATCATATATATGGCCGCAATGCCAACATACCAATAGTCTTTATCGTGAACTATCGAGTGATCAGTTTGAATAGCCAGATAATAACACATAATCCATAATCTGCATATGGACCGGATAAGGAGTAAAGTATTCTCACTTTATCTTTCCAATAAGTAATCAGCTTCATGGAACGTGAGTTCTTCCGGTATCCCAGGTAGTCAACATAGATGCCTCTAGTTGCTCCAACCACCGTGAGTTGAGGTTGGACATATGCTCCTCCATTACGGTAGCGCAGTCTCTACTAATAATACTAGTGAGCTATTCTCGTGTGCGTAACAAGCCGCAAGAGCACCAAGGTTGGATCTTACATTAATAGCATCTCTTCATCAGCAAAAAAACAGCCTGCCCCCTGTGCCTCTATCGTTGAGTTTTATGTTTTGGCATATCGTGAGTCCTATGATCGCGATATTAAAAACCCCACTAGTTTGACTAAAGAAGATGATATTAATTCTGTTTTCTGCAAAATATGAGCAATTTTTATTTAGATCTTACAGACCTTTTACATACCGAAGTTGAGAAATTTGAGTTCATATCATACAACTTTGTAATGTAAAATGTCTATGAGATATTGATAAAAATAGCTCATATTTTGCTAAAATTAAGATTTGTATCTGAACATTAGGAGACACAATCGGAAGTATCATGATTAACCGAGGTCACTCACGATTAGCCAAAACATAAAACTCAATGACATGGCTCACCATGGAGCACAAAAGACAGATTTTATTTTTTGCTGATATTATAGAGATGTTAGAAAATGTATACCCATTTATCCAATGGTATCTTACAGCCAGAAAACGGTTTGCATAGCTATCAGAGTGGGAACCAAACCTGCATATTGTCGGAGTACAAAAATAATGGCGGTATCAAGGGCGAAAACCTTGGGCAATGACAACAGCTTCCCCCACCAACTCCACTCTCATGAAAACTCAAAAAAAACATTAAAAAAGTAAATACATAGTAGAAATTAATATTTAGTATACCATCCATCAGCCTTAATAATTGCTTCTATTCTATCCACCATTGACCCTGTCAAAGTATCAAAAACCTTTGGGTTTAAAAGTTCCCAATAATGAGTTATTACCTCCTCTTTTGCCTTCTTAACTACATTAACATCACCTCTCATAAGATACAGCTCAGGATAGTACTTATGAAGCTTATCTTTCACCAGAGACCAAATATTTTCAATTGGATTGAGATCTGGTGAATAGGCAGGAATTTCCATAAGAGCAACTCCCTGCCTTCTGAGCCATCTCCTAAAAGGCAAGTGAGTCTTAGTATTATCAATGATAAAAATTACTCCTTCTTCCCCAATCTGCTCCCTAATGTTCTCCCATATCCCTAGAAAGTTATTCTGATCATAGACATCAATAATTGACTTTCCAGTAACTCTACCTCTAGCAGAGGAAGGATCAGGAAAAACAGGTAAAAAGAGACCATGAGTTTGACCATAAAAAAAACCAATCATCATTTGGACAATCCCTCTCTCTCCTCTCCTAGCAGTAGGTTCAACACAATCCTTATTCCACTTCTCATTTGGATATCTAAATACCCATTTTCTCCTCTTTCCTCCATCCCTCTCCACCGATACCTCATCCCCCCACATTGCCTTCTTTCTCCACATCTCCTTTGTCCAATACCTATGGGCCAATGCCCATTCCAACCTCTCCTGAGCCAGATCTTCATCCAAATAGACTCTTTCTTATGCTACCCATTTTTTAAGATGCTTTTATGTAATTCTTCTCTTGACTGTCTCGGTAGAAATATTGGGTGCAACTTTTTTACCAATCTCAAAATACGTAGTATGGCAATTTTTGAGAGCTTCCTCAACCATAGCTTCATCCAGTAACTTGGTAGTCTTAGGATATCTTCCTCTACCCTTCCTCTCTTTGCCCTCCTGATATCCCTTTGCAATTGTCCTTCTGACAGTGGTGGGAGGGATGTTAAGGTAGAGGGAAATTTGCTCAACTCCCATTTGAGGCTCATGCAACTCAAGAATTCTCCCCCTGGTAAACTCAGAGAGGTGCTTGGAGGAAATAGGTTTTTTGGCATGACTGCGAAGAATAGGAGGCAGAGTTTACTGAACAAAATAATTAAGTAGAATGATTTAGTTTTGTTTGATCTAGAGAAATTTATTGAGGTAGTGTAGAATGTGCAGGGTGATGAGGCGGGATGCGTTGCGATCGATCGTTAAACCGCCATTATTTTTGTCCCCCGACAATATCATTCTCAATCCCCAATCGAGTTTGATCATGGAGACCAGGGCAAATATGAGACATGAAAACCTGCCCACAGCAGACCAAGTTGCTATGATCCTTCCAGATGAATATGGAAGGGGAGAATTTCACAATATTGTCCTTACTGAATGGTTGAACGGTGAGATTCCACACAATAGATTCTCTATCATCAATCCCAGTCATGCATCCTACCTGCCACTGCACTATGTGCTGCTCTTTCCCTATGGTGAGCCTGGTTGGCACTGGGCAAGGACACTGAGAAACTTGCGAGGCAATCGCCAATGCAAAAGAATATCTCAAAGGACATTTTTCAGGTTCTGCTTACATATGGACTGATGAGCCAGCTACCATCATGCGGTCCCAAAGGCTATTTCAGCAATTTGTGGTTGATGCCTGGGCAGTTGTTGATCTGAGCAAACTCAGCTGGGTCAAGTTCAATCAGCTCTAGTTTATGACTGATTTATACAATGGCCTTGCTGATATACTCCGCCAGGGTAATATGAATATAGGTGTAGTGGGCAGAAGAATAATCTTGCAATCAAGTTATATTGGTGGTGATAGATTCATGCAACAGCTATATCAGGATAGTATGGCCCTGGTGTGCCACTTTGGAAAGCCTTCACTATTTATTATATTTACGGCTAATCCAAAATGGGCAGAGATTCAGGATGAGCTATTTCCTGGTCAAACTTTAGCTGACCGCCCAGATCTCGTAGCTAGAGTTTTCCATCTCAAGCTCCGTGATTTGCTGGATCAGATTAAGAATAAGGAAGTATTTGGTCCATCACTTGGCTGGGTTGGGACTATAGAGTACCAACAGCATGGACCTCCTCATCTCTATCTGCTGTTATTTCTCAAAACAGATGTGCAGTTCTTAACAGCAGCCAATATTGACCGCTTTATATCTGCTGAAATTCCAACTGAAGATGACATCATAGGTCAACAGTTGAGAACTATCATTCAGAATACTATGGTATACACACTATGTGCAGGGGGAAATAGTCATGCGCTTTGCATAAAAGGTCTAAACCCACCAATTGTGACAACCTGTCATAAGGGATACCCTCAGAATTTTCAGGAGAAAACTATTATCCCTGAAAATGGATATCCATTGTACCGTTGTAGGAATACAGGCAGGTCTTCCACCATTTCGGTTCATGGAACACCAGGTACAGTCTCGGTGGTAATTGACAACCGTAGGGTTATACCATATGGTCCTTATTTGTCTCTCCGCTACAATGTCTATATTAATGTAGAGGTTCGCAGTTCAGTGCAAGCTATGAAATATATTCACAAGTACATTTATAAAGGTGGGGATAAACCTACAGTGAGTGTTGATTCTGAGCATGATGAGATCAAGCGCCATATTCATAGACGGTATATAGGTTCTACTGAGGCTATTTGGCACGTGTTTGCATTTGGTATGCATGAGGAACTGCCAGCAGTAACTCATCTTGCCCTGTATCTACCAGATCAATACCCTATTTACTTCTCAGAGTATGCTAATATTGATCAATTGCATGAACAAATTGAGGAGTCCATGACCACACTTATGGCATTCTTTGCTTACAATGCTCAGAATGAAGATGGCAGACAGTACCTGTACCATGAATTCCCCAAGGATTATATGTATAAGGAAAAAATACTAGTATGAAAGAAGAGGCAAAGAGGTCAAGCAATTGGCCGTATGTATTCTGCCAGTCCTTTTGTGGGAGAGAGATACTATCTCTGCTTACTATTAACTGTAGTTCGAGGAGCTACTAGCTTTGAAAATCTCAGAACAGTAGATGGTATAGTGTTCCCTATATTCAATGAGGCGTGTATTGCACTAGCTCTACTAAAAGATGCTGGTAAATGAGTGGCTTTGTTTCATAAAGGAGCAGAGTTTATAACTGGTAGAGCTTCAAGATGTCTATTTGCATTAGCGCTCCAGCACACCACTATCACAAATCTCATTACCATATAGGAAATGTTTGGAAGAAGCATGTGTGTCACAAACGGTGACTAACAGGATAGGTTTTCACATGACTCACACTTGTGAGTCAAAGGGTTTGGTATTTCACATGAGTACATGATAGCATGTCATTCCTTTGTTATGATTAGTTTATTGTTTTGACATGACTCACGATTGTGGTCATATGATTATGACTTTTGCGCATAACTTATAGTTATGAGTAATGGGTTTCACGCATATGACACAGGCCGCCCACATGATATGTTTATTGTATTTTGATTGGTGATTGAGTATTACGCAGTAACTCATGGGAGTCAGATGATGTATTTCACACTATGACTTGCTATGAGTCATAGGGGCACGTAACGTGAAGGATGAGTTATGGGTTGTGGGAAGAATGGGTATAAAAGGAGGACCCTTATGGCCTCTTGGTTAACCACGAACCATCTCCTCTACACCTCCGGCGATTGAAATCTCAACACCATGAGAAATCAATGTCCCTTTTCATCCCCGGCAACTCTTAGTGAGCTGCACCCCCCCCCTATGATAGACTCGGACTTGGGCACCCGTTTCTTAGGTCCTGTCCCATCCTCCTCTCCGCTCTTGTTTTGCGCTTTCGCTTAACATTTGCACGGTTGGCAACACCCTCGCGTACATGTTACAGACGGCTGGGATCACGGTTCGCAGTAAGAAAATATTTCACCAGGCTACGGTCGATTTTTCTGCTCTCTTCGATTACGTTTTGCTCGAGGCTCATCAGCAAAAAAACAGCCTGCCCCCTGTGCCTCATGTCGTTGAGTTTTACGTTTTGGCACATCGTGAGTCCTATAATTGCCATATTAAAAATCCCGTTAGTTTGACTAAAGAAGATGATATTAATTCTGTTTTCTGCAAAATATGAGCAATTTTTATTAAGAACTCACAGACCTTTTACATACCGAAGTTGAGAAATTTGAGTTTATAACATACAACTTTGAAATGTAAAAAGTCTATGAGATATTGATAAAAATAGCTCATATTTTGCTAAAATTAAGATTTGTATCTGGTTATTAGGGGACACAATCAGAAGCATCATGATTAACTGGGGTCACTCGCGATTAGCCAAAACGTAAAACTCAACGACATGGCTCACCGTGGAGCACAAAAGACAGATTTTTTTTTTGCTGATGCTGCCTTGTCAGACAAGCACACGTTTCCGATAGTTCCTACAATGCTTGGGTCTACCCCTTTATTTTCCTCTCTAGGTCTCGTCCCGTTGCTCGGTTACAGCTACGAGTTCGCTCGCTAAGGTTGGCTTCCTCTCAGCCCGGTCGCTCCGGTCGCTCCCGCGTCCTACCGCCACGGTCGCATGCCTCGGTTACGCTCTGTCATGGTATTGCACTGCCTCCTTGGCCGATGTTAACGCCTTGGTCGATTATAATTGTCCGGTCCCTTGCTATGTCGGCAGCTTTTTGGTTGGTCACACTCTTGGTATATGTTCCTTACTGGTTGTGGTTTTTCTATAGTGGTATACTTTCTTTTGCCCATTAGGGGTTTTTTATTTTGTTGTTGGAGTCTACGGAGAAGGTTTTCCTGTTGCTTTCTGCTTTCATGTTTGGGGGGTCCTGTTTTTCTGTGGGGTTGCTGAGTTTGCTTCAGCTGTTTGGTTTCTTTCTGTTGGCGGGCGGGGTGCTCTTCTCATGTGCGAGATGTGCGGTTAGTTCCATACCAGAGGGACTTGGGGTGATGGTTTTTTCCTTCGTCCGGGGGGGAATAGTTTTTGGATTAAGGTTTTCTTTACGCCATAGCTAGTGCTGCATGCAGGTTCTTGTACCTTAATAATGAATACATGAGATAAAAAAGAAAAAAAAGAAAAAAAAGGCCTCTTGGTAAACACGCTCCGCGCCCTCTATTTTCCTGACCCTAAATTTTACAACACCACAGTTTCTAGTGCAGGATCCCCACTCACACCTTTTCTCCTGCATCACTCGGGCTCTCGGCCCCCTTTTCATCACCATGGATCCTCTTGGTCCCCCTATCTCGCTCTTCCAGCCCCACTCCGGGCCCCCGTCTGCTACCCCCTCCATCGCTGAGATCTCTCCTGAGGTTCGCTTCCTGGCCTCGCTTTTCTCTCGTACCTGTTCCCTTATCAGCTTCACCCCTGAGCAGCTTCCCTCACTGTCCCCCCAGGAGTGCGATAATTTCTCGATCGCCGAAAGTTCTCTCATTCCCCTGGGATGCGCTTCCCTCCACGCGGTTAATTCACTCGGCTCCCAACTGGAGGAGCTCCGCACCACAGTCCATGACCTGCAGTCTCAGGTCGCTAACTCCTCCCCGAACGAGCAACTCCGGGAAATCCGGAACGCTATACGTGACCTGTCACATAGGATGGCCTCCCCCCCAGCCGCAGCTGCACCCCAGTAGGGGAGCCGCCCCCCACCTCCCCCTCCTCCTCCCCCCTCCCACCTTGGTCCCTCCAGATCGTCCTACATGCCCCCACCCTCGGGCTCTGCCCCCCCCCCTCCCCGTGCCCTCCCACAGGCAAAATCATACGCCCAGGTCATCCATGGTGGCACCTCAGAGTTCGACGCCGCGGTTAGGTCTAGCAAGGCCAAAGCCAAAGCGAAGGGAAAGAACTCCCCCTCTGGTACCTCTGCCAACAAAGTCGCGGCCGCTGCGCAGGACGCCTCTCAGAAGAGTCCCGCTCCCCTCCCCAGTGCTGACAGAAGGTTTTTCACTCCCCGCTCGACTCACTGTCCCCACCCTCAGGAGTCCTCTATTCGTGTTCGTTTTCCGGACATCGCTGCCTCCGTCCTCTGAGAAGCCGGCGCTGAACTACCCAAGTCTTTCAGAGTCTCGGTCAGCCCTAAGGGGGCCGTCTCTCTCAGTGTTGCCGATCCCCTGGTCCCTGCTTCGAGCTACGCTCCCTTCTTTGATGCCTTCGCAGCTAGACTCAACTAGTCCTTTCCCGTGAACAATAACCCATGGGAACATTTCCGTTATGCCCCCACCGACGTCCAGTTTGCCATGCATGGTATACCCATGTATGCTCACCCCGACACGGATGAGGAGCTCCATCCCCTCCTTCGTGCCAGCGTTGACAACGCCAAAAATCTTATCATTAATCGCTCCCGTTTTCTGAATGCTGACGGTGTCTCCCGAACTGCTGGGAAGAAGGCCTTCTCTGTGGTCGTCCACGTCCCTGCGGACCTGGCGTGGCGCATGACCGACCCTCCCCGCATCCTCCTCTTTGGCGACAACCGCGAAGTCAAAAGGGCCTACTCTAACAATGCCCAAAGCCAGTGCTACAACTGCTGGAAGTTCGGCCATCTGAAACCTCTCTGTAAGGAGTCTACTGTTTGCCAGCTGTGTGGCGGTCCCCATTCAAAAGCGGACCACCGCTGCTCCAACCCCACTTGTCCCAAGGAAGGGAATGTCCGGCCTGTTCTTGGTTGCTGTGTTGCTTCCCCGGCCAGGTGTCCAAATTGCCATGGTCCCCATTCAGCCAGGGACAGAGACGGTCCTGAGCGCCCCCCGCCACCCCCTCCCCGATGCCCCCGCAAGTTGACTCCGACACTATGGATACGTCAGGATCTTCTCTCCCCCCCCCAGCCCTGGCTCCAAGCACCCCAGAGCCACGCCCCACTCCGTCCAGCGCTGATCCTTTGGTCACACCAAGGCCCTTCCCCCCGTGCCGCCCCTACGTTCCTCCTCCAGGACTGGATACCCACCCCCCGATGTGGACCCTAGCCCCTCCCCCGCCCCCAGAGACACTTCAGCTTCGCGCCGGTAAATGTCTCACAACTCCAATGACCATTTGAGGGGGCCGGCCCCCCTCCGTTCCTTACATCTTGTTCAACACAACTGCCTAGGGAGCTGGAATGTGTTTCTTTCTCTGTGTAATTCTTTTAATGAAACTTCTGACTACCCATCTGTTGTGGCCCTTCAAGACCCTCCTTTTTGAAAAGGTCATCTTCCCAGCTTTCAAGACTTTGAGAGTATTTTTCCTGCTTCTTCCTCCCCCAAACCCAAGGTTGCTTTTTATGTTTCGTTGGCTTTTCAGCAAGAGGTCGCTGTTCTCCCCGCTTCCACGGGCAGGGCCGATGTATTTTCACTTGACGTGTTTACCAAAGAGTTATTTGGTATGGGTTTTCCTTCGTTTCGTATTTTGAACCTGTACAATTCCCCGGGCAAAAACCGGGGGGCGGTAGCCATCCCGCCCCTCCTGGCCTTTCCCCTTCTTTCGTCTCCCATTCTGGTGGTTGGGGATTTTAATTTCCACCATCCCCTCGCGGATCCCACCCGTCGCCACTCCTCTGAGGAGTTGGCATTATCGTTTCCATTTTTTCAGAAAGCTTCCGAATTGGGGTTTTCCCTGTTAAACACCCTGGGTGTTTTCACAAGGTTTCCTTTTGGAGGCACCTCCAGAGCTTCTGTTATTGATTTTGCTTTTGGTTCTCCTTTACTTCGTTCCTTTGTTCAGGGCTGGGACACTTCATTGCCCTCTACGGGCTCAGATCATATTCCTATCTCCATTTTTTTACAGCATCCGAACATGCACCCCCCCACCCTGGCTCCCAATTGGGCTTTGACAGACTGGGACGCCCTTTCCCCCCACCTGACTGACCTCTCGTTCCCCCCGCTCGTTGCTAACCCCCCTCCTGTCGCTCTTGAGTCCTGGTTTGATTCATCCCTCCGCTCGGTGACTTCTCTACTAATCAGCCACACTCCGCTTTCCCGTCCCTCAAGCAGGTCCAAGTCCTGGTGGTCCCCCCTTTTGTCCCTCCTGCGGCGGGAATATTATTCTGCATCTCGCAAGGTGAGAGCCTCCCTCTCCCCGCAAGATAGACTGGCGGCCAGGCTCTCGAAAAATGGGTACCGTAAGGCCATCAAAGGCGCTAAGAACTCCCATTGGAGGTCCCTCCTGGCTGACGCTACCCCCCAGTCTATCTGGACAGTCAAGAAGCTCTCACTGGGCCACCCAGTCTCTCGCTTCCCTTCCTTCCCGGATGCCATCACCCCGATGGACATCAACTCCTCCCTCCTTACCCATTTCTTCCCTGAAAAACCAGGTCCTTCGCTGCCAGCTAGACTCCTCGCCTTTGACGACGCTCCCGCCCTGACCTCAGAGGAAGTCTCCTCGGCTCTCTCGAAGTGTTCTCCATCCTCCGCTCCTGGCCCTGACACGATCCCCTATGCTGTGTGGAAGGCCCTCCACAAAAGCCACCCCCTCATCCTCACCTCCCTCCTGACCCCGCTGCTGGCATATGGCCACCATCCTACTTCCCTCAACGAGCCCACGGAGTCGTTCTGGATAAACCCGGCAAGGCCTCCTACGACTCCCCAGCCTCCTTCCGCATAATTGTTCTATTAGAAACTGTTTCCAAAATCCTCGAGAGAATCGTTGCCTCTCGCCTGTCCGCGGTAGCCCGGTTTCTGGGCCTACTGTCTCCCAAACAGTGTGGTTCTCTCCCTGTCCTCTCCTCTTTCAACGCCTATGCCGCGATGGTTCATTCTGTTCTCACTCTTCAAAGGTCTCAGAGAAAAGTTTCTTCCCTTTTTTTGGATATTACAGGCGGTTTTGACAATGTTGACCCCTCCATTCTCTGCTCCCTCCTTCGTAGGAAAGGGGTAAACCGCTACTTAATTTCTTGGGTGTTTTCCTTTTTGACCGACAGAAGGTGTTGTTTGTTGTTTCAAGGATCTCCTAAGGTTTTTTCTTCAGTTACTGTGGGAACCCCTCAGGGGTCCCCTATTTCTCCTCTATTGTTTGTTATTTATGTTTCCTGTTTACATGTTGAGGTTCCAAAGGGGCTTGTTTTATCATACGTGGATGATTTTTCTATAACTGTTGCGTCCCCTTCTTATCGTACCAATGTCAGGCTGCTTCAGGGGACTTTTTGGGTCATGAATGCTAAGGCCATGGTGGTTAAGGTTGGCTTTTCTATACCCAAAACGGAACTCATCCACTGGCGCACCCCCAAGCAGAAGGACTCGCCGGATGACCCCAAACCCCCCCCAATTGCCCTAGATGGTCAGGTTTTCTTCCCTGCCAGTCAGCTTCGATGGTTGGGTTACTGGTTCCTCCCAAACATATCCTCTACAGCTCATTTTTCCAGACAGCTTGCCCTCTCGCAATCTGCCTTTGCGGCGGTCAGGAGGCTTTCGGGGTTTGGAGCCGGAGTCTCCCCTCACTTTTGCCACAAGCTGCCCTACTCACTCATCTTCCCCATACTCTCGTATGGGGCTGACCTTTTTGTCCCTACCATGGGTCTTCTCCATATGATGAATGTTCATTGGCATCAAGTTCAGAGATGGGTCACGAACTGTTTCAGGTCCACACCGATCCCCATACTGGCACCTGAGGCCACCCTCCCTCCCCTCTCTGTTTTGTTTGCTCACAAACGCCGAATGGCGGCCTTGCGCCTTTGCTGTTCCCCGACCACCATCAACCCGGCTGCGGCTCGCCTCCCTCCCTCCTTTCCCTCCGCCCTCCCAGATAGGGAGAAAGAGAACATGAGATCACTCTGCATTGGCCTCGACCCCAACGTCAGACCTCTCCTCTGGTCCACCCCAGAGCCGAAACTGGCGGTCAGGACCCACCTGCCAGTCGATGCCTTTGCCTACCTCATCCTCCCCCTCATGGGAGACTCCCCCACTATGCCACTCTTGGGGGCCTCCCTGCTTCCAGACCTTCCGGACCTCCCGTCCAAAGCCCTCATGTAGGCCTCCTATCGTGTCTTTCAGCGAAGAGCTCGAGCTATGATGCTAGACTCGTGGAACCTCCAAGCCCCCCCGCCAGAATACTACACCTTCTCCCTTGGTACGACACTGCACCCCTTTACGGACCTTGGCAAGTTTATGGCTGGCCGAATTCACCAAATGCGCGCCCAGAAGAGCTACTTGGCCGCACATCCCTCCTGGTCCCAACCTGATCTCTCTCCCCTTTGCGCCTTGTGCGGTAAAGAGGACGAGACTTTTTGTCATGCCATCCTTCGCTGCGAAGTCAAAGCAGTGCCCAGAGCCCTCCACCTCCAAGGTGTGCTCTCGGTCAGGGACGACTCCCCAATTCGGTCCTCCACCAAACTTCTTCTCGGGCTCGCCTCCTTTATCAACGAGACATGCACCAATTTTCCTCCCACTATGGCCTCCTATGTCACGTCGTCCCCAGCCTCAGTGGTTTCCCCCTCATCCCCGGCTAGTAGGGTTTCTGGTTGATTATCGTTCGTGTTTGTTGTTTTTCTTTACTGAGTAGTGGCCCAGGGGCACTTGTTTGTTTTTTTATTTTTTATGTAGTTTTTCGTTTTAGCTATAGTGAGTGTTTATTATTCTCGTTTGAATATTCCGTTGGTTGGTTATGTGTCGAGTACTTGACATGGCTTGGAGTAGCTTGTTTGAGTTTTTACTTTGTTGTTTGTTTTGGGATTAAGGTTTGCTTTACGCCATAGCTAGGGTTGCATACGAGTTCTTGTACCTTAACTAAGAATACATGAGATAAAAAAAATAGAAAAAAAAGAAAAAAATAGCAATTTGGTTACACGAACCATCTCCTCTACACCTCCGGCGATTGAAATCTCAACAGCATGAGAAATCATCGTGGGTTGGTCCCCCCCCCTCTCCTCTCTTCTGATGGCCTCGCTGCCTAGAAGGGTAATGCTCCGGTCTCCTCGCTCCTCCCTCTGTTTCCCTTTTGATGGTCTAGGTATCTGGGTGCCTTCGTCTAGGGGTTTCATGCTCTCGCTTAGCACTTGCACGGTCGGCAACCCCTTCGCCTCATCTTAAGCATAGCGCAGCTTCGGGTTATCAGTGAAGTAGTGGCCCCGGTGGCTCTGTTCTCTGGTATTGCACTATCTCCTGAGCGATACGGTCGGTACGGTCACATCGTTGAAAAATTGTGATCCATTGGTGGTCCTTTGCCTCGTACCTCTCGGTATTGCGTCTACCCCTCCTTCCTCGCCGCCCGGTCTCGTCCCGTTGATCGGTTACAGCTACACTACGCTGTTTGGCTGGCACCGTACTGCTCTCCTCTCTCGGCTCTGTGCCCTTATGATGGTCTTGACTCTGTCTTGTTCCTAGGGGATTTCAGCCTTCCGCCTCTGGCTCCGCCCCTCAGTGGGAGGGGTCATGCACCCTTTCTGGTCCGGGTTCCGGTGGCCACCGGGTCTCGCTCCTTGCGCCACACGTCTCCTTGCGCCGGCTCGGTTAAGATGGATCTCCGTCTGGTCCTCGTCTCGACTCTTCGCTTTTGGGCTATATGCCCCGGCCACTACTGCCCTCGTGTTATGATCGTTCTGGGTTGGTTCATCCGCCCTTTTGTC
This sequence comes from Tuber borchii, assembly GCA_003070745.1. Classification (NCBI taxonomy): domain Eukaryota; kingdom Fungi; phylum Ascomycota; class Pezizomycetes; order Pezizales; family Tuberaceae; genus Tuber; species Tuber borchii. The sequence continues at coordinate 8,790 of NESQ01000560.1, read as the reverse complement.
TTTGGGGTTGGGATTTCGGTGGGAGTGAAGTTTTCATTGTTTGGTTCATAGGTTTCTCACTGTCGCTTTGGGGCGTCTCTTTGGAGTTGATGTCTGGGGAGGTTTTTGGTTCAATGCTTTCAGGCCTTTTGTTTCTCTTGTAGCTTTTGCCAGTAGTACCGGGCTTTCGCTTTCTACCTCTATTCAAAGTAGCTTAGGTCAGTCGGGCAGGGTCAGATGGTTTTAGCCAGGGGGATTAGGGATGGACTCTAGTTGGAGAATTTTTGTCTACATCGGCGATCATATGCTGAACGCGACTTTGTATTGTGGCGGACGTCCAAAAGAGGGACCAGTGGGGGATTCAAAATGTAATGTCTTATATAATCAGGGTCAGGGCTGATTGCCAAGAAATGGATACAGAAAGGCCTGAAGTTCGAGTCACAGTGGTGATTTAGTTATTTTTTTTAATTATTTTTGCATTTGTCATCATATATTTCCTGTTATTCCAGAGAGAGTAAAAGTATAGAGTGTTTGTTTACATCTTTGAAGCCTAGATTACCCCCAATCAACTCCTTTGATTCTTCCTGAATGCACCCAATATGTCTTCGCTAGACTCTCTCGACCAGCATGAACAAAACGCTTCAATCACGAATTCTCGCTCTCTTCCTATTACAACAAATCCTCATACTCTTAAATCAAGAGCCCGTAGAGAAAAGATAAAACTACCTAAATTGGAGGTTAGTAATTTGACTCAACTGGTAAATTGGAAGCATCATGAAATGAAAGAAACTAATACCGAGAGTGACAGAATGGAGAGATAAAACAAAAGGAACCAACCGCAAATGCCCTTCGTGTTCGTAAACATCGTGAAAAGCAGGCAGCCAAAAACATACAATTAGCAACCGCTCCTGAACCACAAGCAGTACCCCAAAGTCAGCCAGTTCCTTATGTGCTACAAGAAAGCGATGAAAGCCTACTCAACAAAGAATTGCAACTTGATTATGAGAGTTGGCCTCGACGACGAATGTTTCTTCACAAGCCATGTCCACGACGTTTATCTATCCTGAAGCGAGCATATCAAGCGATGCAGCGTAAGGTTTCCAAACGGAGGGCCCAAATCGACAAACAGCCTCATGGTCTCTATTACAAATATCACTTTCAAGTGTCATTGTTTCTCAAACTGCAATTGCAGAATGAGGAAAAGGCTCTACAAGGCCCTGATATGTTTTCTGGTGTAGTAAGCAAATTACTAACATGCAAGCAGCTGGCACAAAGAGTAGTGGATGGGGGTAGATGGGGAAGCAAAGTTCGAGAGCGAATCATGACACATGAGGTCTCCTGGGTGCGGAAGAGGCTAATACCAGAACCAAATAGAGGGAGACAAAGAAAGGTGGTGACCTTATTGGAAGATCCAGAAACAATTTTGGCAGTACGCCAACATATACTCCAAGTAGGAGAGAGTAAGTTATTTCTATTCTATTGTACACTTTTAGATTATATTCATTAAGGCAACATAGCTAACAAGATATGATATTACAGAATTAACATCCCATGGTTTAGCCAAGGCAGTTGTAGCCCACTGGCAAGAATCACGAACTGATGACGATATCACCAACCGGTCTGCGAATGTTGTTACAAGAGAGGTTGAGAAAACCATCGGATCCAGAACTGCGAGAAGGTGGCTGCGCAAATTGGGATTTAAATATAAGGAGTATAGAAAGGGAGTCTACAATGATGGTCACGAGCGGCAAGATATCAAGGACTATCGTGATAAGCAGTTCCTTCTTCGGATGCAAGCCTATTCCCATCAGTTTCTTCGCTGGGATGAGAACCTTCAGGAAGTCCCACAACCTCTCCATCTTAATGGCCAAATACAACCTCTAATCCTAGTTACTCAAGATGAGTGTACCTTCAATTCGAATGATGGAAGACACTTTATCTGGATCCACCCTGAGCACCAACCATTACGAAAGAAGGGCAGAGGCTAAGGATTGCATGTGTCTGACTTTCTGACTCCAATCGGCCGTTTGGGGAATGGTGATGCTTGCGAGATTATGAAATGCGGTGGTGATTCTTGATGGACTGGGGATCGGCTACTTGAACAGGTGGTTGGTAAACCTATTCCAACCTTTGAGGCACAATTTCCTGGGTGTAAAGCCCTTTTCACTTTCGACAATTCACGCAATCATTGCAAATTCGCTTCTGATGCTCTCCGAGTATCAGAAATGAATCTAGAGCCTGGTGGAAAGAATGTAAAGGCAATGAGAAACACATATGTTGTTGATGCCAATCATCCTAATGGGGGCTATATACAGTCGCTCAAATTCCCAGATGGAACACCAAAAGGACTACGGCAGGTATTGGTCGAACGTGGCTTGTAGCCAGCAAATCAATGCTTTCTTACCCAATGTACAATCAAATCAACGACTGGTAAATTAGCAAACTTGAATCCTCAGTGTCTGAATGGAGGAAACTGCTGTGCCCGTGCACTTCTTGCAGCCCAGCCAGATTTCCGAAGTCAGAAAAATCAAATCGAAGAGGCAATTATCAATTCTGGCCATGAGGTAATTTATTATCCTGCATTCCATTGCGAAATTAACTTTATAGAATATTTCTGGGGTGCTGCCAAGCATTATACGCGTGAGAGATGTGAGTATGACTTTGAGTCATTGAAGCGTTTAGTACCAGAGGCCTTAGCCAGTATACCAAAGCAGTTAATTTGGAAGTACTGGGCGCGTACAGATAGAATAATGGAAGCATATCGGTCTGGCATTATATATGCCAGTCCCGAATATGAGAAGATTGTACATAGACCCTATGCCTCTCATCGTCGTGTATCTACTTAGTATTTGTACTGATACCATGATTAAATTCATCAATAAAAGTTTTTTTTATCATATTAAATCAATTACAAAGTTATTCCTAGTTCTATTTTGTATTTTAAATATCAAAACATGCATAAATAGATGTAGACAAACAATGCATTATCCATTTCCTTTATATTACCCCTTACCCTGATTATGTAAGGCATTACATTTTGAATCCCCCACTGGTCCCTCTTTTGGACGTCCGCCACCATACCTATTTAGCTACCGGCTTAATGAACAAATATAAACGGGAAAAAAAAAAAGAAAAAAAAAAAGAAAAAAAAAAGAAAAAAAAGAAAAAAAAGAAAAAAAGAAAAAAAGAAAAAAAAAAGAAAAAAAAAAAAGTGGCCTTTTGGTTATCTCACATGAACCATCTCCTCTACACACCCGGCGATTGAAATCTCAACACAACGAGAAATCATCGGCAACATCCACTACCACCCACACTCTCAGTGAGTTGCACCCCCCCCCTATGATAGATTCGGACTTGGGCACCAGTTTCTTAGGACCCGTCCCATCCTCCTCTTCACTTTTGTTTCGCGTACTCGCTCAGCAGTTGGCTCCGAGTCCTTGCTTAACTCTTGCACAGTCGGCAACCCCTTTTCATACCAGTGTCTCGTTGTTAGCTTCGTGCTATCTGTGAAGTAGAGGCACTGGTGGCCTTACTTTTAGGTATTGCACTCTCTCCGGATCGTCTCGGTCAGTACGGTCGCTTAGCGACAAATCGTGACCCCTTGGAGGTCCTCCACTCCCGCGTCACTGTCTTGGGTTTACCCCTCCTCTCCTCCACTCAGTTTCGTCCCGTGGCTCGGTTACAGCCAAACGTCCTCTCATTAGCCTGCATTCTTACTGCCTCTTCCCCTGGGTTAACCCCTTCCCCGTGGCTTGGCTCAGCCACAGTCCTCGGCTACACTCGGTCATGGTATTGCACTGCCACCTTGGACGATGTCCGTGCCTTGGGTTACCGAGTCATTGTAACGGATTTGCTTGGTTTTACCGTTTACTGTCCCCCCACACTGTGTTCTGTAGTTTTAGGCTAAAATTTCACGGTAAGGTTTCTGTTAGAGTACTCTGGGAAATTAATGTAGTTTCTTTTGTTACTATATCAAGGGGGAGTTTTCGGGTCCGGTTTTCCTGTTGTTCCCTGCTTGTCGTGTTGGTGATTTATTTCTATTATCTACTTAGCCGATAGGGGTTTTTTGTCTTCGCGGCGGGATCGTGCGGTTGGTTCAATACCAGAGGGACTTGGGATGATGGCTTTTTCCGGTGGACCGAGGGGGATTTCTTTTCACAGGGGGTTCTTTTTTTACCATAGCTTACCGCTGCACGTAGCCTTTGTTCCCCGTAGTTGAATAATACAAAGCGCATGATACCAAAAAAAAAAAAAAAAAGGCCTTTTGGTTACCTGTCACATAGGATGGCCGCCCCCCCTGCCACAGGCGCGGCCCAAAAGGGCAGTCGCCCCCCCCCCCCCCCCTCCTCCATCTTCTCACCCTGGTCTATCTGGCCCATCCTACTTACCCCCTCCCACTGCTGCTGCCCCCCTCCCTCCTCGTACCCCACAGCAGGCAAAATCATACGCACAGGTTATTCATGGTGGTACCTCCGAGTCTAATGCTGCGGTTAGAGCCAATAAGGCTAAGACTGATGCTAAAGGCAAAAATTCTCCTGGCACCTCTGCAAACAAAGTGACAGCCGTCCCGCAGGACGCCTCCCAGAAGGGTCCCACCCCTCTCTCCAGCGCTGCCAGAAGATTCTTTGCTCCTCATTTGTTCTACTGTTCCCACCCCCAAGAATCCTCCATCCGTGTTCGTTTCCCAGACATCGCTGCCTCTGTCCTCCGCGAAGCCGGCTCTGAACTCCCAAAGTGCTTTAGAGTCTCGGTTAGCCCAAAGAGGGCCGTCTCCTCACCGTGGCTGATCCTCTTGTTCCTGCTTCCTGCTACCCTCCTTTTTTTGATGCCTTTGTGGCCAGACTTAACCACTCTTTCCCCGTGAATGACAACGCATGGGCACACTTTCGCTACGCCCCCACTGACATTCAGTTCCCCATTCAGGGTTTACCCATGGACGCGTATCCCGATACGGATGAGGAGCTTCACCCTCTTCTCCTTGCCAGCGTGGACAATGCCAAAAACCTTATCATCACCCACTCTCGTTTTCTTAATGCTGACCGTGTATCTAGAACTGACTGCAAAAAAGCCTTCTCTGTCGTCTTCCATGTCCCTGCGGACCTGGCGTGGTGCATAACTGACCCCGCTCATATCCTCCTCTTTGGTGACAACCCTGAAGTCAAAAGAGCCTACTCCACCAACGCCCAAAGCCAGTGCTACACCTGCTGGAAGTTCGGGCACCTGAAACCCCTTTTCAACAACTCTACCTTATGCCAACTCTGTGGGGGTCCTCACTCAAAAGTGGACCACCACTGCTCCAATCCCACTTGTGCCAAGGAGGGGAATATCCAGCCTGTTCTTGGATGCTGCATAGCCTCTCTGGCCAGATGCCCCAATTGCCATGGCCCTCACACCGCCAGGGACAGAGACTGTCCTGAGCGCCCCCCTGCTAACCCCTCTCCGATACCTCCACCGGTCGATTCCGACGCCATGGACACATCTGGGTCTTCCCCCCTTCCCCCACTGGGCCCCGTCCCGAGTACTCCAGAGCCCCGCCCGATCCCGTCCGGCACTGACCCCTTGGTCACCTCGAGGCTGGGTCCCTCTTTTCCTCCCCGTCGCTCCTCCTCAAGGTCTGGCCGTCCTCTCCCCAATATGGACCCAAGCCCCTCCCCCGCCCCCAGAGATACGTCGGCCTCGCGCCGGTAGATGTCTCACGACCCCTCCGCACAATTGAGGGGGCAGGCCCCCCTCCGTTCTTTTCATCTAGTTCAACACAACTGCCTAGGGAGCTGGAATGTGTTTCTTTCCTTGTTAAATTCATTTAGTGAGGTTTCGAATTACCCATCTGTTGTGGCCCTACAAGACCCTCCTTTCTGGAAGGGTCGCCTCCCTAATTTTCAAGGTTTTGAGAGTTTTTTTCCGGCTTCTTCCTTCCCCAAACCCAAGGTTGCGTTTTATGTTTCTTTGGCCTTTCAGAAGGAGGTCTCTGTTCTCCCCAATTCTACGGGGAGGTCGGATATGTTTTCACTTGATGTGTACGCTAAAGATTTATTTGGTGTTGGTTTTCCTTCGTTTTGCATTTTGAACTTGTACAATTCCCCCCCCAGGAACAAGGGGACGGTGTCGGTTCCGCCCCTGCTGGCTTTCCCGGCTTCTTCGGTTCCCCTTCACGTGGTTGGGGACTTTAACTTGCATCATCCCCAAGCAGATCCTTCTCGTCGCCACTCCAGTTAGGAGTTGGCTCTGTCGTTTCCATACTTTCAGAGGGCTTCCGAGTTAGGTTTTTCCTTTTTGAATACTCTGGGTGTTTTTACAAGATTTCCCTTTGGAGGCACCTCCAGACCCTCTGTTATTGATTTTGCGTCTGCTTCCCCTTTACTGCATCCTTTTGTCCAAGGCTGGGATACTTCCCTGCCCTCTACTGGTTCAGATCATGTTCCTATTTCAATTTTTTTGCAGCATCTGAAGCTACACCCCCCACCTCCTGCTCCCAACTGGCTGTTGGCGGATTGGGCTGCCCTCTCCCCTCCCTTGTCTAACCTCACAGTCTCCCCGCCCGCGGACAATCCTCCTCTTATCGCCCTCGAAGCCTGGTTTGACTGCGTCCTTCGCTCCATGACCTCTCTCCTGATAAGCCACACCCCACTCTCATGCCTCTCGAGCAGGTCTAAACCCTGGTGGTCCTCTCTTCTGTCCCTTCTTCGTCGGGAATATCACTCCGCTTCTCGCAAGGCCAGGGCCTCCCTCTCCTCACAGGACAGGGTGGCAGCCAGGCTCTCGAAAAATGGGTACTTCAAAGCTATTAAGAATGCGAAGAACGCCCATTGGAGGTCCCTCCTGGCTAGCGCCACCCCCCGCTCTATTTGGGCGGTCAAAAAGTTCTCCTTAGGCCGACCGGTCTCCCGCTTTCCCTCCTTCCCAGAAGCCATCTCTCCGTTGGACATCAATTCCTCCCTCTTGTCTCATTTCTTTCCAGAAAGACCTGCCCCTGCACTACCTGCCAACCTCTCCGCCTTTAGTGATGCCCCTCCCCTCACCCCGGACAAAGTCTCCTCAGCTCTCTCCAAGTGCTCCCCATCCTCCGCTCCTGGCCCAGACACGATTCCTTACTCCGTGTGGAAGGCCCTTTATAGGGTCCACCCCCATATCCTCACCTCTCTCCTGGCTCCACTCTTGGTTTACGGCCATCACCCTGCCTCCCTCAAGCGCGCCCATGGGGTCATTCTGGACAAGCCTGGCAAGGCCTCCTACGACTCGCCGGCCGCATTTCGCATTATCGTCCTCCTGGAAACCGTCTCCAAGATCCTCGAGAGAATTATCGCCTCTCGCCTCTCTGCCGTGGCCCGCTTTCAGGGACTCCTGTCCCCCAATCATTGCGGCTCACTTCCCACTCTGTCCTCCTTCAATGCCTGTACGGCGATGGTGCATTCTGTCCGCACTCTCCAAAGGTCGCGGAGAAAAGTTTTCTCCTAATTTTTAGACATCAAGGGTGGTTTTGACAATGTTGATGTCTCCATCCTCACCTCCCTCCTTTGTAGGAAAGGGGTTAACCGTTATTTAATTTCTTGGGTTTTTTCCTTTTTGACTGACAGAAGGTGTTGTTTGTTATTTCAGGGCTATCCCAAGGTTCTTTCGTCTGTTACTGTCGGAACCCCGCAAGGCTCCCCTATTTCTCCGTTATTGTTTGTGATTTATGTTTCTTGCTTACATGTTGAGATCCCAAAGGGTATTGTGTTGTCTTACATTGATGATTTTTCTATAACTGTGGCTTCTTCTTCTTACCGCACCAATGTCAGGCTGCTTCAAAGGACCTTTGGGGTTATGAAAGCTAAGGCTATGGCTGTCAAGGTCGGCTTCTCCATACCCAAGACGGAGCTCATCCATTGGCGTACCCCCAAGCAGAGGGACATGCCAGGTCAGCCCACACCCCCCCCGATTGCCCTGGATGGCCAGGCTTTCTTCCCGGCCGGTCAGCTCCATTGGCTAGGCTACTGGTTTCTCCCAAACACATCCTCCACTGCTCACTTCTCTAGGCGGCTCGCCCTGTCCCAATCAACCTTCGCGGCGGTCAGGAGAGTCTCTGGGTTTAGAGCTGGCATCTCTCCCTACCTTTGCCACAAGCTGGCTTATTCGCTTATCTTCCTCATACTCACGTACGGGGCTGACCTCTTCGTCCCTACAAAGGGGCTCCTCCACTTGATGAATGTTCACTGGCACCATGTCCAGAGACGGGTCACGAATTGTTTCAGGTCCACTCCTACTACCATACTGACCGCAGAAGCTGCGCTCCCCCCCCTCTCGGTACTACTATCTCACAAGCGCCACATGGCGGCCCTTCGCCTGTGCTGTTCCCCCCCCACCATAAACCCGGCAGCGGCTCACCTCCTCCTACATTTCCCTCTGCCCTCCCTGAACGGGAATAAGAGGACTTAAAATCACTCTGTATCGGTCTCGACCCTAACGTCAGGCCTCTCCTCTGGTCCACCCTCCAGCCGAAGCCCCCAGTCAGGACTCACCTCCCGGTCGATGCCCTCGCTCAACTCGTTCTTCCCCTCATAGGGGACTCTTCGGCGATGCCCCTCGTGGGGGCCTCTCTCCTGCCGGACCTCCCGGCCCTCCCCCCAGAAGCCCTCATGAGGGCCTCCTACCACGTCCTCCGACGGAAGGCTCGTGCCATGATGCTTGACTCTTGGAAACATGATACCCCACCGCCGGGATACTATTCTTTTCCCCTCAGTACGACACCGCATCCATTCATGGGCCTAGGCAAGTTTATGGCCAGCCGAATTCACCAAATGCGCGCCCAGAAAGGTTACCTGGCCACTCACC